>JAQFVV010000482.1:43910-498680 GCA_028023455.1 Epiperipatus broadwayi | reverse complement strand
CTACCCTATTTTGTGAAGTTTTCCTAATATTCGTGATTCATTCAAGGGTGAGGAAGTGCATGAATTCAGTCGTTAAATACAAAAACATGGATGTATGTGGAATTAATCCAATTCAGTCCCTCCCAACTTAACTAATTACTTACTGTGTGAATGTCCACGTTTATGAGCTATGGCCCAAGTGTCAATCTTGCTATTTAACAAAACTGCGGAATTAACCAACAATAAATTAACTCAATAAATGTTAAGCTTTTGCCCAGTTTATACTAGCTTATGTTCAGGGGGGTGGTGGCGTGACCCGCTGGAGAAGAAACAGCAGGTGAATTAAAAATCTCTCTATCCCTTTCTTTTACCTTTATCTAACACATAAACATATATCAACACGCACTCTTAGGAAAGTAAAAATGGAATCTATTTCATATCATACAATACGTATTCCAAACCAAAAAACTCTAATAATTAAATGTAAAAGACAAATAAACGAACAAATATATATATATATAAAGTTTGTTTTGTTAAATTTAAAATCTATTTATGTTTATTTGAATAAAATTATAAAGTGGCACACACGTGTATATGACATAATATTCTGTTTACAGGATATCATAGTTAAAGAATAAAATCTATTAAGTAAAATACGTATAAAGTTATTACACTATTTGATTTTGTGTATTTAAAGATTGGGAATAATAGCAAATATATTTACCACTGTTTTGATAAGTCTTCGTAATTAAATTAAATATCTCCGAGTGCATTCTTTGTGATCATTAATTCTTTTATTTCTATTCTAATTCCTTGGGTAAACATGGATAAAATCGTGAGTCCATTTGGTCTTTTAATTCAGTGTTCTAATTAAGAAGTTCATCGTTCCATGATGGATCTGTGGAATGGTGGACGTCAGGCACAGGATTCATTTGTCGTGCTTCCTCTCTCCTTTTTCTTTCTATATAATATTTAGGGCAATCTGTCTCTTAATATCTTGCATGGCCTCAAAGGTACAGAAGGAGCTGGAGTCGAACATAGATCCCCAGCATGATGAGACCTTTATCCCATGCGTTTCATGGAGTTTCCTTTATATATTTGTCTGGTCAAAATTATTTTTATAAAACTCTCTTCTTTTTTGCCACGTATTGCCTTCTGCCTTTTCTCTGCAATAATCTATAGCCAACTGCCAAAAACAAAATGTCCTCCCTCTCAACAATGTTTTATCTTTTTTTTTTTCTATCTTTAGCAAAAAAATCTTTTTACTCAATAAGTGAACAAAAGAAAAACCACTTAGCAACTTGGTCTTAACTTTTGCTATTTTTGGAAATTCCCTCTAATTACGCTTTGTTGTTTACCTCGATAATTAAACAATAGAATCCTCAAGAATTTAGTTTTTTAATGGACATTCCGCCTGTTCTTTTCTTTTAGTTAACACAAAAATCATTTCCACAAAGTTTTGAAGTTTGATAATATATTAATTTAAATAAAAATCCAACTATTAATTATAATACGTTTCAATAATAATACAGTCCGTTCGACTAATTGATTCGTGGAAGGTAAACGAAATTCCTTTCTTTTTTTCTTCATATTTTAAAATATTTGAAAATCTCTTGATTTTATTCATTTTTCTTATCCCCTTCAACACATTATTTATCAATATACACGTATGCCATAAAATAAGAATAAAATAAGTGAGAGAGAGAGAAAGTAAAATATATACATTAATATTAGTAACCCATCACCGCTATTATTATTATTTACTTAACTATATATGTGTAGCTACATGGTCCTTTCCAAATACACAACTCATGAACCAAAACACACACATACATAACCTAATTTACTCCCTTGTAACATGGTTTGAACCCAGTTCCTGTTACAGTATAAACAAACTACAGAAAATGTATTTTCATATTCGAAATCTAACAAAAGAATGAATATGCTCAAAACTCTTGCAAGCGCTTTCATACAGAGAACTATAAACTATCAATCAGCAACATTGTAGGATGACTATGGGTTCTTTCATTAAAAAAATTTCTTTTAACAATACTGACTTTCTAGAAATTTTTTAAAAATTAATAAATCGATATTATTTTACTTTCAATTTTTCATATCAAATGAATGCAAACTGACAAAATAAGATAGCCCCAGAATAGTGATTTAAAACCAAAGCACAGCAATGTTATCACAACACTCTTGAAAATTGGTTAGTTAATATAATTATGTAATAGCTAGTAGTAGCAGTCAATATTATTATGTTTAGGGTGTTTTAAAGTTAATAATCAATATACAATTTATTGTAGATGTTACAATTAATTTTATTATATATATTGTAACGGGCACATACGATGTTACATTATTTTTTTTATTATTAAACATGAAAAAAATAAAAGTTCGCAAATAAAACTTCTTTTTTAAGAATTAAAAATTGAAAATTAAAATTCTATACTAAACTCATATATATTTAAAATCACACAGATGAGAAATTAAAAAAAGAAACTTTATTAAGAAAAAGTATTTTAAAACTAAATTGTCAGTAAAGATTCAAAGATAAAAATATATCTAAGTTTGTACAAAACAAATTAATTAATGTTATTGAAAAAATGGAAATGATTAATTTAATTAGTCCAAGTGAACTAGCCCTTGGGCATTTAAATATATAAGCAACGGTCAGATAGGAAAACAATAGAAACTAATGGCCATTGAAAAAAATCCATCGGGAAATCGGACCTCAACGGAAGGATCATCATCATCGATGACGTAATATCCACAGGATCCTAAAGTTACATATAAAAGAAAAGTTTGGAAATAAAATAGTAATTAGTCCAAGTGAACTAGCCCTTGGGCATTTAAATATATAAGCAACGGTCAGATAGGAAAACAATAGAAACTAATGGCCATTGAAAAAAATCCATCGGGAAATCGGACCTCAACGGAAGGATCATCATCATCGATGACGTAATATCCACAGGATCCTAAAGTTACATATAAAAGAAAAGTTTGGAAATAAAATAGTGAATAATTATTATTAAGAGAGGACAGATATGTATTAAGTTGGAGAGGGTTGGAGGAGAAGGGATTGAAAGACGCACTTTCAATTCCTTCAATTGTTCAAAAAAAAGAAAAATGAAACATCGTTTTCCAATATTGCGGACCACAGGACATCAAGACCCGGAAGAATACCATCAACCATAAAGGACCAATGGGTAACTGCACGGCAAGCAATGGATAACTAATGAACATTTCTAAAACCGTAAGCACGTTATGAACTTAAATGAATATTAATTTGAAAACATTAAGAACTTTAAAATATAAACTTTCTCAGTATTTAAAAAAAATAATAATAATAGAAATAGAATCCTATCTGACCAACTTTATTTATTAATAAGTAATTTTAATTTGATGTATTTCTTTTGTAAAATCATTTCCATTTATTTTTTTTTTGTTCTTTTAAGTTTTTATTATGATTTCTGTTTTTCGTTAAATTAAATTATTCAAATGTTAAACTTAAGTTGGGCGTGAATGGCTATATAGATTTGTAAAGTTATATTAGGGAAGGGTAATCTTAGGTTATTTGTTTCGTACTTAAATTGGATCAATGGATTGGATATATTGGTGTAATTAGTAGATGTAGTACGAGATTCGCTATGGGCAGAATTGCTTTATATGCCGCACACTTCCTTTTTGCCTACGGAATGCGATCGTAAGTCGGCAAAATGACTGCAGTCCTTTCCTATGGAGTTTTTTTTTTATTGCTCTTTCCGTCAGATAGATAGATGTAGTATTTCTATCTGACGAGAGGCAATTTCTTCTCTTAACCTTTTGTGCTGCCGTATTCGTGTTACATTGAATGCTTCGATATATCAGATGGATTGACGTTGGTTTGACTGCGAACTTTTGGCCTAAGGTTAAATAAGGATAGAATATTTTCTTTTCAAATGCAAATCCATGTAGTCTATTCATACTCGACACTAAATAAAATGCATTAAAATTAAGTTGGGTATAGACACTTGCATGGATTCGTTAGCGGTTACTGATGTTTGTGGTTTTCGTATTCGATTAGAATATATATAAGTCATCTGAATGCCATTGGGTTTCTTGTATTCCCTCTGCAATTGACGTTATCAATGACTTTGTATTTTGATCGGTTATGTTTATTTTGAAATGTTTTTAACCGTGTAGTCTATGTAACCGATCTATACTCAACATTATAAAACAAATTTTCATAAAAACATCTGTGTGAACTTATAAAAATTAAAATGTAAACTTATAATATTATAAAAATTAAAATGTAAATTTAAATTCTAAAATCAAGTTAAAATCCAAAGTAAAAGTTATTCTAAAATAATGCTAAATTTTATATATGTGTGCGTAACTAAATGTTTGTATGTTAATTACTGGCAGTGGCTTATTTTATTCTTTTTTTAAAAAATATTCGTAGATAAGAATTTATTATAAAATATAAATCTCTGCTGTTCCACTGAGCTAGTGACAATGGACTAACGACCGGAATCAACCAATAAAAAATTTTTTTTCCACTTACGTATCTGCCTACTATATAAATTTTCGAGGTTCAAATGCCTAGTGGCGCCCTGTAGTGTAGATTATGTTAAGTCCTCTTATTCCGGATCGTTACAATATATTATCCATGAATATTATATATATAACTGGAAAGTCATAAACATATGTGGGAAAGCCAGTAAATATGTTATAGATAAAACAGGATAGCTATAGTAGGAGTAGCAGGTTTTCTCTAGGTATTGATAGATGGCAGAATATTCCACCTTTATCATATTCTAAAGTAATAGGTGCACATATTCGATGCTATTGTCAATAGTTCATTTGGATTCCATATTCAAGGAATGAATATATTATTGAAGAATAACATGTTATCATGAAATTTTTGAGGAAATAAGGTTTTTTCTTTCCTAAAAAGGATATTTACATATAAAAAATATTTTCTATTTATGTTGAAAAATATTTATCACTTCAACTAATTATAGCTAGGTATAGGAAAAGTTTATAAAAAGGGGTTATGAGAAGCTTAGACAATAAAAAAGCAAGACTTGAGTGCTGCTGATTTTAAGGAAATAGTAGAACAATAAAGTAATGCTATTAGTAATGTCAGTGGAGACAATATGAAGTCAATAAAATAAGTACTTTTTGAGTTCTTATCTTATTTGTTATATGTAAGATCTATTTACTAATTAATGTTAATATATATATGAGTATGATTAAAAGTTATTTCAAGTCTTGTTTCAATGTGTTAACATGTATGTATGTACCTTAACTAAAGATAATAGAATAGTTATTGTTGTTTCATAATGAAGTTTATTATGCTCTCTAATTAGCCACACAGTGAATGAAATTTTAACTACTGAAGTAAAAGTAGATTGTCATTTATAGTTTTTATGATATATTATTAATGCAGTAAAGGATATAGTATTTGCTCAAATATATATATAATTTGAGGTAAATCTTAAAAAAAAAAAAATTATGTAAATGCATATTAAAAAATACAATTGGTTGAAAAGTCATAATTTCTTTATTTTTATTGAAAGTAAAAAAAAATAAAAATCACTGTTTTCGTTTATTGCGCCAATGTGAACTCTTCTATAATTAATTTCTAGAATGTAAAGTATGAGATTCAGCTGCAGAAATTAAGCAATAAAAGGTGCAGTAATTCTAATCCTTTTATGATTTTGGGGCTTCTTTAGGTTTTCTATTTTAATGTGATATTTTTTTATTTTTTATAGCACTATGTTTTATAAACTGTAATAGTAATAATTAGTGTGTTGTTGTTTTTTTATTTTTAAGATCTATCATTTTTGGAAATGATTTATTATTTTTGTCTTTTTATTTTTTCTATCTTATTTTTAAGCTAGTAAAAAATATTTTTCTTCCTTTCTTCTTTTTGAATTATCATGTTTGTAATGGTTTATATATATTTTCTAGAACTAAAATAATAGTGCCTAATAAAAATATTTTAAATAATTTGCTGATAGTATAAATGTATTAGATTGGGTAATTTGTCAGATTTTTCCATGTATTGTTCACTTTTATTATTATTATAGCACTTATATCTCAACCAGGATCTCACCTGCCATCATGTGATTTGTATGAGTAGTTTATTAACTATTGCTAGAAACATAAATGATAGTAGCCATTTTGCAAATGAGTATGATTATTTTGCCATGACTATACAAAAATAATCTATGACCACAAATATATACACTTGGAGTCGCAGCTGGTTCATTTTTTTGTTTATTTGGTATTTTGCAATATTGTTTTTTAACTTCTGCAAAAAACTTTTTCTTCCAAAATACTTCAATAACATGTCAAATTATAATTCTCCAGTGTAATATATTTCTTATTATATCTTCCTAATGAAGTCCGACAACACTATACCTCTTTAGAATGTCTTTGAAATAATCATTAAAAATGTATATGGGGCTAAAGTTCACCATAAAACATTCTTTTAGAAAGTCTTGTATTGTTCATTTGTTTCACATTTTCAATTCAATAAAGATGGGATTTTACTATAGTGGACTATAGAATTCACTGTTGTTCTAGAAATACTAGTAATGAAAAACAAATTATGTCATCTATCACATGATTTAGTTATTTATTTTACCCATTATAAATTGTTGCAGAGTTGTAATAACAGAGAGAGAAGTAGAAGATAACCCAACATTTTCTACATTTTTGAATTGAGTGAAATAACAACTAAATCACATGTAAGATCTGCATTTTGTTTTCTATTAACTACTTAATCTCCATACTATACAGACATAGCTTCAAAATTTTTATGCTGTAATAATAAAAGCCACAACACACATTTGAAAACCATATTTCACTTATTAAATATATTATTTTAACATGTTTGTGAATGTTAACTGGTTATGAGATTTTTTTTTTTAATTGAAAAATATAAAAATAACAAATTAATATAATTATTATTATTTTTTAAAAAAAGAAAAGAATAAATAGAAGTATATATATATATAATTAGCTGTGATACATCAATAAACTGGCAGGAAGAAAAACTATTTTAATGTTTTACATATATGCTCCAGCCAACACAATGAGTTTATTGGCTTTTTAGATCAAGAAAAACTGATTTTTTTTTGAAAGCAGAATGAATGTATGTTTGAATGAATTTTTGTTTTTTTAGGTAGATAATTACACTAATTAGAGACAAAATTAAATTATGGACCTTATTTCCAGGATGCTGTATAGCAGCCAAACAAAATAACAGTTGGCAGGTGGTTGGATGTGCTAAGAATTATCTGACTGTGGATCTTGTCTGTCTTCAATAATAATCTTTTATGTATATACTTACAACTGCAGATTACTTTTAATTGGAGGAAGATTGCACATATTGAAAGAAGTATCTAATATTGGATGTGACATTATTGGATTTTGTGAAGTTAGAAGAAGTGAAGAGACAGTTGATTTAAAAAGTGGACATGTACTTTACTACAAAGACATAGATATTGGAAGCACAATTAAAGTTGGTATATATATATATTAAAAAAGTGAAAACATTTTTGATATTGATGATGTTATCCTGATTTCACTCGCCCATTCTATTTGCAGACTGACAGCAGCAAGAAAGGTCTAGGTGTTGTACTGTTCCAGGTTAATCAAGCTGGCCAACTTAACAGAAAATACCAAATGCAGTTAATTCAGATTTATATCCCAATAAGTTTAAGAAATAGAGGATTTTTAGATGGATGCACAAAATGCCTTTAATCAGTCAAACATTTTAAAGTTGTCATGGAAATCTTTAATGTTAGAATTGGTAAACAATTTAATAATGAATTTGGTTATGATGATAGAAATAAGAGAGGATACAGATTTGTAGAGTTTGCAAAAAAATGATAAACTATATATTATGAATTTCTTTGAAAAAAAATTGTAAATGCAAATAGTCATAGAAGCAAACAAATAAGGTACAGCAGAATTGGATCATATTTTGATTAACAGAAAATATTTATTTGGAGATTGGAATGTTCTTAGTGAGATGTAAGACTTATTTTAAAGCAAAGCTAAAAAAGCAAAAATTATTAAGTAAAATAGTATTAACAGTTGATATTCCTAATCTTCAGAAACACTCCAGTGAATTTAAATTAGAACCTGTAAATCATTTTTAATTAATAACAGATTTTGAAGATGGTTCATACTTTGATTGAAATCACTAAGAAGATAACTGATACATTATTATAGATGGTACAAAAAAAAACTACAATTTATGTAGAAAACAAAGAAATATAAAAATAAAACATATATAAAAAATATTTTATAAAAAAACATTTTTATTTAATTTAATAAATTTTGCAATAACCCCCCCCCCCCCCAAAAAAAAGTTTTTTTTCATGGAATACAGTTTGGGTTGATATATTTAACTTGAAATAAAAGTGGGCTATATCAGTAAATTACAGGCAATCCCTGAGTTACAAACTTTATTGGTTCCTGACGTGTGTTTGGAAGTTGAAATTGTTTGAAAGTAGAGGTATGTAAGAAAAACATCAAAAAGGGTTTTCAAAATACAGTATTTATTTTTTATTGATTAGTATGTGGAGTTTTGTTTACAAATTTATCAAGAGTTAATTGAATTGTATTCTTTTTCTTCTCTTGATAAAGAATTCTGTAACATTCTATGTCTTTTTCTATTGCACTTCGTACATGAGATATATGCTCTCCATTGGGATCACATTCTTCCATGATGGTCAAAAATTTGTCAAGATGCATGAAGGCTTCATTCATATTCTTGATTGTTAAACTCTTAACAATAAGTTCATTATCAGTCTCTTCTTCATTTTGTATTTCATTCATCTCTTGTAGTTTAATCAAGTCTTCATTTGACAGAGCCTCTGAGTGAGATTGCATTCTCATCAATATCTTCATCATTGCCATTGAAATTTAATTCTTTCATTATATTGACTATTTCAGTTGAGATATCTTCAGGAGTTTCTTCAATGTCCAGAGAAGCATTCATCATTTGTGGATATGTTTTTTTCCAACAACCTTTCATTGTTGACTCTTATTTCAGCACATGCACCCCCAATAATATTTATTGCATTCCATAAACTTTTCCAAAAATCTCTTAATGTAGGTCTATCTTCCTTGTCAATTGCCTTGATTGCTTGAATCATTAATCTTCTCATATAATACCGCTTGAAAGTAGCTATCACTGTTTGGTCCATAGGTTGTATTTTACTTATGGTATTTGGGAGGGATAAACACAACATTAACTTCTGGATATAAATTTTGCAGGGATTTTGGATGTCCAGGAGAATTGTCTAAGAGCAATAGTGTTTTAAATTGTAAATTATTCTCATTATAATATTGCCTAACAGAAGGCAAAAAAATTATGTGAGAACCAATCTTGAAATAACTGTGCAGTATCCCAGGCTTTAGTATTTGATTTCCAAATGACTGGAAACATTATTTTATTTTTTTCCTTTCAATGCTCTAGAATTTTCTGTCTGATTAGCATTGACTTCAATTTAAAATCATCTCCAAGAAGCAATGTTAATCGTAAATATAGTTATCCACAAAGAAAATAGAGTTTAAGAGTTATTAAAGTGCACAGTGAAGTATTCCAAGATGCGAAAAAATAATGGTTGTATATCCCTCCTTAGACGAAATAAAATGACGATGAATGTTGAAAGATAAAATTCATTATCATCCTTCGAAGAGGCTGTCCAAATATTCATTCCTTTAAATATTTGCGTAGTAAAATATTTAAAATCTTCTTCAATATAATACTCCATTATTAAGGCAACTTTTTAGTGGAAATTACGATGATTATACTTTAGGCATTAAGTAGGAATAAATTTACAAGTTCAGGTTTAAAACATCAGCAGAAATCCTTGGCATAAATTGTCTAGCCAGAGAACATCTTTGTAAATTTTTGTCTTCTTAAACATATATTTTGAAAACTCATTTCGAAGACATTGATTTCTCTTATAACCTTGTCACTTTCAATGATTATTTTTTATAGTTCTTTATAATATTAAAAGTAAGTAAATTAATTACTTGAAGACAGTTTTAAAAATAGTGAATCTTCTTTTTTTCTTAAATGTGTTCTAAATTCAAACACATTTAAATTTACAGATGTAGTTATTGCCTTGATAACTAAATAGAAAATTATTGTTATAACAATATTAGTTTGTTTTTATACTGGATTAATTTCTGCAAGCATATCATATAATCATGCTCACACTCTCTATTGTTTAAAATATACAATTTGTAATGAACCCCAAATGTTTATTTCCTTTGATTCAACTGATAAAAATGCAATGTTGACTTAAGGCTTTGTCAAATGTCAAGTTTTAGTTAATAAAAAAAAATACTATTAGTTGTAAACATTTATTTAAGCATGTGTATAAACAAATTAGAATTTATTCTTTTAATACTAACTAGTTTATGTATATGGCTGATATATGAAAAGCTTAAGATAGGTATATGTTATTTATATCTGTTGATTCAATATAAGCACAGTTAAATTCACAAAGAAACACAAATTGTTTTAGGTGAGGCTCATATGGTACTCTCACATTACCTCCTCCTTAAAAGAGTTCAAATTTTATATTTACCATTAAAATTTGGACACTTAATGTAAGTCAATGTTTGCATTAAATATACAGTTGTGGAGCTTGTTTTTCTTTTCTGCTTTTATCAACCCTTATTATTTGTTCTATTTTTTTTCTAACCCTTTCTCTTTCTCTACATTAAATATTCAATTTGAACAGAAGGATAAGGAGGTTTATATATATATAGGGTTCTTTCTTTTTCTACCCTTTTTTATTTATTTTCCTTTGATGGATTTATTGTCATGTGCCTCTTTTATAGATGACACGTTTGTTTGGTATTCTCCATCCTGCTTTTCTTTAAGACTTATGGACTCTTGAGAACTATCCAAAACATAAGAACATCCATCATTCAGCATGAATTAACTCTTAAAACGGTTTTAGTTTTCAGGTATCCTAAGAATTAATTTTAATTGCTTAACATACCCTCATCAAAGAAAATTAATGTCTCTTTTGACTTATATACATCCTCATATATACCTATATACTTTTAAATGAAAACTTTTTCTCTCCTCACCTATTCCAAGTTTTTTTTTCAACATTTTACTCTATACAAATGTAGAATGTGGTAAAACATTATTAATTTGTTTGACCAAAATAGGATTTTAAAACTCTAGCATTGTAAATGCCTGCAATGTCTCCCTTTATATTTATCCAGAATGCATTGGGACCTGTTTGCTTTATGATAGTATAAGGCCATTCATATTGATGGTAAAACTTTTGATATTTGCTCTCTTGGGGTTTACTCATATGAGGTGTTTTTATAAAAATTTGTGTAAAATTGTCTTCACATTTTTATTTCTTTGACTGGCCTTTTTTTAACAAGTTGTTTATAAGCTTTTACCCTATCTTCTCTTGTATCCATATATATATATATATATCCAGAAAACGCATGTGCATTGGCTTAATGCTGATTGCTATTATAGTTTAACATCATGCTATATAAAATAAATGTTTTATTTATACATATCCATATCAAAATATATAATAATGGACTTGCATTTCTAACCATAACTTGTACTCTAATAAACCTGTAAGTATTTTTTTATACTTTGGTTAACTTGATACATTCTTTTTTATTAATATCTACTTCACTTTATATACATATTATATACATTAATTTAATTTTCTCTTTTATGGAAAATCATATTAGGATTCATCCATTTGCACAAAAACCATTTCACATTTCAAGTCTGCAACTTTCGAAGTCTGTCCCATATTACATGCTACTTTTTTTTTCTAGACATTAGTATTCATTTGCCTAATAAATGTAAATGGACCTTCATATGTATTGCATAACTTATGGTAATGTGAACTTTTTTGGCTATTACTATCTAATGTGGCTGTTCCCAACATCACTTGATAATTCTCTATGATTTGGACATCCTTTTGATTATGGAAACATATTATGTCCCATGACATATTTTTAAGATGATCAAATCTATGAATTTCTCTTGCTTTAATGCAATCATATTTCATAAAGAGACAGTTTTCTTCACTAACTATCCTTTTAATAGCTAAAAGCTTTCTCTGGATGTAATTATCATGATTACAAATTTTGTTTAAATTTTGATTGCCTATTATGACAATCTTCTGCGGTAAGCTTTTGAACACATAGTAATTCTCTTTGAATTCTACTACTATATTCATGAACTTTATATTCAGAACAAACTTTATGTTCTGAACATAAGATGCTCACATTTACTTGCATCTCTTGGTTACATAACCTTTCTGCTTCCATATTATTCATGGACAAGTTTAATAAATACAAATCAGTGTCACTCTGACATGTTTTTGGGATTACTTTTCCCAAATTAAGATTGATAGAATGGTTTTCTATCTTATTTTTGGAAACTTGAAGAGTCAAACTAATAGAAGATTCATGGGCAAGTGAAGTTTTAGCAATAAAAGAATGCTTAGTGCCATTATTAGTTTCAAAAATAAAACCAGGCATATTCTTTTGTAAGATAATGGCTTGTTGAGGTTCACTTGAGTGATGAATAATCATCTCATCATCTTTTTTAGATATAAAAAAAACCAATCTCCAATGAGTGAACATGTTGAACCAGATGAAGATAGAATAGGTTGACTAGGAGTATGAGGTTTAACTTGACTATGTGCCCTCTGAAATCCACCTAAACACTGTTCATAGCTTCCTACATCATTTGAATCATGTTTAGTATTGCCAGCTGAGAACATAGTAGTAAATTTTCCATACATAATGAATGGGAACCATCCCATACTAAAATAGGACAAACTTAAAACTATAGCATTATTCCAAATGTACAGACTACATTGATCATGAATAATGCACCAGTCATGCTAATGATAAGGTTTAGCACATAAAATTTCATTTCCAACTTTGACTATAGTATCTTTATTGTGAAGTTTTTCATTTTCCAGTTCAACTCCCACTTCATGTTCAGAAACTGTGGCATTTACCTCAATATTATCTCTCTCATGGTTCATTTCTGTGGAGTTTATTGGAGGTGTTGAAATTTGGACACCTGTGTCAGTTGTTTCTTTTTCATTAATTTGGGTCCTTGGGTTGATCTCAGTCTGGTGTGTCCTATCAGTCAGCACCTTTTTACTAAACTGGGGTTTAATCATGGTAGATACTTGGTTGATGGATTCATCATTTCTACTGATCTGATTACAGAACTCAGTCACATTAGTCATCACTTTGTCTGGAGTTGCCTTATTCAATGTAGTTTCGATCTTCATGAGGGACACATTGCCCTCAGGATTCTTCTGAGATTGTTGCTCCTTTTCCATCATATGCTTCAATAATTTTAATATATCATCAAAGTATCTGTTCATAGTTGTTTTCATCTCGTGGAAGTTTTCTTCCCATGTCCACTTATTCTCTGTAACCTCAGCTACCTCAATTTCTGGTGCCTCAATGGTCATTCCATTATCTTGACATGTCTGTGAGAAGTGGTCATGTTCAGCTACAGACTCCCCAGATGTTTGACTAGGCAAAGACCCTTGTTCATTACTAATTTAAGTAATTTCTATCTCACTATCTTTATTGCTTAAAGATTCTTCAAAACTTTTTATTTCCATTATTATTAGCTTTTTCCCACTTCTAGTTATCATTAATGAAAAAAAAAATTAAAGTTATATATAAATATAAGTTACTTTCTTTTCAAAGTAATAATTCAATATATGCCATAAGATTTCATGCTGTGTTTATGACCTTAAATGTAATTCTATTTTTCCTACTTTTATAAGATGTTGTTATAATATATATTTTAATGCCCAAACTATAATTGTATTTATTTATTTTAAAGTGACTGATTTATCTGTTTATTACGGTTTATTTTATTTCAAGGTCTCTATTATTTATTATTCGATGTTTTTACCAATTCACAACATACTCATATATTTTTTTTAAAACTATGGATTTAACTAATGGAAAACTAGTTTCATGCCTTAAATATGGGTGCCATGTATAATGGGATGATCCTTTTCAGGACTCAAGGAAGTCGCATCTACCTATAGTCGGACTTTGAGTTTTTTTTTTTCTTAAATGTGTTCTAAATTCGAACACATTTAAATTTACAGACATAGTTATTGCCTTGATAACTAAATAGAAGATTATTGTTATAACAATATTAGTTTGTTTTTATACTGGATTAATTTCTGCAAGCATATCACATAATCATGCTCACGCTCTCTATTGTTTAAAATATACAATTTGTAATGAACCCCAAATGTTTATTTCCTTTGATTCAACTGATAAAAATGCAATGTTAACTTAAGGCTTTGTCAAATGTCAAGTTTTAGTTAATAAAAAAAAATACTACTAGTTGTAAACATTTATTTATGTGTGTGTATAAACAAATTAGAATTATTCATTTTTAGAATTATTCTTTTAATACTAACTAGTTTATGTATATAGCTGATATATGAAAAGCTTAAGATAGGTGTATGTTACTTATATCTGTTGATTCGATATAGGCACAGTTAAATTCACAAAGAAACACAAATTGTTTTAGGTGAGGTTCATATGGTACTCTCACAATATATTTAAATTTTGTGTGTATTTATTCATTTTCATTAACACTGCAGAGATTACTCCCCCTGAGAACACAGCCTGATAGCATAGAAGATAGTTTTTAAGAAGAACTTGTATAATATGTTAAGTTAAAGAAAAAGAATTATATGTTTGTGTGGAAATTGTGAAAAAGAAAAATGGCAGTTCCTATTCATTACTTGCGAGAATTTGATGTTAGTAACCCCTCGTCATGGAATATATTCATGGAACATATAGATCGTTACCTGAGGATTAGTAAAATTTAAGAAGTTAAGCTTAAAGTTTCAATGCTGTTGTTTTTTGCCAGTAGCAATGTTCTACAAATTGCTAAGTAATTATATAATCCCCAAGATTCTAGAAAATAAACCATACAATGAACGAATAGAAAATTTGACTTTTCAGCCAGCAGAACAAAGAGAATACATTTGCATTTTTGAATGAGAAAACAATTAAGCCAGAATAATCAATGGAAACAAGAAGGTTTGTGCATAAAATCCCTACCTAATGCCTACTTATTCAATATCCCCAGGCTAATTTCTAGCATGTGGCTTTCATCAATGAGGAGCCTTGGATCTGAGAGCACTGCACCTAAATCTTAGGATCTAATGCAACCTTCCAGCAGCCATCTTTTAGCTCTTTAATTAACTACAAAACAATGAGTCTAAAATTGAAAACACAATAACATTTTCAATCCTAGCTCATTAGTTTATATAGTCGTATAGGTCTGAACTCAGTTCAGTACCCATACATTTAATCTTTAGTTCTTTAATAACCATAACCACCAAATTGGTATTAAACCATTAAACATCACATGATCACCATTTATTATGCTTGCACACTCCATGCAGTAGTGTCACTCACTGCATGCCAGAGTAATCAAGGTATGTAATAGGGTTTGTGCATAAAATCCCTATCTAGTGCCTATTCATCCAGTATCCTCAGACTAGTTTCTAGATTGCGGATTTCATTCATAAGGAGCCTTGGATCTGAAAGCACTGCACCTAGATCATAGGATCTAATGCAACCGTCCAGCAGCCACCTTTCACCTCTTTAAGTAATTATAAAACTACAAGTCTAAAATTGAAAACAATATTTTCAATCCAAGATCATTAACTTATATAGTCATATAGGTCTAAACTCAGTTCAGTACCCATACATTTTGGTGTCTATGGTTCTTTAATAACCTTAGCCAGAGTTTTGCCTGTTTAAACAGATTAAGCAAGCATAAGAAATGGTGATCATGTGATATTTAGTGTTGGTTTACTACCAGTCCTGCCTAATAGGATAGAGGTGCTATGGTTATTAAAGAACCAAAGACACCAAAATGTATGGGTACTATATAAACTAATGAGCTTGTATTGAAAATATTGTGTTTCAATTTTAGACTCATGGTTTTGTAGTTAACTAAAGAGGTAAAAGATGGTTGACGGGGAGTTGCATTAGATCCTAAGATCTAGGTGCAATGCTCTCAGATCCAAGACTCCTCACTAATAAAAGCCACAAGTTAGAAACTAGTCTGAGGATATTGGATGAGTAGGCACTAGATAGGAATTTTATGAACAAATCTTCTGTTATCCATTGAATAGTAAGTTTGTACTGAGTGGCACTACTGTATGGAGTTTTTCCTGTTTTAACAAGCATAAGAAATGATGATCATGTGTTTAATGGTTTAATACCAATCCTGCCCAATAGGATAATGGTGGCTATGGTTATTAAAGAACCAAAGACACCAAAATGTATGGGTACTAAATTGAGTTTAGACCTATATGACTACATAAGCTAATAACCAAAGATGCCAAAATGTAGGGTTTTTGAACTGAGTTCAGACCTATATGACTACATAAGCTAATGAGCTTGGATTGAAAATATTATTGTTTTCAAATTTTAGACTCATGGCTTTGTAGCTAACTAGAGGTAAAATGTGGCTGTTGGAGGATTGCATTAGATCTTAAGATCTAGGTGGTGCTTTCAGATTCAAGGCTCCTCACTGATGAAAGCTACAAGCTAGAAACTAATCTGGGGATATTGGATGAGTAGGGACTAGATAGGGATTTTGAACAAGCATAAGAAATGGTGATGATGTGTTGTTTAATGATTTAATACCAATTCTGCCTAATAGGATAGTGGTGGCAATGGTTATTAAAAAACCAAAGACACTAAAATGTATAGGTACTGAACTGAGTTCAGACCTATATGTCTATATAAGCTAACAAGCTTGGATTGAAAATATTAGTTTTTTTAATTTTAGACTCATGGTTTTGTAGTTAACTAAAGAGGTAAAAGATGGCTGCTGGAGGATTACATTATATTTTAAAATCTAGGTGCAGTCCTTCAGAACCAAGGCTCCTCACTGATATCAGCCTGTTTTTTCTTATCATTATTTTTTTCTAATTAAATCTCTAGCTAAAACTTTTAACTAATTAATAAATTATAATATCTAATCAATATAAATATATATATATTTTCTCAAATTTCTCGCTTTGGTAAGAGAAAAAACAAAATTATTTTCTCCTTCACAAAAGAAAAATTATACGACTGGTAGTTAAAAAAAAAATTATTTGATAATTTTACCCATTTTAATTGATTATGCTTTTACAATGTAATAAAAAAGCAATTTGATTTTCGTTTTTTACCTTTTTAGATATATAAAACAAAATATACAGATTTTTCCTTGTGATACAAAAAAAAAATATATTCGTACATATAAAACAAAATTCTTCAAGAGTGTGTAGTACATAAGTGGAATTGTAGATAATATTTACTATAAATTTGTTATCTTTTAGCCGTTTGCACTTGAGAAGTCTGCTTATAGCAGTGAACCTATTTTATTTGGCTAGTCTGGATTAGTTATGAATTTGAGGTAAAATTTTGATTATTTTATTGATTAGTTTAGCTTTAGGCTTTTAATATTTAAATTTTATTATATTTATGAATAAAATAAATGTGTTGTGTATATACATCATGTTTCCCCGAAAATAAGGCAGGTACTTATATCAATTTTTGCTCCAAATGACACCTTAGGGCTTATTTTCAGCAAATGTCATATTTTATCATATACAAAAATCTTTATCATATACAAAAATCTATATTTATTCATGTACAAAAATATACACTTATTTATTATTTCAAATCAACTCCCAAACATGTTTTTACAGCAACACCCTCTGTGCATATTTTAATTTTCAGCTAGCAATATGCACTGGGATATTTATATTTATTTAATTAAAACTAGCCTGGTTCAAAATATTATTCTGTTTAAATCTACCATTAAATCATGTGTTAATTGATGACTTACAAGATAGAAGTGCTAACAAAAATGATTACAATTAAGAGTGATTATTCATACAAAAGCAATGAAAAAATGCAAACACAAAAATTCAGAAAACATTTTTGTATTTCACACCACATTAAATATAACTGTTACAACAAATTACAAAGATTTATATAAGATACTACATCCATCCATTATCAAGAGCACACATTAAAAACACTTTTCAAATTACTCATAATAGCTTCACTTGAATATTCTTTTTTAAAACTTTTCTTTAAGAGAAAGATTGATTTAACTTAAACTAAACATTAATTATTAAAATCACCCTTTTAGGAGGAAAAAAATATTTAAAAAAAACAAAGCTGATTTTTCTTTTCTCTTGAATATTTAAAAGCTACCATGATCAAACTCTAAAACTAATTCAAGCATTCTAAATCTAAAAACTATAGAAGTACATAATCACGGGATCAACCAGGGATGATGGGACTCTATCATCATCATTCCCAAGTAAAGAAAATTTAAATATACAATTATACATGAATAAATACAAACAATGAAATGAGCCTGAACATGAGATCATGATGCACAAGCCTAAGAAATCAGCACAAACTTAACTATAAGTTCACCAGCATTACACAAAAGTAATATAATAATCAATCATCATTCATCATCATGAAAGATCAACAATAAAATAAATCAATAGTCAACACTGTGACTGGATTTGAAATGGGTCTACTATAGTTCAGACTAATTATTTAGCTCTTGACAGCTTAGGGCAGATTATTTAAACATTAATTTGGATACATAAACTTAAGTACTAATCCATTAGAATACAACAGTAAAAAAATAATGCTGGGATACTTAAACATGCTGATTATCATCAATGCTCTGATCACATAATACCATTAATGTACTGGCCAACTATAAATTTAATTTCTAATAAATACTAAACTAAATAAAAAGTAGTGCATGCAATTTAAAGACTATCCCCTTTGTGCTAATCCAAATTCAACATCAACTGGATGTCCATAAACACTAAATATAAATCCCTTTTGTAAATCAGACCATTATACACAAATCTAGCTCAGAAAAAAAAGCTATATAATTGTTATTGTGAACAATATATAATGTAGCACATAATAATTTATAATATTTTAAATATGTTCAGAATTGAGTAAATTCACTGGAATAACTTTAACAATGAAATACAAATGTATTAATAACCATTAAAATGAAATTAAAGTCTGCTGAGCAAGCCAAACATATCAATTAGGCCTTCTTATTTTGATTGATACAATTAGCTATTATATTGTGACTTACCTCATAATGGATTTATATAAACACATATATATATATCAGTACACAGACATGCAGTGTAATAGTTTTCCTGAAGGTCTGTGATAATGGACTTTTAAGTTATATATTGAACTATTTCCATCATCTAATATAAGAATTGAATATCTTTAGAAAAGTTTAACTTTATTTAAATATTCCAAATACATTCAACTGTTAGTAATAGCAAACAGATTAGTAATTTATGAACATATTTAAATTGTAATAAACCTATAAACGAAATTCATTTTCAGAATGCATAACTATGAAGGATTTTAACATATATGTCTACAAGACACTCATCTACATAAGCACACATAATCCTGTAACATATATCATATAATGATAAAAAAAAAAAAAGAGCTATCACATTTTAATGATACATAAATAATGACTAATTTAACATATACGTATGTGTGAATGGATATATGCACACACACTGGCTTTTATAAAAAAAAAAAAACCTAATAAACCATATTATATTTTCTCAATACTCAATTAATTCAATGTCAAAAAAAAACATAAAACACACACATATATATATATAAGCATTTGAATGTGCTGTTTAATAATTTAAAAATTAACATGTTTGAATTGTCATAGACTGATAACTGAAATTCATTTTTTATAATACATAATTAATGACTGATTTAACATATATGTTGTGCACATGGAAATGTGTGCACACACTGACATTTATAACATATATTTTAATTTATCAAAATAATAAACTTTTTTTTAAAAAGGTACTATTAATTCTTTGACAGTCCTTCATAAAAGTTCTTTTTCTTTTTTAACAGGTTACTCTTCATTAATTATAAACATCTTTAAATACAGTATACTCCAGCAAGTCTTTTTTTTGTTCCCTAATCTAGAAAAATTTTTGGAGTTTATATCTTTTTTTTTTTTTCAAAATAAAATTGTCTATGAATCAATTCTTTGTTGGTTTTTTTTAGACTTTTAATTCAAGCAAAAATTATTTACTTATTTTATTTTTAATTGACAAAAGTTATTTACTTTTAAAATTTGTTAATAAAAAATTCTAAATGTTATTTATTTCCAATAAATTATTTAAAATACTATCATTCTCAATACCCATAATACTCCTTACCAGTTATACTTTATATATATAATGCATTACCTTTACCTGCATATAGATAAAATAGTCTATGTATCAAATATTATAACACAGCAAATGTACAATCACTTTTTCTTTTAAAATATATGTTCAACAAAAATATCAACAAATTAAAAATCCTTCTCCTTTTTCTTTTCAAAAACTTTATTTTTTAATATCAATACTGAACATATATATAATACAAAACTCCGTTTCAACTGTTTTTATCTTCATACAATCATTTTCAACGGTCTGCAACAACAATATGAAATACATATTTATAAATAAACCTCAATTACATAAATACCTTCATCTTACATTATATATATATGTTCAGTATTGATATTAAAAAATAAAGTTTTTGAAAAGAAAAAGGAGAAGGATTTTTAATTTGTTGATATATGTATCAACTAATTTGTCAGCAAGCTGATGGACTCTCTGGGTAAGCTGGCCCCTTCTAACAATAGAGTAGCTTCTTGTCATCATTGGGCAAGTGAGCCCTTTTCAGTCTCTATGCTGTCTAATACATATATACAGGTTATGGAGAACACGAAAAGCTAAGTCTTGCTTCCATGTGAATCCAAACTCTATTGTTGTTGCACTAGTAGCAGCAGCTGGACTTGCACTCTCTTGCCTATAGTTATAACTTCATGGTAACTGTTGTCGCAATCTGTAAAACTGTAAAAAAAACTCTTGTCTAATCTTTTTTCACTAACCTTTTATAGTCAGAGTGTGTGTGTGTGGGGGGGGGGGTAGTAATTAAAAATAAGTTTTACCTATTTTGATTGAAAAAAGTTAATGACTCTTTCAATTTGACTTAATCCTTTGAAAAAAAACTTTGTGGAATTTTATCAAAATAAATTATTCAAGCATTAATTACAAAAAAATTTGCTAATCAAGACAGTGGAATTTTATAATTATTATAACATAAAAACATGCTTGTTTTAATTTCAAAATCAGAATCAATAAAATATTAATTAGATCTTTTTAAATGTTTAATTTATAATAAAAAAAATTTCAAATTCAAAATTACTTAATCTATAGAAAATATCTAGAAATTTTTTTGTCTGTTTATTTCTACTTTTCCTTTCAAATTTATTTATATATGTGCACACACACTACTATGTTGTTGTATGCCATGAGACACACAACTTTCTCAGTATTAAATAAAATAAGTACTTAAAATTATATAAATGAAATTATAAATTGTCTGATATATTGGCTTGTGGTAGATAAAATTTTAGAAGTTTGTTAAATCATTAATAAAGTCAATAAATTGGTTATCTTAAGTTCAAGATTTGACTGAGAGGAAATTGTTTCTCTATACATGTAGAATTATGTGTTAAAAATGTTCAATGGGAAAATACAAAAGTACCATTATAATTTATATTATCATTTATTTAAAGCATTAATGTCAATATTATTATTTATTTATGCATTCATTACTTTATAATTCAATACATATATTGTGTGCTTCAACAAACAAAAAAGTCCATTAATCTGATTGATCTAAACTAGGATTTAAATTTGAGGTAGGAATTAAACTACAAGTATCTTGAAAAATCATACTCAAACTTAGGTCTCATTTCCAGAAAAACATTTTATTCTCTATCAATGTTTGTCTATTTAAAGTTTTTATTAAACTCATTAACCTATTTATGTTTATAAAGATTACTAACTTATTGTGGGGGTTCGATCATCATCCCAACACATTCCCCCCTCCTCTTGAGGTCATGAAGTGTGAGTTAACCATTTTCATGGTTTTTACACACACACCAAATTACAATCTATTAATAGAAGTTAACAGATATTATGGGTATAAATTAATTTATATTATTAAAATTCACTTAATTCTGGAAAATTCAATCATTAGGCCATATCAAATCCAACCATCAAACTACAAATGCCAATTGAACAAGGAGCTTATTTATCAGCATAAAGACTTACTAAATTAGAAATCTCATGAAATTCCTTCACATCCTCATAATAAGTGCAAATTCTTTTTCATGAATAACTTCAGAGACTTATAAGATGATTTAGCATCATCAAGATAAATGATTTGACTATTAAGAACTCTGCATTATGTCAACCTTCATAGTTGTTACATGAGCAGTTGATGAGGATTTAATCAAAGTTAGCTGAGCTCACTTTAGACTATGTGGATAACAAAATTGGTATAAAACTTACAATAGTTACAGAAATTAGCCTAACTACATAAAGACCTTCAACCTTCTATCAAAACATTCATTTCCAACAATAGAAAGTACAAATTACTAGATTAAATACAATCCTATTTTGATGGGCATACAGAAATTTAAACAGTGATCAAATTCTATTGAAATAAATAACCTTAGGTGTTTGATTCCATTACTTATTCTCTCCTTAATCCTAAATACATACTTTTATAGATACCTTTAAAGGTAATATTAAGTATGAATGTATATCTCAAAACAAACAATAAACAAACAAAAAAAAATTAATGAAATATCTGAATTTTGTCCATCATTTTCTATTTTTATCTAAGCCACTCATTTTGTTTTTAGTAATCTAATTTTATGTCTATATTAGACTCTCTATACTGTTTCAGGTTCTAACATATTGTGAATCATTATTTACACATGCATATGTGTAACTTAAAGAAAAGGGGAGAGTGGGTTATCATTTAAATCTTAATATTATATTTCTCTATGTCATTTTGGTTTTAAATGATGATTATGGGTTTTATTTATTTACCATAATAAATTAGTTATTAAGTTGAGTCAGCATGAGTGTTCAATTTATCAATTCATCTCATTCCACAGTAAATATAAATTTTGTTTTATACCACTCACCCTGAGAGTTTAAGAGCTTTTACTGAGCTTGAACCTAGGATACGCTGTAGGAAACTGTAAATGGATATCTCTTATAAGGACCTTTTTTGTAAGTATTCTTTCTCCAAAAGAAACAAGTGGTGCACAATCTATGTGATTCAAGCTTTATAAAAATGCTTTATTCTAACAAGTTTTGCTGATGCTTATACCAAAAGGATGAACAGGAAAAATAACTAACAGTTTAATCCCCTTTTTATTAATATAGTTTTTTATGTTTTGTGTGTTGTTCTTTTAATGAGCTTGAAATAATTCCATATGTGGATGTATCATTAAATTAATTTGTGTTCTCGACATGTGAAGCTTACAATCATGAATTTAACTATGTTAATTGTGGATTTCACTGTTTAGAAATCTATATCACCTTGTGTAGGTCTGAAATTAATGGTGTAAAGTTATAAGTTAAAATGTTGTAGTGAGAGTATGGAGTAGATTCTTGGTACGATATGGAATAAAATACACAAAATGAGCCAATTTATAAGGCAGTACAATGTTGTTTGTTTAAATGATAAATTATTTGTGTATTTATAAATATATATATAAAACCAAACCTGCCTAACACTATACTAGCAAAATAAAATTGCAAAACCATAAAACAATACTAGATTAAATCCAAAACTTCACCAAAATCCTTGCACAAACATGGTTTCATCTACTACAAATAGATTTCCTTTAGTTTGATTTTCACTTGAGAAGGTCTATTTGTAGTAGATTAAACTATGGTTGTGTAAGGATTTTGGTAAAATTTTGGATTTAATCTAGTATTGTATTGTTTTATGGCTTTGTATATATATATAATATTATGATTTGATGTCTGTAGTTTTAAAGCAATATATGTAATTATATAACTGAATATTTGTAAATACAGTAACTAAATAATAAAAAAATATTTTATCCACTTAGGAGTGCTTTCGATTATCCCAGTAATCTGTGTCAACTAAAGCTTTGGAATGCTAACTTTCCTATCCGTGATCTTAACATTTGCTGCTTGCCTATTAATTAAGTCATGTTTATATTTGTATATTAGCATAGCTTCCTTTATTTTTCTTTTATTGTTATTTTTTTCAATTTGCAATATTTTTACACTGTTAAAATTGAAGTCAAAACCATAAATACAAGATTTATTATGGTCGTAAAAAACAGATGCTGAAATATTATTATCTAGTATGCAATTTTGTTTCAATTTCTGAACACGTTTTAATAATAGCAAGTGTTCTTTATTTCTTTTTTCCAACGTATATCTAGATTCACCTATATATTCACTGCCACACCTTCATATCCATTTATAAATGACAATTTTTATTTATAAATGAGGTTTTTATCTTTGGAGTTATTTATTAATTTGTTTAATGTAGGATGGTGTGTAAAATGCAATATCACATATATCTTTATAAATTTTCCTTATAAACTTTACTTGATAATTTGAAATATATGGGATTGATATCCATATTTTTTTATTATCAGGAGAATCAATATTATTATTAAAATTTTTATTTTTATATTTTGTATTAAAATCTCTAATAACATTATATATATATATATATATATATATATATATAATGTTATTGTGATTATAACTGTAGCCAACATTTAACAATTCATTCGAATATATTTCAATATTTTTGCCTTAATCTGATGAATATTTGCAAAGACTATTATTTCTAAATAAGAAGGACTTCAAACCTGCCATTTTGTGTGACATTGGCACTTTTGATTTATATGGAATATAATCTCTTTTTACTATTGATTTAATGGTCATACAGTAATCCAGCATGCATTGATTTCTAGTTATTTTAAGATCAAGAAACTGAATGCACATTAAATCTTCATCTGTTTTTATCCATCTTAGGCCTTTCAAACCATTTAATTCCTTAAACAACTCATTAATTGTATTTGGTTTACCACATACAAAAACATCATCAACATATCGATAATATGCAGTAATATTTTTTTGATAATATTCCTTTTTCAAAATATTTTCTTCATATGTAGAAATTATAAAATTACATATTTGAGCAACAGTAGGTAATCCCATGGGCCATCCATTACATATTTTATAAAAATCCTTATTAAAAACTGCATAAATATTTTTATCAATAAAATTTAATGTTTCAATTATAAACTTTATTATTTTCACATTAACATTTTTTAAACTTAATGCGTTGGAAATAATTTTGATAGATGCCAATTGATCAATTGATCCATACATTTCACTAACATCTAGAGTACATATAACGTCATTAACATCGATCTTAACATTATGAATTTTATTAACAAAATCAAATGAAGAACATATTGTATATTTACCAAAACCAAGAATTTCTTGTAGCATTTTCTCAATTAAACAACAAGCTTCAAAAAAAAAACCCCCACAAAAAAAAAAAAAAAAAAAAATTGTTTTTTTTTTTTAAAGATTTTTTTATTTAAAAATATTTTACCCCATATTTATTATATAAAAATGTTTTTATTACAAAGTGTAATTTCCACATGCAAACGTTTAATATTTGATAAAAGGCAATATTTAAAAAGTTTAAATTATTTAATTGGCTTAAATAACCGAGATGATTGGTTTAATTTTAAAAGTAACTGTCAAATGTTATTTAATCAATATTATAAAAAAATGTGTATGAAATTTGATAAAAAAATTAACTTTTTGTATTATAAGAGCCTTAAAAGTCAATCTCAAGATAATTACGTTAATTTGTCAAATATTGATCTCGATTTTCAACAAAAACATATATTAAATCTTGGTGCAAAATATGTTGGCGGTCAGTGGGAAGACAGTGATCTAGAATTGAAATCTTCAGTTGAAAATTCCTTAAGCAGAATTAAATCTGATTTAAAAGTTTGTAATGATTTAGTAAAAAAAGTAAAAGAAAAAAGTTTAATTATAAAATGGATTATGAATGGAACGTACAAATATCTAAATTTAAAAAATTTACATCTGCGAATAATTTAATTTGTATAAAAGAGGACAAAGGCCTTAGAATGTGTTTGTTATTAAAATCTGATTATGAAGACAAAGTAATTACTCAAATGAAGAATCTTAACTTTATGAAAGTTGATAAAGTAAATATAGAAAATTTACGTATTCAATTTATTAATAACATTTTAAAAAAAGCTAAAAATAAAGCGATTGATACTAGTACTTTATTATAAAATTTATCCTTCTGCTGCAATATGTCCTAAGATTTTTTCAAATATAAAACTGCATGAAAAAAATGAACCATTGCATTTTGGAGGGGCGTTTTATTATGAAACTTGTTGTTTAATTGAGAAAATGCTACAAGAAATTCTTGGTTTTGGTAAATATACAATATATTCTTCATTTGATTTTGTTAATAAAATCCATAACATTAAGATCGATGTTAATGATGTTATATGTACTCTAGATGTTAGTGAAATGTATGGATCAATTGATCGATTGGCATCTATCGAAATTATTTCCAACTCATTAAGTTTAAAAAATGTTAACGTGAAAATAATAAAGTTTATAATTGAAACATTAAATTTTATTGATAAAAATATTTATGCAGTTTTTAATAAGGATTTTTATAAAATATGTAACAGATGGCCCATGGGATTACCTACTGTTGCTCAAATATGTAATTTTATAATTTCTACATATGAAGAAAATATTTTGAAAAAGATATATTATCAAAAAAATATTACTACATATTATCAATATGTTGATGATGTTTTTGTATGTGGCAAACCAAATAAAATTAATGAGTTGTTTAAGGAATTAAATGGTTTGAAAGGCCTAAGATGGATAAAAACAGATGAAGATTTAATGTGCATTCAGTTTCTTGATCTTAAAATAACTAGAAATCAATGCATGCTGGATTACTGTATGACCATTAAACCAATAGTAAAAAGAGGTTATATTCCATATAAACCAAAAGTGCCAATGTCACACAAAATGGCAGGTTTGAAGTCCTTCTTATTTAGAAATAATAGTCTTTGCAAATATTCATCAGATAAAGGCAAAAATATTGAAATATATTTGAATGAATTGTTAAATGTTGGCTACAATTATAATCACATATATAATGTTATTAGAGATTTTAATACAAAATATAAAAATAAAAATTTTAATAATAATATTGATTCTCCTGCTAATAAGAAAATATGGATATCAATCTCATATATTTCAAATTATCAAGTAAAGTTTATAAGGAAAATTTATAAAGATATATGTGATATTGCATTTTACACACCTCCTACATTAAACAAATTAATAAATAACTCCAAAGATAAAACCTCATTTATAAATAAAAATTGTGTCATTTATAAATGGATATGTAGGTGTGGCAGTGGATATATAGGTGAATCTAGATATACGTTGGAAAAAAGAACTAAAGAACACTTGCTATTATTAAAACGTGTTCAGAAATCGAAACAAAATTGCATAGTAGATAATATTTTCAGCATCTGTTTTTTACGACCATAATAAATCATGTATTTATGGTTTTGACTTCAATTTTAACAGTGTAAAAATATTGCAAATTGAAAAAAATAACAATAAAAGAAAATAAAGGAAGCTATGCTAATGTACAAATATAAACATGACTTAATTAACAGGCAAGCAGCAAACATTAAGATCACGGAATTGTGGAAAAGTTAGCATTTCAAAGCTTTAGTTGACACAGATTACTGGGATAATCGAAAGCTCTCCTAAGTGGATAAAATATTTTTTAATTATTTAGTTACTGTATTTACAAATATTCAGTTAAATAATTACATATATATATATATTATAGTTGTGAAGAATATTGCTGGTCAACTGAAAGTGTAAGGTTGATTAATTTTAATAAAATAAGCATTGTAACAGTAATAAGAAATGTGGATTTGTTTAACACTGAAATTACTTGGAAATCTTTAGCTACTTGCTGAAATTTTCAAGATTCACCACATTTTGAAATCTGTATTATGACATGCCATTATTATATCAAGAAATGTTTATTGCCTAAATAAGGTAGGTTTCAGTACAGATAAATAAATACCATTATTATTTTAAGAATGATTATTTATTTGAATATTTTTGTTTGTTTTTAATTAATAACACCTATAGATGACATTAGAGTGAAGAATTCCTGTTATTATTCAGATAGATAATAGTTAAACTATTTAGCAAAAAAAAAAATGTAAAAAGCAACAATAACAATATTATAACTAAAATAAAATACAATTATACCTTATGTTTTAACCATTTTGATACAGATTTAGTATCTCCACAAATTTTTGAATTTCCTGATACTTCTACAAGATTAGACTCCTCTTTTATCTCATTTTCAAGCTTTGATTCTAAACTATCAGAAGATATTTGGTTTTCTTTACTATTTGATAATTCTGCATCAATTTTTAAATCATCCACATGAGACTGTAGAATCATGTTTGAATAACTATTTGGAGTACTACAAGTTTTATTTGAAGTATTAGGTTGCAGTAATGATGCCAAGGCAGCAGATTTATTCAAATATTGTTTCCATTTACTCTGGAAAAAAAAAATGAATAGAAATAAAAAATAAAATCTTTTAAAGTAGACAATTATTTCATATATTGTCATACAAAAATTGAAAACAAAAAACAGGTATTAATACAGAAAAACAGTATATAACATAGTGAAATAGAAAAATTTCATAAAGCAATCCCATTATTTATGAATTCATTTCATTTTAATTCATTAGCAAATACTTGTAAATAGGTATGAACAATCTAACTCCAAAAACAAAAAAGGCAAAGGATAAAAGTTAAAGATAAGTTTTGCAATATCTATATCAACCAATGTATGAAAAAAAAAAGTCTTTATATATGTAAAACATGCTTATCCTTTAGTTTATTTGGCATCTTGCAGTGCTATCTTTTAATTTCTGTAATACCAAGTTTTTATTTCTGACAGAATTCAACAACTCATCTAATTATAACATTCCATTATATTCTAGCTTTAGTCAAAATAGACAATGTTGCACTCTTCTAGCCAAAAAAAACAAATACTCAAATTCAGCAAAAACGTTTTAAGAATTCTGTTACTGACTATTCAATTAAGATATATTAAACATCAAAAATAAAAACTTATTGGTTAAAGCCTACAGTTCTCACTCATCTATTATTTAGCTAGAAAGAACAAACAACCTTTCTCTTTCTAGATTTTTTTTGTTTTTTTTATTATTAAAAATTTGTTGACTTTTAATATTCTAAAACATTATTATTGGTGATATTTATTTTATTAATATTGATTTACTTATAAATTTATTATGTAGTTAAGAAAATTAAATTAATTTGTTTAAATGCAATACAGATATATTTTTGTCATTTCATATTTATTATATTAAAAAATTTGTTTACAGTTTATTTTTTTAAAAAGAGTATTTAATTTTTATTTATTATCCTAATATTAATCCTTTATATATATATAATTAGATTTTTTTGAAGATTGGTTATAAATCACTCCAGTTAAAAGAAGGTGCTTAGTATTGGTCCTATAAATTCAAAGGCCAATGAGCATATAAATCTAAAACTAGAATCCAAAATCATTGTTATTAATTCAAAATCATTTTTGAAATTAAAATTAGAAAAAAAGTATCTATGAAGCACCATGGCCAAAGAATATCCCTCTCCAATTTATCAATAATAGCACTAGAGCAAAATAGAACCAAGCAAAACAAAAAATTATAATAAAATGTGACTATTTGCATTTATGTTGCATTTAATTACACCTGAGTCTCATTTTATGCAGATTATTTTAATGCGATTTTGAAGTTATGCAATTCAAGTTTCTCCTTAATATCTTTCATATTTCACTATATTTATTAGATATCAAGAAATTTAAATTATTAATAACTTATTATGACTTGAAATACTTTTTTCTTCAAAAATATAACGTTATATTAGCAGCTAATGTGAATATGGCCTGAAACTGTATTTAGAATCTTAGCATCTTGTAAATAACCTACTTATACTAATGAGTAAATAATAATAATAGATTTATACTTACATATAAAAATATCATAATAAATATTCAAAAATTGTAAACTTTTAAAATGTATTTTGTTAGATATAACAGAAATAATTAATCTTTTAGATTTTTAAAATAAAGAAGATTTTATTGATTTTGTAAACTGAAAATAATCTTTCTAATGATAATGTATAATCTTTTTGTTTTGATTGCGATCCCATTTTTCTAATATAAAAACAAAATGTGAACATTAAAATTTATTTCAGTAATAAACAAAAAAAGGCAAATTTATTATTTTCTGATACGTAAAAATCAGTTAATCATAAATTTTAGGTTGATGTGTGAGACAAAGACAATTGTCAGAAAATGCTGAAATCTGAGTTTCCTGCAATGAACAATCTCTTAAATTCCAATGAGAGCTAAATAGTTATATATCTGGATATTGCGAGCTTTATAAACAATTAGTAAAATCATTGCCTCAAAGTTTAATCACCGATTGTCGACAGAAAACCATTAACATAGCACAAGACTGAAAGTGGCGCTAGTTGTACTTGCTCTTGTGAGAAATCTGATTTCTTACCAGTTCACAAATAACACATATGGTCAAATAGTGGTAATGATTAAAATGTGTATGAAAAAATGTAAAATTAAATACTGTAGTTAATAAAAAAAGTAAAAAAAGTTTGTCTTGTATTTTTTTCAAATATTTGAAATTTTTTATTAGTCATACTTTATTTCCTTATTTTTTAATGCAAATTTTAAAGTATTTTTTCCTTATTGCTTTGCTTTTATGCGATTTCTGAAAATTACAGAACCTATCCCCCATTTTTCAAGGTAAGTTAAGTCTATTTTTGTGTAATTTTTTTCATGCGGGTTTTCTGTGAAACCTATCTACCGCATAAAATGAGACCCAGGTGAATTTGAAATATTTTTATTTTGTTATGCATTGGGTAAAATAAATTAAAAAGATTACATATCCAATACAAATGCAAAAACAGACAGGAAATCGCAGGGATAGGTATTAAAATATATATTAAATATATATGGTACTTGTTAAATAGCTACTGTACATTGTTTGATGGCACTGTTTTTGTGCAAAATCATAGCAATGTAACACTCCCAGGCCTGTCGATTCTTAAACAATTTATGTTATTTTTTAATAGGCTTTTTTTTCTTAAAAACATATGTTATTCTTTGTTTTTTTCTTAAAAATTATGTTATTCTTCTTTTCTTTTTTTTTTTTTTTGGTTTTTTAAAAAAAGTGCCTTTTTTTTCTTTTTATAAAAAAAAGGCAGTGTTTTTGAAATAATATGCCTTTATTTTTCTTTAAAAAGTACCTTATTCTTATTTTTTTATATATTTTTTAAAAAAGTGGGTTTTTTTTTTTTTTTTTTGGTAATTATTGTTTTAATTATCTTACATGGCAGCTTTTTTTTTTGGTAATTAGATTACATGTTTTAAAAAAAGCTACTTTGGGGGGGGGTATTTTTGACAAAAAAAGGGGGGGGGGTCTTTTTAATAATACACCGCTTTTGATAATAACTAAGTTAGCTTACAATGTACAGGTAATGTGTTCCAAAAAGTGTAATTTATTTTATAGTAATTAAGCAGAGTCGGCTTTCTTTCTTTATTTCTTTTTTTAATAATACTATAACAAATGTACTCTAAAAAGGCGACGTTTTTTTGTCCAGTAATTAATCACACTCACTTTTTTTATTTTCCTGCTTTCATCTTTTCTTTTTGTTTATCTTCTTATTACAGCCCCCAAAAAGGCCACTTACTGTTTATCTGCAATAAAGAATCAAAGACTGGGGTTTTTTTAGGCTGGCCTACTTTACTCCATCCCCCTACCCTTCAACACTGACAGTCTGGTTGTAATATTAAATTAAAGCTTTAAAGAAAAACAAAATGAACAACACCAAAACAAAAAAAACTTTGAAATTGATTGCCTTACAAATTCATCACAATGACACAAAACAGATTCATTGAAAAAATAAATTTATTGATGACATATGACTGTAATTAATAAGAAAACTTTTTTGGCTGAAAAGTGGAAAGTGTAACATTTTTGAACAACATTTGACTACCTACAACAATTGAAAGAACAAACAAGCCTGAAATGACTTTGGAGACTAGTGAGCACCCAAACTGCCAAGTTTGTAAACTAAGTAGCATAGCTTTACCACATCAACATTGATTGACAAGAGGCAGGATGTTCTGAGCCTGAAAAAAGGAACTGCATCAGCTTCGGTGTTTGGGACATCCTACAGTTGAATCATTACACTATTGCCTTCAGCCATTTGGTTTTTCTCGTACAAATCATGGCCAAAATGGGACTCTTTCTTGAACACCTGCAATTGTACAGTGGCAGAGCCATTTCCAAATTTAAAATACTTCCACACTGCATAGGGAAGTATTGCTGATACACTGACAATTAGTAGTAGGTAATACTATGTCAGTTGGGGTCTAGGGAAAACCATTTGGAACAACAGTTCTAAGACATTCCAGTACACACAGCCTCAGATTAAATGGTAGTGAAGTGCTATTACTTATCATATGCATAGATAAGCCACACAAAATTGGAACATTTCTGTGCATATGCATAGAAAGTGATGCCATCATACGGCCCAATTAAATGGCTAGTGTTTTATTAGCTGTAGGTTCGGTATGTGGCAGAATTAAATGGCTCTTACTGATCGGTAGTGTCATAGCTTCACCCACATTGAACCCACATCATGTGGCCACTAATCAGCTACTATGATCATAATGGTGTATTAGCCATACATTCGGCCACAAAAGCAGTTTTATTCTGTGTTTTTACACAGAAACAGCACCACTAAGCGATGTACAATGGCTATTTAACAAGAACCATGTATATATTGTAAAGGAAACACGACAATCAAAGGCACTTCCCTTTGATTTATATATAATACGGATTCTTAAACTCAAATTGTCCACCCTCCGTTACCGCAAGCAAAGAGAACACATGGACATAAACGAATCTATATCCATACTTGACCGAACTTGTGACCATATGGATATTGCATAGGTTATCTTTCCCGGTCAAATGTCTCTCGACTGCTGTAATTATTAAAAAATTACAGCACTTGGATAATTTATAAAATTAAATGGAATCAAGAATACTGCACCATTAGCCTCACGAGTTACTTAGAGTCAAAATGGAGTAATAATTATAACCCAAACCCCTCTGGATATATTAACTGTCTGGAATGGTGAAGAACGAGATTAAACAGATAAAATAATTAAAGAATATTTAATATAATAAATAAATAACAACAAAAAAAATGAAATCAATTGAAATATTTACATACAATAAAAAAATCATTGGATATAATGCTATGATTAAATGTATAGTTTAAATCCTACAAATTATTATAATCTATGAAAATAAATTATCCATTTATAGTCATCATTCCAAATATTAGAAAGTTTAATTATTGGAATTTGCAATTGCTTTAAATCAAAGTATAGTGTGCACATATGTTCTATATAGGTGTCATATGTAATTTACTTAGGTTTTTCTTCATCTCTGATATTAGTTAAAGTCCTGCTGACCATCACGTGGAATTCCTCCACTTCTTTAGCAGGGAACGGTCGCTCTTAGATTGGACTTGGTTTGTGGAATTTCTTCTTATTCATAGTGACTTCTCCATACTATGACATCAAGGGCATGGCAAGCAGATCATCAGGCAGGTGTTACATGGCAAAGGTGACCGTTCGAATGCGATGGATCTGAATCAGCAAGCGATTGTAATGGCTCTTAGCCACACATTCTTGAAGCTTCACTTATGTTGTAAATCATTTTCTTGTTCACACAGTGTTCAATTTTTACGTCGAGGTCCTTCCACTCACTCAGCTTCTGGGTTTTTTTCTTTTTAAAATTTAAAGGATTTTCATGTCTGCTTTCTACTCTATTCTAATCTACTTATCATTAAAGCAGTGTCCTCACCGAAGTTTCTACGTGAACTCTCTTTTTTGAATTAATTAATTAATGTCTTTTTTTCCCCAAATTCTTTCATTCTCTTGATCTTTTTGTTTGTTGCTTTCCATTCACACCTTTCACTCTAGGATGCCTTCAGCAACTTATACAAATTTACTTTTTCATACAATTTCGTAGCAATATTTTACATTCATTTCTTATTTATTTTATTTTCCTTTTAATAAAATAAATTTTTAATAAAATTATTTTCATTTGACATGCATTAAACATTGCTGACTTTATACATACTTTCACACATGCATTTCGCTTTTTTGTCAAAAAGTGTATTTTTATGGAATAGATCTTTATTTTTCGTCATGTTTTAAATTCTATTTTAATCGTATTTAAACTCCTCAAATTTTTACTTTTTCCTTATAAATCATTTTTTAGTCCCTATTTTGTTCAGATTTCCTTTCTCACCTTTTATTTTAACCCAAACATACGATTTCAATATTTAAATATTTCTATTTTTCCAAAATATCAACTTTGGAGGGTAAAAGATAAGAATCTTGTTTGATTCCATTTCCCTCTCTTTCCTTTCTTTACAGTAATAAATTACGATCTTATCTTTCTTCATTGATTAGATTCTTTTATTTATATTAGTTTTTTTTTTTTCTATTTCAAAAAGAAAACTACAATATTTAATATTGTTTAATATTAAATATATACATTTGTGATGGCAGTAAATGCGATCATCACAATATATATATATTTAATAAATATTTTAATGCATATTTTTTCATATTACATTAATAGTTTTGTTCAGAAAATCATTTTTAATAAGTTTTTTCAATAATTTTAAAATGTGCACTTTTAAAGCTAAATCTCAGGCACTAAGTTTGGTCAGACGTAAGCCATTTCCAATTTTTGCCTACAACTTCAAATTTTAAGTTGGATTACTGACTAAATTCAATTGTTCTGCTTTTAAATGTGTTTTGTTTTGTAATTAAATGTATTAAAGTTTTATGTAAATTCACATAAAATTAATAAAGTACTATATATATATATAAATTTTAAAATATCATCTACACAGTTTTTCTTTTCAAAAATAGTTCATAATTTTCCATATATATAAATGAATATACCAAACTTCTTTTTAAAACTTGTTTTTTATATGACTATTATAAAAATAAAATAACACATCAATGTTTTGATTATTTTATAATATAGTTTTTTTCAAAGAACACTAAAAAATAAAAATACAAATGTATAATAATAAATATAAAATATATATTCCAAACAAATCCAAAAATATTAAAAAATACTAAATACTAAAGAAGATGTTGAGGTAAAGAGAATTTTTTAGTATTTTTTTAATGTTTTTAGATTTGTTTGGAATATGTCATATTTTATATTTATATTTGTATTTTTGGTAGTAGTATGAATACTGAACCCCACCGCTTGATGGCTTCATTTTTCACAAAACGCACAACAATATACCGTTTTAGCAGCCTTAATTTCTGGCTTACATTACAATAGGCGTTTTTGAGCCGTAACAGGCTGCCTGAGGGCAATGTGTTCTATGATTACATAATGAAATACTATGCCCATTGTATTGCAACAGTATTCGTCAAGTGAGCGCTCTTGAATTCTCGCTATGGTCTGATTTAATGGTGGCCATATTTGAAAGAGATGAAACTGCAAAAATTCATTGTCGGAAATTTTTTAGAAAGCGTAGTGGAATTAGTATTCCATATTAAGAATTGTCATGTTGTCACACACACTTCCCTATGCTTTTGAACTGCACACAACTTGAAAATGTTCTTCTTTTCAGCAGAGTTGTTTCCGATTTCATGTGCAAATGCCCATTTATGCGTGAATCTGTGCGAGAACTGTAAGGAAAGTTTGTTCAAGGGCTCCAAAATCCTGTTACTTATGCTTTGAGGCTTCCCTGTTATTTTATTTGTATGTTACTTTTGACTTTTTTTTAGGCCCCTGAAAATGGTGGTGTTTTTTTTTTTGTTACTTGTTTTGGTTCACAACTTGTCCAAAGTTATGTTTATTTTTGATTCAATAAATTATTTTATGGGAAGCTGTTGTTTTTTGTTGTCTGTTCACATGATTAAAAAGTAAGTAGGTAATATGTGATCAGTTTCATTAACAGTCAATTAAAGTAGGTAATATTTTATTATACCAAAATAAAAAGAGAAGTGTTTAAGAGTTTGTTCAAAAGACCCCACCCAAAAATATATATATATATAAAATTCTAAATAGAACTGTGCGGCACATAATAAAATGTTCAAAAAGAAGTCGATAATTAAAAATCAAAACAAACCTTCCCTGCCATCCCACCCCATCTTCCCCGGCTTAAAAAAAATGTGTTCTTTAAAAACAAACTGTTTATGACTTTTTTAAAATTAATGGCCAAAAAATTAAGGAAGAACTTTTCACTATCATATAATATAGCTTTCTGTAGCGTAAAGATTTGAAACAAAAAAAATAAAAAAGCCTTGTAATAAATTAACAAAAAAAGTTGACAATTCAAAGTCAAAACAACCCCTTTCCCCTCCACCCTCTAAAAAACCAAGTGTTGGTTTATTCAAAAGTACCAAATTGGTGAAATCTTTCAGAAAATCAAAACATCAACCAAAAAAAAAAAGATAAGTAAGTTCAAAGCAAACAACCAACCCCCCCCCCACCATCTAAAAACAACAAAGTGTTTGTTACCATATTTTTGTGTAAACAAACCGACAGAGCATTAATCAATAATTTCAAAGCAAACCAACACCACTAACACCATCTAAAAACAAAGTGTTTGTTTCTTAAAAAAAACGAACCAAAAAAAAATAATAAAACCGGGTGAAAATAAAACTTTGGTTTACTGTAAGTAATATTATGTAAAAAAACCAATGGACAGTTAATCAATAATTTAAAAACAAACCAACATCCCTAGACTATCTAAAAACAAAGTATTTGTTTATTAAAAAAAAAATCCGAGTGGAATAAAAAAAAACTTTGGTGGTTTACCGTAATATTATGAACCAAACAGACAGGCTGACGACAAAAAAAAAAAAAATTAAAAACCGGTTGAAAAAAAAAAAAAAAAAATTATTTTAATGTAATATTATGTAAACAAACAGACGGCCCATGAATCGGTATATTGAGGTGCATTGGGTGAAAAAGAATGCCATCAAATGGTAGGGTTCAATATTCATACTATTACCATATTTTTTAGTGTTCTTTGAGAAAGACTATATTATAAAATAGTCAAAATGTTGGTGTGTTATTTTATTTTTATAATAGTCATATAAAAAACAAGTTTTAAAAAGAAGTTTGGTGTATTTGAGTAGGGTTGTTTCATTTACTTTATTAATTTTATATAAATTTAAATATGTATATGTATATTTAGTTTAATATACAATACAGCACTTACTTTTAACATTGACTTTAAATTTTTAATTGTAAAAATGGGATAGCAATATAGTTGAGTTTGCTATTGTGACTGCATCTTGAAGTCTTTAGAATTAAATTGTATTGTATGAATAAATTTAAATCAAAGAAAAGATGGTAAATTTAATGTCAGAAATGAAAAGTATAAAACTAAATTCTGGTGTAAAGAATAAAGAAGATAAAAATGTATTCTGAAGGCAGATGTGGATAGGACCTGTCCAATCAATTTTGGCACCTGAGGTAAACCTTTAAAAAAATGTGCACTTTAAAATTATTTAACAGACTTATTTAAAATATCTATTTAATAAAGCAATAAACAGAATAGAAAAAAGCATATATTAAATAAAAATATATTTATTAAATATATATTGTAACCTTAAAAAGAAATCAAATTGCTAAATATGCAACAAGCAAATTGCTAAAATGTAGTCCCAAGTGCTTATCCAGGACAATCAATCAGTACGTTCAGTCAATTGAAAGCAAACACATTGGACAAGCCAAATTGCAACCTTGGGAAAACAACAATTATACAGAGGAAATCACCACGTCTAAAATGATAAATAAATAAGGATATATTAGCCAAAAATAATAATGATGTTAGCTAATATCAGAGGGTTTACAAAATATAAATCTCATATGCCACAATACAAGGGTAAGCAATTACAATAATATATCATTAACATAAAGCAATATTATTAATAACTTAAGAGAAGGAGAATTCTCAACTCACTCTAATACAAATACATGTCTTGGTATTGCAAGAATACACCATTGAGGTTACATTTAAAAATCCTTTTCTTATAAGCAACTACATTTCTTAGGCATCTCATTGCTATAGTCAGATAAAACATTACATTCAATTTTATAAAATTAAGAAGAGTTTTCAACGGGACACACAGTGTATACTAAACAAGACATAAAATGTTTATCAAAATTTGGTTCTGATACATACTAAATATAAATTGTAATCATAAGAAAACTAATAAAGGACTATTTAACTTTAAAAAAAAAAGGCATTTAAAATTATTTGATATCTATACAACTATAAAAGATATTAAAGTATACTTACAGCAGCATTGGTGAATGATATGGACTCTTTATTTTCTTTTTTCTTTATACCTATATAAAAACATAGTGACTCAAACAAATTACTGTCAAAAATAAATCTAATTATAATTTTATAAGCAAATACAATTCACTGTGATGTTTCAAATTTTTTTTGTCATTTATGTATGATCTTTCTGAATTTAGACCTAGAACTTGTGGCAGTTGAAGTTCATGAAATATAAAATTTTGATTGTGATATTTTATGAAATGTATATTTTTCAAAATTTTAGCCAAAAATAAATGCAATAAACATTTTAATGTTTTAGTATCATTTCACAAATGAGATATCTTTCAGTTCTTATCGTAATAATAAAAGCAAAAAATTCATTGCCACCTTAAAAACATTGAAAATAAAAATTCATTACTATCTCAAAAACATTAATTCATCATTTTAAAATTAGTAATAATCAAATATTTGTTCATTTTATTGTTACCATAGAATAAATTATATTTACAATACTTATGACTGCCATTAAAATTTGTGTAGATTACTTTCATTCTTTTATCATTTTTCTGGACAAAAAAAAATGTGCTCATTTTATTTATTGTTTGCATGTTTTTATTTTTTATGGAATAGTTTGTTTTTTCATTGATTTCTATTATGTGGTATCATTTATCAAATAGATCATTTAAACTTGGGTAGATCATAAGCTACATCACCAAAATGTCTTTATCGTTGAAATTTTATATTCCATATTATATAATCATAATTAATATAATGCTAATAACCATGTTCTATTAATAAATAATGCACATTAATTGATATGGCTAATTAAACTGAAATAAATTTTGGGAATCATCTTTTCACTGATGTCATCATCAGCTGATTAATGTGAGAATATTAAATCATAGTTTTCAAATCCAATATAAAAATAATAGAGATAAAAAAATTTACATTAATGCTTTTATTGACACTAAAAAGAAAAAAAATAATTGTTTCTTCAACTTCAATTGAAATTTTTAGATTTAACTTGAAATAAAAGCATGAGAGTCCAGAAATTAATTATATCAATTACTTGTTATAAAAAATAGGGATTGGCTTAATTAATTTTTGGACCCCATGCTTTATTTGAAGTTAAATCTAAAAAACCCAATTGTGGTTTAAGAAACAATTATTTTTTTCTTTTAATGCAGTCAATAAAAACATTTAATATAAAAAAAATTATCTCTATTATTTTTAAATTTTTAGTGTTGGCATGGGAAATGAAAATGTAAATCTATATTGTCATTTAAATTGACTGAACAATTTAATTAATATATATATGTATCACTAGATAGTTCTGCGATAAGTTAAAATGTATACCCTTATGTATAGATCATATTTAGTAGGTGTATATAATAATATATGTCTATATAAGTGATTAAAATATGAAATATTATTTTAAGTTAAAAGTGTTTAACATTTTTACTTTAATTAAAAATTTTGTAATTTTTTTTTAAAAAAAAAGCTTAACAAAATTATATTGTACAGAAACATCATTTAACCTTTTAACCGCTAATTATATTATTGGTTGTATGAGGTAAAAATCAAATCTTTTAATTGGCCAACTCACAAACTGAAGACAAAGCCTATTGTTAAAACATATTCGCCTATAATATTAAATTCAACTCAGATACGTTTATAAAAAGTATATTACTAATTTTTCAGGTTATGAAGAGAACGAAAGTTCTTTCAAAAATAAATTGCTATTTATTTATTCTAAAATATTCAATTTCGGCAACATAAAAGCTATAATATAAACAAAAAGGTCGACTTTTACGTTATAGAAAAGTAAATATTTCTTTTAAATATTTCTTTAATATTTTTACTAAAATCTTCAATATTTTTCGAAAATAATTTTGTTTTTTTAGTTTTTTTTTTAAGAAACTAGTTTAATTTCTGAAATTATATTTTTTTAATACTTAAAATTGCATTTGAAATGAAAATCTCAGCGTTTTTCTTTATTTTCTTTGATCAGGCGGTTTCTTTGTTCTTTCCAGCCAATCAGAATGTCTTTTTCGGCTGAGAGCATGCTAAGAACCAATCACAAGTAATGTTCTTTCTTTGTTTAGGTTTAAATGCGTTTTTTTTTATTTTTTACTTGTAAAATAAATCGGAAGAGGGCACCATCTTACAGAACTTTTAAAAACCTATTCAAAACCTATCAAACGAATTTTTTAGCATAAGAACTGGCAGAGTTAGAGTGACGTCAGATGTCTACAAGGAGCCTTGTAGGAGGCGGGAAAAGGGTTAATATACATAATTTTACTTCTTGTTAAAAAGTTCATTGTTTTAAAAATCCATTCATTATTTTTAAATCATAACCTCTCAGACACAAAACTCATTTACATTTTCTATTAAATAATTTCATTTGTTTTTGTTAAATAATAAAATATTTACACTATTGTATTGCATTTTTAATGCTTATTAATAAGACCTATTATATATTATTCTTACTGATTTCTTATGCATATATAATTATGTACATATACTAAATATGATATATACATAAAAATATATTAACTTACTGCAAAAATATCTAGTGATATATATATATACACTATATGAATAAAATTTCTTAGAAAAAGTGGAGGAAACTTTTACTCTATTACTTAAATCACAACAAATAAAATTGATAGCAAGCATTATTTAACCCCTCCCCACTCTTCCTATCTAAGAAAGTTATTCATCTATTTAAAAAATTAATGTTTCCTATTACTTTTATAAATATTTTAAACAAATGTACGAAGTTTCAAGAAGTTATATTGAACTTAAGTCTGTTAAAGTTATAAGAATTTATAACTGATATACATGAAATTATTTAATATTTTTAATATTTTCCTGCCATGCTCCATATTTAAAAAACTAGGCAAACTACTGAAAAGATAAGTGCCTTATATGAATTAGGTTTGCATTAATTAGTTATATACGAGATTTCAAGCAATTCCATTGAATTTAAATATATGAAACATCAAATTTAAAATTTCATTTTAATTTTAAAAAGATCAAAACTTAACAAATAAACTAAAAAACAAATAAATTGATTTTCCAACTTCAATAAAAGTACTTAATAATAGCAATAAAAAGATTTATAGTAAATGCTTTTATTTACCATGCCCTAAAAAGAATAAACATAATTGTGTCTTCAACCGCAATTAGAGTTTTTAGATTTAACTTGAAATAAAAACAAAAAGAATCCACAAATTAAGTCAATCCCTTGTTATGAAAAATATGGATTACCATAATTAATTTCTAGACCCCTCCCTTCCCATGTTTTTATTTCAAGTTAGATCTAAGAAACCCAATTGTGACTCAAGAAACATTTTTTTTTCTTTTAGTGCACAGTAAATAAAAATATTTAATATTAAAAAACAATTAACTCTATTATTTTTAAATTTTTAGTACTTGCACAAAAATGTAAAATTATATTGTACTTTAAAGTGAACTTGACACTTTAGTTGATACATATATATATATATCCCTAGATATTTCTGTTATAAGTTAAAATGTATCTTATGTATATATCATATTTAGTATGTGTACAGTGTATATAAATGATTAAAAATATAAAATAATCTTTTAAGTTAAAAGTGTTCGACACTTTTGCTTTTTTTTTCCATAAAAAACTATATTGTAACTGAACTTTACTTAATACATGTAATTTTACTTTAAATTAATTTCACACTTATAGTTTATATATATCACTAGATATTTCAGCAATAAGTTAATATGTATACTCTTTATGTAAATATCATATTTAGTGTGAGCTTAATTATATATGTATAATAAATCAGTATCTAACTTTTCTGTTTAAAATTGGTTGACATTTTTTCCTTTTTATCTTAAAAAAAAATTTTAAACAAAAAAGCTTAACAAAATTATATTATAAATAAACTTTCTTATTATTTATATAAAACTTAAAAAAATTGTAACCAAGCAAATCATGACTCTTACTTATAACATTGAATCCCCTCCCTACATCCTCCATATCTAAGGAACTAAGTCACCTATTTAAACTATTAATGTGTCCTATCACTTTCAAAGAGATTTTTTAAAATGTACAAAATTTTGATAAATTATATTGAACTTTATTAAATCTCAATTTTAAAATGTTATTAAAATATTAAATTGAAAGAAAAAATCTATATACTATCCTCTCATGAGCCTGACATAAAATAAATGAAAGTTCTAAGAAGAATTTTTAAATTTGAAATTATGACATATTCAATATTTCCGACCCTCTGTACTGTATCTAAGAAAGTAAGTGACCTATTGAAAAGATTAATGTCCCATATGGACTAGCATGGTATTAATTAGTATTATGTATACTCTTTATGTAAATATATTTAGTATGAGCTTAATTATAATAAATCAATATCTAACTTTTCTGTTTAAAATTGATTGACAATTTTTCCTTTTATTTTTTAAAAAAATTTTTAACAAAAAAAGTTAAAACTATATTATAAATAAACTTTCTATTACTTAAATGAAATTCAAAAAATTGTAACCAAAAAAAATCATAAGCATTATTTAAAAGATTGAATCCCCTCCCCACATCTTCCATATCTAAAAAACTAAGTCATCTATTTAAATTATTAATGTGTCCTACCACTTTCATAGAGTTTTTTTTTTAATGTACAAAATTTTGACAAATTATATTGAACTTTATTAAATCTTAATTTTAAAATGTTATTAAAATATTAAATTGAAAAAAAAAATCCATATACCACCCTCTCATGAACCTGACATAAAATAAATAAAATTTCTAAGAAGAATTTTTAAATTTGAAATTATGAAATATTCAATATTTTCCCTTCTTTTTTGTTAAGTGACCTATTGAAAAGATTAATGACCCATATGGATTACCATGATATTAGTTATATATCAAATTTTAAACAATTCTATTGAATTTAAATCTACAAAACCTCAATTTTAAAATTTCATTCTAACTTAATAAAGATCAAAAGTTTACAAACAAATACACAAACAAACAAACCAATTTTCTAACATTTAATAAAAAACATGAAGTTAAATTAATAATATCAAGCTTATATAATTAATAAAAATGATATATTGATTTTTAATATTATTTAAAGTCTATGTATAAGTTAAGAGTAATATAACAAACTTTAGCCTAATAATGATTATTAATAATAATTAATGTATTATGTAAAAATGGTAATCATCATTGAGTATGTACATACCATAAAACTTGTAAATCGAATTGTGGCAGTACATAATACTGAATATTGACATTATCATTTTGACAACTGACAATAGTTCTTCCAAGTATATTGGCAATCATTTGGCTTTTTCTCAATGTCTTTATACATTTGTTCAAAGTCCAAGAATGCTAAGTAGTAGTTTTCAAATACACCTGGGTCTCATTTTATGCGGATTATTTTAATATGATTTTGAAGTTATGTGATTCATGTTTCTTAATATCTTTCATGTTTCACTATATTTATTAGATATCAAGAAATTTAAATTATTAATAACTCATTTTGACTTGAAATACTTTTTTTTGTCAAAAATATAACGTTATATTAGCAGCTAATGTGAATATGACCTGAAGCTGTATTTAGAATCTTAGCTTCTATGTAAATAATCTACTTATACTAATGAGTAAATAATAATAATAGATTTATACGTACATATAAAAATATCGCAATAAATATTCAAAAATTTTAAACTTTTAAAACATACTTTGTTATATATTGACAGAAATAAATATTTTTTTAGATTTTTAAAGTAAATAATAATGAAGATTTTATTGATTTTATAAACTGAAAATAATCTTTCTAATGATAATGTATAATCTTTTTGTTTTGATTGCGATCTCATTTTTTTAATATAGAAACAGAAAACCATTAACAGCACAAGACTGAAAGTGACGCTAGTTGTATATCACATCATGAATAAAAATAAAATGGTTATCAGGTTTCTCTGGGCATAATTGCTGAGAAATTCTTGACTTCGTTTAAGGAGAAGCCACAATACATCACATCACATCGAATCTGATTTCTTACCAGTTTACAAACGAACGCTAGCAGTAATGATTAAAATATGCATGAAAAATGTAAAATTAAATACTGTAGTTAATAAAAAAAGTAAAAAAAGTTTGTCTTGTATTAATTTTTTTCAAATATTTGAAATTTTTTATTAGTCATACTTTATTTGTTTATTTTTTTAATGCGAATTTTAAAGTAATTTTTCCTTGTTGCTTTGCTTTTATGCGAATTCTGAAAATTACAGCACCTATCTCCCATTTTTCAAGGTAAGTTATGTTTATTTTTGTGCGATTTCTTTTGTGCGCGTTTTCTGAAGAACCTATCTACTGCATAAAACAAGGCCCAGGTGTATAGTCATTTGAAAATGATTAGCTTCCAATTAACATTAAAAACATTTAAAATTTTTTGCAATAAATGTACTTAAAGTTCAATAAATTCCATTGTCTGATAATCATTTTATTTTGTTGTAAGTTCAGTATCTTGTGGCATAATATGTGGTAAATGCAATGGAATAAACTGATAAGCCAAGATCAAAATGTTTTTGATGAAAGAAAAACTGATAATTTATATAAATGAAAAAGTTTTTAAAAACTGAAATTAAGTTGGAAACAAATCTAAGTTGAAATCCTACAGTAAAAGATAAAATAAATACAAAATAATTTACATTTATCCTAAAACTATGAATAAATTAAGCACAAAAAACAGTTAACATCATATGCAACCATTTATTATAAGTATGATAATTTTAATTCCAGACAAAAATAAACAAAAAATTAATTTTTTTTACAATGATTATATCAATCTATCCCCACAAATATGTCCACATATGCTGTGACTCAATTAAAAGGTAACTGATGATTAGTTTCTCTCTCCAAAATGTCTGCAGTTTCTTTAATTAAATCAATACGTGTTAATGGTGATATAGTTTAGCTATTTTACATAAAAATATTACAATGCTCATTTATCTAGATAATGAATTGTATAAAATGTAATAATGTGTTTCATATCTTCATGGGATGTCTTCATTGCTCTTTCTGACATAATAATATCTTGCAAAGCATTTGAAAATGTACTTGTGACTCATGATTTCACTATCATATATAATTTGAATTATTTCAAATGTTTCAGTAGCAATTTTGCCTAATTTAAAATATAATGTAATGTTAAAGCATTGCTTTATTACAGACTAAAGTATAAAACACACTATAACATTTTATCTCATAATTTATAATCTCTTTTAAGTTTTTGCAGTAAATAATTAAATTATTTCACTACATAATAAATGTGTTGATTCAGTGATGGTGCTGCAGAAATCTTGGAAAGAGAATCACTGGGATACATTGGCTACATCAAATAGTAGTTGTTAGTTTATCTAATACCTTATAATGCCATTTTTTATCTTCTACAGCAAACTTTCCTTTTTAAAAAAATAACAATCCTTTGCCTAATTGTAATTCTCCAGTGTGCTGTATTCTATTTCTAACTACATCCTTTTAACGAAAGCACTCGAAATTGCAGTTAATTAAACAGACTTTGCGATAGTTTACATAATATGAACAGGATTTGCCTCACCAATAATACTTAGTATGAACAGGGGATTTGCCTCACCCATAATACTCAAGTTCCCAGAAAATATATTAAGGGAGAAATTTTTTATTATTCATTAACAAAATAAAAATATATTAACTAAATATTGGTAATAGTATAAATACTGAATCCTACCACTTGATGGCGTTGTTTTACACACAACACACATCAATATACCATTTTAGCGGCCTAACTTATGGCTAGCACTACAACAGTGTTGTTTAGAGCCATAACAGGCCGCCTAGAGGGCAATGTATCCTACGATTATGTAACAAAATACTACACCCATTGACTTGCAACAGTATTCCTCAAGTGAGCACAAGTCAACTCTCGCTATGGTCTGATTTGATGGCAGCTGTATTTGAAGGATACGAAACTATCAAAAAATTCATTGTGGAAAAATTTTGAGAAAGCATAGTGAATTTAGTATTACATATTAAGAATTGTCCGGCCATCACATATGCTTCCCTATGATTTTGAACTGCACACAACCTGAAAAGGTTAGGGTTTTCAGCAGTTCTGCCAAGTTCATGCCCAAATGCACGTTTACATGTGAATCCATGCAAGAACAGTAAAATGTCGGCACAGTAAACGTTCAAAATTAGTTGAAGGGGAGTGAATTGCTGGCCACAGAAGTTGACGCTGTTGTGTTTTTCCAGAAAGAGAAACATCCTGCCAGATGCAAAGCTATGTGTTTGTGGGAGGAGCATGGTTTTAGTCAACTACAAAATCTGGGAAATTCTGTTGCCACTCCTGCAAGCGTACCTGGGGTCTGCATAAAGGAAGTTAGTTGGACGCTCCAAAATCCTGTTACTTACAGTTTTGAGGCTCATCTATTGGAGTCAAACAAACCATAACTCCCCGCCCCCCTAAAAAAATGTTTTTTTTAAAAACAAACTGTTTAATTAAGGCTTTTTGAAAAAGGCAAAAAATAAAGGAAGAGGTTTTCGCTATCATATAAAGGTTTTAGTAGTGTAAATATTTTTTTAAAAACACCTCATAATAAGAAAATAAAAGACCATAATTAAAAATCAAACCAACTCCCCTCCATCCTCTAAAAACCAACTGTTGGTTTATTAAAAATGAATTGATTAATAAGGCTTTCCAACAAAAAAAAAAAAGCTCAAAATCAATAAAAAGTCGATAATTTTATAAAAGCAAACCAACCCCCTCCAATAATTCATATATTTTGTTAATCTATTTCTTTATATGTATTCTACATTCGAACACATTTAAAATTAATATGCGAAGTTTCCAGTACATTGGCAAAAGATACTAAAAGACGAGAATTAAAATTCAAACCAACCCCCCCTCCACCCTCTAAAAACTAACCGTTGGTTTATTAATTAAAACTGAATTGTTTAAGATTTTAAAAAAGAAGCTCAAAATCCAAAAAAAGGTGATAATTTAAAAGCACACCAACCCCCAGCTACCATCTAAAAACAAAGTGGTGTTTGTTTATTAAAAAGGCAAAAAAAAAAAACCATACGAGTTTTATGTATGTAAAGAAACCGATAATTCAAAATCAAAAAAAAAGTCAATAATTTAATAGCAAACCAACCCCCCCCCCCCAATCATATAAAAACAAAGTGTTTGTTTATTAAAAACGCAAAAAAAAAAAAAAACATAAAAGTTTTATGTATAGAATTCTAGTGAAAAAAAAATTTTTTTTAACGTAGTATTCTGTAAAAAAACTGATGGCCCATGAATCGATATATTGATGTGCATTGGGAAAAAAAGAGTGCCATCAAACGGTAGAATTCAGTATTCAAACTATTACCTAAATATTTCTAAAAAGAAAAAGCACTTCTTTTAATGCACTTTTTACAATACTTTTATTTAATATATGGCACTTATGACTAATTAATAGTATTCTTTAGGGCTTAGAAAACAAGTATATTACAATTGTCATTTACCATAAACATGCAATAAAGTCATTTAATATATGGCACAATCATATCCAACATTAGATCTATAACACAGAAAATGAGGTTACTGATGAGGTTACCAAGGATAAATTCTTATCACAGTTGTATCACTACTCAGATATTTAAATTTGCCTCTAGATAACAGAGAACAGAGATTCTTGGCAAATATCAATTGGCAAAGTAGAGAACAAGTAAACAAAGTGTTGAAAAAATCTAACAACAAAACAAAGCTTATTTACAGCATAGTATAACACAGTTCTATTATAATAGAGTTCAGACATAACAGTTCAAATACAGTAGTTCAAATATATATCAGAATTCAAATATAATAATTCAAATATATCAGGGTTTAAATATAACAGTTTGAATATATATCCAAGTTCAAATACAAATGCATTTGATTGCTAATAAACTCTTTTCATGTTAACATAGAATGCATTTGATACTTGGTAGCTTTAAATATTACACTTCACAAAAATTTATCATATAATATTGCATTCTCTCTGAAGTTTAATAATTACTCTATGATTTATCACTTTTGAATAGCAGGACAATCAATCATAAATCAGCCTAAATTAACATAAATATTCACATATGCAGATCATTACAAAATTAGTCCAATACACAGAGCATTAAAAAAATAGAATTACAATAAATGGGCCTCAGGATCACTAAGCAAAAAAAATATATAATTCATAGAGAGAAATGTCTCTACCCAACACAAACCACTATCATCGCATATCTCAAGTGAAAATAATATATATTATGGGCAGGCAAATAAACATAAACCAAATTCAAATGTGGTAGATAAAATATCTAGAAGATCACTATATAAAAAGTACATATACATATACCAATTCTTTTAATGTCAGACACATAATGCAAATAGAGTAAACAAGCAAAACTGCTAATAAATTTAATCATATTATCAAATGATTTATTGTTACATGCACATAATGTTAAACACACACATATAATAATGATTAATTTTCCTTTTCTATTTAAAACTTTTCTTTAGAAGCAACACTGATCTATAACTACATTGTAATTAATAACAATCATGGAAGTCATTTTTTTTTTATTAAGACCCTTTACAAGGGGAAAAAAATTTAAATTTAAAAAGCAAACTGTTTCTTCTGTCTCAAATGTTTAAAAAAGAAAACAATTATTATAGTGACTGCAAAAATTAAAGATTTTTAAAATTCAAGAACCTACCATGATACCACATCCGCTGACAAAAAAAAATCAAGTTTTATAATATCTAAATACTAAAATAAATCAATATAAATACATAAATCATTTAGTTAATATAAAAGATATATAAATTTATAAATCTTTTAAATATCACTGGCTTGTTGGTAACATAAGTAAATGTCTTATAAAATAGTTCATAAGTAAAAAGGTTATCTTTAAGTCCAAAAGAAAAAAATGGTGAAGGAGATATTATTTTCCAGAAAATATTAATTTTATATATACATACATGTGGGAAAATGGAATTCCCTAGTGGTTTACATTTGAACTCACTTCATTTACCAGTTTTCAACCTTGTAGAGAGTTGTCATGAAATGTTTTCTTTAATATTAAGAAGCATGTCTGTTGAAGTACATGAATGAAGATAGTTGGCATAGCATTGGATCAAACTCAGCAAGCAAAATTGGAGATCTTGAATTATGACTTCATGCTGGGAAAGTTTGTTTTCCGATACCTAATCACTCATGTTTACTAACTTCACTACTGGCAAAGATTTGGAATCATCATCATCAATCATTATCAATCTGCTGCGGGGTGAAGGTCTCTCCAAGTTCAATCCATCTCGATCTTTAACTTCTCTTTTCCACACCACCCCTGCACACTTTCTTATTTCATACATACATCTCAAATGTGGTCTCTTTCTGGGTCTTTTATAATCTCTTAGAATCCTGTTTAAGATTTCAATTGTCCATCTATTATCATCTCTTCTAGAAATATGTCCAGGCTAACTCCAAACTTTTAATTTTTTCAATAAGATCAGTAACACTTGTTTGTCCTCTCAATCATACATTGTGTTTTCGATCTCTTCTTGTTACTCCCAACATGCATCTCTCCATACTTCTTTGAGTGGTCTGAAGTCTCCGTATTGCTCTTCTATTAAGTGTCCAAGTCTCAGATCCATAGGTAAGAAATGGTAAAACACATTTATTAAAAACCTTACTTTTCAAACACATATGCATATTTCCTTTTAGTATCAAGTTATTTCTACCAAAAGCACTCCAACCAAGTTTAATTCTAAGATTAATTAAATCCATTATGTTTCCATCTGTATTAATAATCTGACCAAGGTATTTATAGCTGCTAACTTCTTCTAACTCATCAAGATCAATCTTTATTTTCATATTTTGAGAAAATCCTTTAAACATTACTTTAATCTTTTTAACATTTATCTTTAGTCCTACTTTCATCTGATAACTGCTGCAACATTTCCTGCAGCTCTAAAGCATTATTTGCAAAAACAACTACACTGCAAAATCTAAATAACTTAATAATCTCCATTTATTTTCATTCCTTTAGCTTCCTATTTTAATCCACAAAATATTTCTTGCAGCACTGCTGGAAAATGTTTTGGAGATATGGAGTCCCTCTTCTCAATGTTGACTTTCCTAGTATCATTATGTAATCTAATTGTTGCTGTTGCATTTTTATAAATATTCTTTAAAATATGACAATATGCTTTAATCATTGAAGAAATGTTTATAGAATCAAATGCCTTTTCATAATCTACAAATCCAAAGCAAATGAAGATTTAGGATACATCATGCTAAATGTGCAAAAACAACAATCACAAGAAAAAACAGTATCAATAACGAATAGAAAAAGAATGACTGAATTACTTTCTGAGCTGGTCTTTTTTATATCCCACTTTTGCAAAACACTTTTTTCCTTAATTAACAAGCCCACTCATTTACAAAATTCTTTAATTAAAAAGTCAATAATTATCTGTTTAAACCATTCTCTAATTAAATAATCTAGCAATTATTTTAATGATCCCACTTATCAAAACTCTCTAATTAAATAAGCCAGTAATTATTTTAATTAACCCATTTACGAAAATTCTTAATTAATTAAGCCCATATGTTTAACAATTCTTACAAAATTATTACAGGAAATTTAACATTTTAGGAACACAGCTTTAAAAGAAATTGATTTTCCAATAGTTTTTTAATTAATAAATAAAATACTAAATAATTGAGTAAAAGTTTTAGAGATTAAATTCTAAATAAATTTATTGGAAATAACTTTTAGTTACAATGAAAGAATTTAATTATAGGAGTTTTGAACCCAGAATTTCAAGCTCCCTTCAGCTATCCAATCTATCTCATACAACCAGTACACATGACCACATATATGTAAAAAGGATAAATGATTTCCAATATATGTATTTTATGCTGAACTACATCAGTGGTCCAAATCACCATCTCCCACATATATATATAATGTGTTCAGTTTATATTAAGATAGCAAATTTTCAAACTTTAATGGACAGGCTTCAATTTACTCCACTGTCCAACTCCTATCCATTAAAGTTTGAAGATTTGCTATCTTAATATTGAAGATGTAAATATCCTATTCATATTTACACTTTATTAAAGCAAATGGTAGAAGCACTGGTATGGGGTTTGAACCCATTCTATCCCTCACGGCTGCCTTCTCAAGCATTAGGCAGCTATGTATACTAATAATTATGTCATAATCTAACATATTTTTTATTTGTATCACCATGTATGTACATGTGTGCACATGAAATAATCTTTGCTATTGTATAATATGTGTTTGTAATTTGTATTCATTTAAGAAATTTATCTAATACATTTTTATTTTAAATTATGGTCTGAAAACTAACCTGTTGATTAATTTCTAATATTTTAGAAATTTATTTATTTTAATTACTAAACTTGAATATTACAAATTTAAAAGTAAATTATTAAACATATAAGTGTTACATATAGTCCAAATCGTTGTGTTAAATTCTTGTACTACTTATTTTATTTTGTGACATTTATAGTTACAATCTAATCATAAATTATAAAGTATAATAAAATTCTAAGAATTTCATGATTAAAGTTTTTTTTTTTTGTTGCTGATTAAATTCTTTGCTAATCTCCAATCCAATTAAATGAGATGTAGATTGTGGATTGAGATTAGGGCTTTCAGGACTCATTATCAGATTTAATTAAAAATTTTTGCTGTTTTGTGTTTTCTTTGCTTTTTTAATAGCCATGGGGAAGTTTGGATTTGCCATCTTGGTATGAGACAGCCAATAGCAGGAAATCATCATCAGCACCAACCACAGAAAACCACCTAGGTAAAAAACAATTGGTAGTTGCCAAAGTTAGATGGATCCATAGATAATTTTGGGATTAGATAAATAGCCCCCAAAACATTTAAAAATTGATTATTTAGCTTAATTAGTGAAGAATCCTATTATATTTGAGAGAAAATTTCCAAAATGATGGGGTGAAAAGAAAATAGATCATTCATCCCAAATCTGTTGGCAAGTCATCATCATGCTATGCAAGGCCGTAACATCAAGCCCAGTACTAATGAACTGTGTCCAGAAAGTCTTAACGAGATGAAAACTAGCTTTATCAAACCTGCTTTGAAGAATGGACTGTTTGCCGATTGGTAATGAGATAAATGCCTTTAACCAACAACAATTTTAAACTGTAATTTTTAATCTTTTATTTTAAAATCCCAAAGTGTAGATTTGTAATGTTTATACAACTTTAACAGAATATATATAATCTCTTTCTTTAAATTTTTCACTTTTTTTTTATGTTTTAAATGCTTCCTTTTATTTAAAAATGTTTAAGTCTTATTAATTAAATACTTTTTAGAAGTTAGATTGTTTGATATTTTATTTGATTTTTTTTTTATTTAACAAGTTTCAACTTTTTGTTTGTAAATGTATTTAAAGATTATTATAATGCCTGCTTGGATTTTATAAAATAATTGATATGTAAATGGCTATTAAAAGCTACATTTAATTACCAATTAGTTAAATTAATAGTGGTCATCACATGACCACGTTTCATGAATATTGTTAAAATTTACCTCTATAAATTATGTAGGAGTGTATTAGAATTTATTTAAAATAAAACAAAAATGACTACCATTCGTTTTGAAACAAGTCTAAAATATTATTTAACTGAAATAGCCTCAATGTGTATATTATATTTATATATGTATATCTATCAGTTTATTCAATCTGTATCATATTTTAAGATCTTTTATATCTATATAATGCTTGTAAGCCATTATATCACCAAATGACTGCAAAATTTAAATAATGTTAAATAAAGCTGTGTAACTAACTCAATGTTTTCGGAACCAAAAAGATTTTAAAATGTGGAAGCAAGCTTCTTTCTTAAATCATCCCTCTTTATATTCTTTTCATTAAACACCCATTTCTTTTCTTTTGTTGTTATGGACTTTCTGTTGCAAAAGAGCCATTTTATTGAATCAAAAATTAATATGTTGTGATCATTGATAACACAAACTTTATCTTTCTTAGGCGTTATATTTGTTATAGGTGCAATTATTGCTTCTGTACCTTCTTTGCTTTGCTTACCTTTAAGAGGTTTTGAAATAAATCAGCCTTAAAGTCTTGATTCACACATGAAAGTTGATGAATTCCCAGCTCGTGGATCTTGGTTTTCCTATCCTACCGAAGCATATCTAGATTACCTAGTACGTGAAAATCCCTATATGTGAACGATATGTTTTAATTAGAGAATTCGCATGTCTTCACAAAATTTCTTTATTGTAGTATAAAATATGTTTGGTTAGAGGACCACATATTTTATACCTTTTATATATATATATATAGTTGTATGATCTGTAACAGTTAGGCGAAGCATATTTCAAGGATAATAACGATTACTTTATTTTATTGTACTGGTAAAGTCATACCGCCTCTATTATTATTATTAAAATAGATTCTTTTATATCCTGAAATGCTCTTTTGAAATCGAACGTCTGTACTCGTTTATCATTAATAATTAAGTAAATAATTGATCGTTATTGAAAATGAAACATTTTGCTTCCACATAAGTTATTAAATTGAAAATACAATTCTAAATTAATTATGTGTATTTAATGATATTTATTCTTTTAAATTTGAAAATCAAAGGGACTAACTTTTATTTGGTATTATTTTGTTCTTGGCACCATAAATTGCAAATGTCTTATAAATCTATTGTACGTACTCAACCGCACACTCAAACATTATATATTTTATGTTTCATATTTTAAACTATGTAATCAATTGTCAGTAATTGCAAATCAAATGATCTAAAATCCCAAGTTGTATAAATTGTATAAACACATTTTCAATCATTGTAAAATCTATCATTATATCATATAATAAATCTTTTTGATATGATTTAGATTGCTTTTCATTTATGTTGTTATGAATCTCTAGTATAAATTACTCTATTAATTGAGGTTTTATTAATATTGAATTCAGCATATATGTAATCGGTCAGGAATGTCATTATTATTATTACAGCTCCAATTTATTAATTGCTATTAAATTAATCCTCAATCATTCAAAAGAAATGATTATTATTTAAGTGTTATTTCCTCATGTATCTTTTAATATTATATTACTCAATCTCCTGCAAACCATGACCTCAGTTGGACCGGAATAAAAGAAAGGGATATTACTGCTATCATCAAAAACATTTATTAGTTGGAAAATTGGGAATTTATGCAAAGAGGTAGGAGTCTGCAATTGCCCCTGACTTATGTAGCTTATGCTTGGTCAGACTCTAGGTACTTTTGCTTGGGTTCTGGGTTTTGTTGAATGAATACACACTTTTGACCAGTACAATATAAACTGAGCAGTGATTATATGTATCGGAGATGATGATCTGGACCAACTGATGAGTGCTAGTTCAGCATGAAATACATATACTGGAGATCATTTATCTTTTTCACGTGTGTGTGTCATGTGTATCAATTGTTTAAGATAGATTGGATAGCTGAAGAGAGCTTGAAGGTCTGGGTTCAAATTCCCTATAATCTAAACTCCAGGAATATAAAGCATACCTGCATTTGAATAAAAGTTTACTTTTTTAAAACTAAAATAAAATTGATTTAAATTATATGCAGAACTTTATCAATGTGTGTGTATATATAATATAAACCTACATACAAAAAAAAAAAAACTTAATGAAACTTATAAAAGCTGGATTTGATTTATAATTCATTATATTTTTAAAATAAATTAGAGATTGAGATAGAAAGGTTGCTACCTCAGCATACATAAATATGTTTATAATTTCTTATATTTTTAATATATATATATATACACAACAAATTCCATCTATATGCAAACATAAAAACTAAAATAATTATTCATTTATTAATATATTTTTAGCTACATATTCTCAAATATTATTTAAAAATAATCAACATTTTAAATTACAATATTTTTAATTTATATAATGATCTTAAATCCAAAGTAAATATTAAATCTTACATTCTAAAATATCCTTCATCAATTTCTTTCAATTATAAACTAGTTTTAGCTTCAAAAGGCTTTATTGAACTATAACTTTACAAAACAGTATTTAGTACCACTTACATAGGGTAGAGTAAGAAAAGACTATGAGGTTTTAAATAAAGAAAGATATGTGGTTGACATTATAGATTCTATATTTTTATCTCATACTAGAGATAAAAAAAAAATTACAAATCTATGTGTAACAGAAAAAAAAATCAATCTTGAAAGTAGCTTAGCATATTCTGTCTGCTGCATAGGATTTACATCTTTTTATATACATCATTGCATTAATGTTTTTTTTTTTTTTGCTTTTAATTATCTAGTTATCATTTTATAATAGCGAGTCATCTCATAAATTCGAACAAAGTCACATTAGTGATCATGTGTCTGAATAAATGTTAGTTCGTGAAATTTTGTTATGGGAGGTTATTGATTTTTCACTTCTAGGTTTAAGATTAAAAAGCATCAAAGACAATTGATTTAAAAAATAGTACATTATTATAGAGGCATAAATATTGGAAGCACAAATGGAGTGAAATTCATTATAAATAAAAGTGAAAGAACAACATTATAAAGATTGATGGTTCAATTTAATTGAAAAAAACAAATATACATAATTCAAGTTTATTCCCAACAAGTTCTCATTATGATGAAAAAATAAAGGATTTTTGTACAGATGTACAAAATGATTTTGACCAGACCAAACATTTTAAAATTGTCTTTGGAGATTAAAGTGTTGTGAATAAATTTGTTTACAATGATAGAAATGAGAGATCACAGACTTGTGGAATTCATAGAAAAAGAAAAACTATATTATAATTCTATTTTTTAAGAAAAATTCTGAATGGAAATAGACATGTAAGCAAACAAATAGAGATACAATAGGAATAGCTTATACTTTGACTAAAGAAAATATATATTTCAAGACTGGAATGCTCTTACTACATTTCAGCACAGGAAATGTTTGTCAATTAGTAAGATGTAGAATACATGTTAAGGAAAAAACTAAAACTTTTCAGAAAGTCAGTAGTAATAGCTAATATTTCTAATTTTCAGAAATACTCTAGCAAGTTTAAATTAGAACTTATCATTTTAAAATATTAACAGACTTAGAAAATGGTTCAGATTTTACTGCAATCAAAAAGAAAATAACTAATATTCTATATAAAACTGCAAGATAGCTGGTACAAAAAGCAGTAATTTGCCAACAAATTTTCTCCTAAAATAAGACAATATATGAAGAAATGAAAGAATATGGAAACTTTTTTAATGATCCATTAAGAATAATCGAATATTTAGAATTTTGTAAAATGATATGAAAGAGAGTTAAAGATATAAGAAACTATAATTATGAAATGGCAAGGAAAGCTATAAAAAATAATACAAGTCTCAAAATTGTAAAATAATGCCTTAGTATTGGAAGAAAAGTTATTTCTGCAATAAAAAAAAAAAAAAGAAAGAAACATTAATAAAGAGATTTGACATCTTGAAATGTGTGGAAATTTTCTGTAAAGAGTTCTATAGTAATAAAAAACAAGAAAATAAAACATCTCCTATAGTTATTATTTTGTCTAAATTGCTCAGCATTTTAAATGAAAAAATGAGATATGTATTAAATTATGAAGAGAAGAAACATTCCAGAAAATGATAGAATTATAAATGACATCTTACAAGGCACATAATAATATAAAAAATGTTAGCAAAGTTATATACTAAATGTCTAAATGATGAACATGTACCAGATCATTGGAAGAATGTGATATTAATATTGATATTTAAGAAAGTTGATAAAGATGATATAAAAATTATAAATCTATCAGTTTTTTTTATCAGCTTCATACAAAATCTTTACCAAGGTAATTACAACTCATCTCCAATGAACTTTGGATCCTAACCAAACAAACAAGCTGCATTTAAAAATGGTTTCAGTACATCCAAGTATTGAGAAAAGTTATAGAAAGGTCCAATGAGTATGAGCTACCATTATGCTTTGGATTTGTAAATAATTTGATTCTATAAGCATTTCTATAGTAATTAAAGCATTGTATCATCAAGACATAACCTAGGATAATGTCATATTCTGAAGAATATTTATTAAAATGCAACAGCAAAGAATAGATTACACAGTGATAATAAAATAAACATCGAGATGGGTATATGTCAGGATAATTCTACATCTCCAAACTTTTTACAGCCATTTTATGAGAAGTATTTTGTGAATTAAAATGAGAAGCCAAGAGAATAAAAGTAAATGGAGTTTATAAAAGTTATCTAGATTTTGAAGATGATGTGATTTTTTTGCAAATAATACTTCAGAGCTTCAGGAAATGTAAGAATTAACAAATGAATATAAGAAAGCAGAACTAAAGATAAATGCTAAAAATGGGAGTGAATTTCAAATCAACTGTGATGTTCCCATAATTTATTGGAATAAAATTCTACTTAAATGTACAAGATAGAGTTAATTTCAAATGAAGATATGTGAACAATCTTGGATGATTTGAAATTCACACTTGCCTAATATTGTTTAGGGCAAAGCTTTTCAAATTGGGCCATGGACCTTGTCAAGGAGAACTGCGAAAATAAATTTCAAACTTTTTAATTAAAAGTAAAAATTTATATTAAGTGCAGCTACTCTTATTTTACAATCATATACATCAGCACTATAAAAAACATAGAATACTCTTACTTGCAGTTTATTAGTTTCATCTTTGTAATGAATATTACTAATACTAGTGCATTTGATAATTCTTCATTAAAAATGTAACCCTGAAATGGATAAGTGGCTGGTCAATGAGTCAAAGGCAATGAAGATACCAAAGAATCCAAGTCACAAAAACAGTTCCTTGTATTTTATCAGTTAGCAGAACTGTAAACATCATTTTCAACACAAGGTGGTAAGAAGCAGAAAATGGCATGTGATAAATTTCATAAATATAATCCTTCTTGAAATATAGATTTGTGCCTTTGTATAATGATTCACACAAGGCTATACATGTAATCTGTTGGAAACAGTTGTCAAATAATTATGATACCTGAAAAACTTAGTCACTATTTAGATATTATGTATAGTGAATTTAAGTGCAAGAAAATTTAATTTTTTGGAAGAAAGGCTAAAGTTTTAAAATAGCAAACTAAGTTTTTGTCAAAGCATACTAAATTAAATGACAGAATAACAAAATCTTTTTTAAGATTGCTATATTAATTATTAAAAGCAAAAAACCTTATATAATTGATGAAGATCTTGATATACCAGCAGCAATAAAAATTTGTGTAATTATCCATGATTTCACAATATCAAACTTTAAAAAAATTTCATGTATCCAATAACACAATTAAAACAAGAATAAATAACATTGTCAGCAATATCAAGTCTATCTTATTAAATCAAGTAAAATGCTATATTTGCCATACAACTTGATGAATAGTCAACTAACAATACAAATAATGCTAATTTAATGACTTTTATCAAATACTTGTATAATATGCAAATTCATGAGGTGCTATTGAAATGTTTGAAATGATTCAAACTATGCATTGCAATGAAGCCGTGAATTACAAGAATGTTTTCATATATTTTGTAAGATTTCATGATGGCAGGAAATGTGCTGAAGATAATCCATGGAATCACTGTCCCATTTAATCCTGCAATTTATGACTCAGACATCTTATCTTAAAATTTTTACAGTGAATATCTAAATTATGACACTATATAACACATGCATTGATTCATGGTTAGTGCCACAAACAAGAACACATCACCTTTTCACTGGGTATGCAGACAATAATAAAAAATTTTGCCTAATAGATATAACAAATCTTAATATCACTTTAAAATTAGATAGCCAATTGTTATTGTAATCTACAAACATCAGAAATGACAGAACTTTAATCTAGAGGCCTTTAAATTTCAAAACTACTATTCTACCACTGTACTGATACAGAGATCATTCACCTCTACAAAATCTCCAATAAGATCTTTACCCTAAGAACACTGACTGATTCAGTCTCAAATTATTTTTTATATATCATATGCTTCCAGAAAGTGTTTAAGTGGATATTTTTAATCTATCTAAAAATGATATTGCACTTGGAGATGAATTATTTTATGGGTTTGTGTTCAATTAAATCAGATATATTAAACTTTAATTGAAATTTAAAGTTTGTATCTGGGTTAGAAACGGTAAAATTTCTAGCATAATAAATTATTAGTAAATGGGTGATATCAAAGTTATCAATGAAGAAAGTCTGATACTTATAAATCAAATTGTAATAAGTTCATCTTAGTGTTTAGAATTTTTGACAGAAATAATTGTTATATCAAAATAGGACAGGACTATCTCTATAACCACATTTACTAATTACATTACAATCAATAAAAATGGTGATTTTAATTTAAAACTTTGTGATTGGTATTCTGGAGGACGAAATATTTTTTAATTTAAGATCTTAATTTATTCTACTTTGAAACAAAAGTATTGTTTATTACAGTAAAAATAAATAACTAAATAAAAAACGTGGCCTAACCTTTCTCTTCTCCGATAACTGCTGTAGATCGTAAATTAGTCGTTATTTTTCTTGGAAGTTTTGTTTTCCTGTTTGACATGTTCTTCCTCCCACATTTATTGTGTTGTAATTCATTAACTTGAAATATGTTACAAACGATAGCTAGTTTCAAACGAAAAATTGTTTAATTTCATTTAAAATTCGATGTTACAATGCTTGTTTTAATCCGTTTGTTTATTTTATGACATTACATTTTAATCCAGAAAAAAAATTAAAGATTTATTAATAACTCATTATTATTAATTTTTTTTATATATTTTATTTATAAAATCGAATACATTGCTATAAAGAATTCGGTCGTTTTTAAAAGATATATCCAAACGCGCGAGTCTGGTACTTCTCGCGAAACATTATTTCTAGCTCGCGGTTTATTTATATACATATTTTCTCACTAGATGGCACAAACTTTTAAATTACTTGCTTTTCACTTTCTACATTATATCATATTTATAAGGGAAAAGTAATCTCATATTAAGAATACTTTGAAAATTTCGGATGGGAATTGAATGCTCAAATAATTTTAAATTGAAAAGAACACCGAAAAAATTGTTTAAAACGTGTTAAAAATATGCAAAAGAATTGGTTGATAAATACTTTTCAATATTCCTATAAAAAAATTTAACGAATATTCTAGAATATTAATTATACAATCTGTTTGTTACAGGAGATTGTAATAGAAGAATAAAAAATTTAGTAAAAGGGTGGTGTTGCAGAATTTAGAAATATATGATTTAAAAAAAAGCTCATGTAATAATAAATAATCGAATAGCTTTATTGCTCAGAGTTCATAAGAAGTTCGAGAACAAGAAATGCCAGAATTAGAATCGATCCGAGGACTTTACGATCCACAGTTTGATTCTCTATCACTCACACAACCAAAAGGAAATCGATCAACATTGAAGCTGATACAACCCGAAAGTTAGATCAAAAAATTTATAGACAAAGTAAAAATGAAGAAAAGATTAAAATTTATCTGTAAGAATGTTGGACAAAAAAAAATATAATGCTGCAGTTTTACTAAAAATAGAAAACTAATATGAAACTGAGAAATATATATATAATGAGAGGAAGTCATTTGTTGATCAGACAAACTTTTTTACATATTATCATTGGCCTTTTTTCAATAACCTAAGATCAAATTTAATCTCTTCAATAATACATTAAGCAAGATTTTGCCATCAACTTTTTTATTGAGGATTTTGAAAAAAAAATGTTTTATGAAGCCAAGATTTACATGGCTATTTAGATATATGGCGATTTTGCAAAACTTATTTGTACTGTTCCAATAGATTCTTCAATATTAGAGAAAACAGGACTGTACAAATTTTCAAATATTTGCCAATAAAATTAAAATAGATATGGATTTCAGAAATTTTTTAAATCATAGGCTCTTCTATGATCTAAGAGAAACAATGATATTAACACAATTATTATTGAAGACCTAGTTCCTATGTAGTATGTACTAATGTTGAGAGATATGCTAGAAAACTAACCAATAAAACACATTACTTTAATCAACTAAATGTAATATGAAATTGCTTTGGAGTATATTTTACATGCTATGTACAAATTTATTATATATTGTGAAATAAACTTGGTTTTTAAAATAAAATATAAAAGGATGACAGTTTTGAGTTTTTGTTTTTTTTCACTAAAGAGAAATAACAGAAATATTAGAAATAAAAAATATAATGAGAGGAAATGAACAACTTTATTAAAAAGAAGAGAAAGAAATGATAACGGTTTTGTACAGGAGCAGATTAAATCAATTGGAGATCTCCAGTAGTAATTTTCCAGAAACACCCCCCCCCTCTATTTGTAACATACATATTACAAAAAAAAATCATGTTTCACTATAATAAAAATTAATTTCACAATTTGTAGCTGCATTATCCAAGAGCCCTTTGACTTATTTCTGATGTCTTAAAGGAACTGAACAAAGCAAATTTCCAGTCTAAACATTGGGATTGCAGCCATTATTGCTATGTTATTATTTATATGAAAATAAAGATGGTTAAGCTATTCACCAATATTACTGATCCTTCTTTTTTAGTTGCCTTTATTGAAGACAGGGTGAATAAGTATATGTGAAGGATCATTCTGTTTAAATTTACAATTATGACAGACAAATGTAAATCACAACCTTCATTCCAACAAAAGTGTAAAATCATAAACCAAAGCAGCAATTGAAATCAAAGAATGCTAAGAATCCTTTGATTGCAACTCAAGGATATTATTTGATGATGACTTGGTATTTAGCTATCTGTAACTGTAGATTACTTTCAGGCAAAAAATATTACATGAATTGGAGGAAGAATTATCTAATATCAAATGGTGAAAAGATTAAACTTTATGCAGTTAGAAAAAAATATGAAGAGCTAAATGGTTTTAAAATGGATTTGTTCTTTATTAAATACATAAATATTGAAAACAAGTTGAATGGGAATCATTGTAAATAAAAAATACCTGAACAATATTGTAGATATTGATGATATATCAAATAAATTTTCAAGATTTGCTATTTAACTTGATGAAAGATACTGATTGCAGTTAACTCAATTTTTGCTTCAATAAGTTCTTGTTGTGTTAAAAAAGTAGATGATATATATTTAAGAGTAAAAAAAAAAGCCTTTGATCACAGCAAACAAAAATTTTAAATTATTACAGAGACTTTAATTACAGAATTTGAAAACAAGTGTAAGATAAAATTGCTATTCATAAATTTTAATATGGAGATTGTAACGATATATAAATATGTCGTTACATTAATTTAAAAGAAAAACAAAGTTCGCAAATAAAAATAAATATATTAAAAATCTATAAAAAAACTAAACGCTAAAATTAAAATGTTGTTAAATATATATATTCGCACAGATGCTAAACTTTAAAAATATTTTTTTTTTATATAAATAAAAAAAGTATTTGAACGTATTTTTTTTTTTTTGATAAAAAAATACAAGAGTTAAATATTAAAATATTTAATATAAGTTAAAATAAAAACAGGTATTAATTAATTCCTGTAATCTATAAATGGAAATGATTGTTTATTATTTGAAAAACAAGCTAGCCCTCAAGGCTCTTATGTAATTAAAGGGTCAGATGGAAATTAGATAAGAGAAATTAGCTTGACCAATGGAAGCACCAAGCCTTGACTCGGACCCTAACGAAAGTGATGGATTGGTGACGTTTTGTTGTTTGAATCCGTGTGGATAATATAAAAAGGAGAAATATTGAGTATTGGGCAGTTCCAGCTGTTTGTTTTGAGAGATGGGGTAGGACGCACATACCTCACTCTCTCTCTATTTTAAAAATGAACTGATTGATATACCGAAAGGAACCAGCTAATGCCACCTCCAGAACATTATCTTCCAAATGAGACGTCACAGGAATATAAAACAAGAACCTGGACTCTGCTACTGTAAGCTATTAACAATGAACTTAAAAAATTTTTTTAAATAATTAAGAACTTTCGTGAAAGCAATTTAAATGTTAAAATGGAATTTCTATTTGACCTTTAAGTTTAAAATCAATTGATGTTTAATTTTATATGTTTGTTATTGATAAAAAAATCATTTCCATTCATTTTAATTGTATAAATTATTTATTGTTTAAATTTTAAATGCATAAAATTTAAAGTTGGGTATAGACATTGCATAGATTCGTTAGCGGTTGATGATGTTGAGATTTTCACAGTTGATTAGAATGTATAGGTCAACGATGTTAATGCAGGCACCTTATGGTGAGTGTCATGGGTTTTGTGTATTCCCTTTTTGCAATTGACGTTATTGATGATTTTGTATTTTGATCGATTGTGTTTAATTTGGATGTTTTTGACCGTGGAATCTGTGCAGCCGATCTATACTTAACATTTTAAAACAAATTGTATAAAAGTTATCTGTGCGAACATATCTAAATGATAAATTTAAGTCAGGCGTGAACGGCTATATAGTTTTGTAAGGTTATATTAAGGGAGGGTAATCTTAGGTTATTTGTTTCGTGGTTGAATTGGCTCAATGGTTTCGATATATTTGTGTAGGTAGTAAATGTAGCAGGAGATCCGCCACGTGCAGGATTACATATATATGCCGCACACCCTCTGTTGCCTATGGAATTGGATAGTAAGACGCAATCCATTCCTATCCATTCCTATGGAGTTTTATGTTTATTGTTCTACTCGCCATCAGAAGTAGCATTCCTGGTGGTGGAGAGCAACAATGTCTTCTCACTATACTGTTCAGATGTGCATTCCTGACAGTATAGTCTATTTAGTGCCGTTGTATTTTCATGCTACATTGAATACATAAATGTATCGGATGATTGGCGTCAGTTTGACTTTGAACTTTTAGCCTAGGGTTAAATAAGGGAAGAATATTGTCTTTTCAAATGCAGATCTATGTAGCCTATTCATACCCGACCCTCTAAATAAAATATTAAACATTATAGCAAGCTATTTTAAATGTAAAATTAAAAATTAAGATAAAAATCTAAATGTTAAACTTATTCCTCGAATTTAGAATGATTTTATATGTGCGTAAATAAATATTTTTCTGTGTTAATTTCTGGCAGTGGCTTTTATTATTTTTTTATATTTATATCTAAGGTTATATATTTTATTATCTCTGCGTCTCCACTGAGCTAGTGACAATGGGCTAACGATCTAAATATGTAAATAAAGTGGAATCCTAACAGCGCGTATCTGCCTACTTTATAAATTTTTCTAGGCTCAAATGCCTAGATGGCACCCTTGGTAGTGCGGTGCGATCTCCCACTTCATTTGGATCGTTATAGAGATAGAAATGAAAGAAATATTTGACTTGTGAAATTTTCAGAGAAAAAAAAAATGCTATAAATGTTCTTTCTTTTTTTTTTTTTTAGGAAATTCCAAAGTGAAAATAATCAAAAAATATCTAAATGAAAACATGCAGAATTGGATTATATTTTGATTGTCAGAAAATATAATTTCAGAATAATCATGTAATTGCTACTATGGGCTTAGACTATAATCTTGCAGCAATACACTCAGACATTACTCATTGTAATATATTAGTAATAATAACTGATAGCTCAACTGGCAACTGGCTAGTTGAAACAGCAATAAATAATAGTGATCACGGAACAGTTCATATGTCGATCAATAAATAGATAGATAGAGCTAAACTCCATTTCTACAATTTGTTAAAACTCCTTTAATTATTCATTTCTATCATTTAACTAATAACTGAAACACACAGGCTTATTATATACCTGTGTCTATATATGTAATTTATATGGTATATGAGCACAGACTTTCACATGACCCACCACTTTCCACACTATCTCATAACACTGATACACTTGAACACATATATGTTGAAAAGATAAATATTCACCAATATACGTATTTCATGCTAAACCAGCAATCATCAGTTGGTCCAGATTATCATCTCTACACATATATGCTATAAGTGCTCAGATATATATTAAGATAGCCAAGCCTCATACTTTAATGGACAGGCTCCTTTTCAACCATCCATCCAATTGAAAATCTGATGATGGAATGCTCAAAGGCCATCCTGAAGCCAAGATTCTTGTCACACCCATATTGACCTAAGGTCAATCTGACCTCTCATGTACAGGACATAATCCATTTAATACATATACCAGGGATGGGCAGACATCTCAATTATGTAATACTGAAACATACAGGCTTATTATATACCTGTGTCTATATATGTAATATATAGGGTATATGAACACAGATTTTCACATGACCCACCACTCTCCACACTATCTCATAACACTGATACACTTGAACACATATATATTGAAAAAATAAATAATCACCAGTATATGTATTTCATGTTAAACCAGCAATCATCAGCTGGTCCAGATTACCATTTCTACACATATATGCTGTAAGTGCTCAGATATATATTAAGGTAGCCAATATTCATACTTTAATGGACATTCTTCGATCTACTCCACCCTCCAACTCTTCAACCATCCATCCAATTGGAAATCTGATGATGGAATGCTCAAAGGCCACCCTGAGGCTGAGATTCTTGTCACACCCATGTTGACCTAAGGTCAACTGACCCCTCATGTACAGGACATAAAGATGTCTGCCCATCCCTGGTATATGTATTATATGGATTATGTCCTGTATATGAGGGGTTAGATTGATCTTAGCTCAATATGGATGACAAGAATCTCGACCTCAGGGTGGCCTTTGAGCATTCTATCATCATATTTTCAATTGGATGGATGGTTGAAGAGTTAGAGTGTGGAGTAGATTGAAGCCTGTCCATTAAAGTATGAGGATTGGCCATCTTAATATATATCTGAGCACTTATAGCATTTATGTGTAGAGATGGTAATCTGGACCAACTGATGATTGCTGGTTTAGCATGAAATATGTATATTGGTGATTATTTATCTTTTCAACATATATGTGTTCAAGTGTATCAGTGTTCTGAGATAGTGTGGAGAATGGTGGGTCATGTGAAAGTCTGTGCTAATATACCCTACATATTATCATTTAACTAATGTAATTTCAGACAGTAGTTCACTGGCAATTTTAGTAAGCACCTTACTGATCACTCACATCCTTGAGTCAGTCTAATTGGATTGGACTAATCTTTTTCAAGTACATCTGGTCTGCAATGGCACTATCAGCTTTCACTCTAATCTAGTTTTCACAAGTCTGCCTTTTCACTTCTACTACTACTTCTCCACTAGAAGTTTTTACAGTCAATTTTAATAACTCTGCTAATTTGCATATTGTTAGACATTCTTGCTATATCACTCACATCCTTGAGTCAGTCTAATTGGATTGGACGAATCTTTTTCAAGTACATCTGGTCTGCAATGGCACTATCAGCTTTCACTCTAATCTAGTTTTCACAAGTCTGCCTTTTCACTTCTACTACTACTTCTCCACTAGAAGTTTTTACAGTCAATTTTAATAACTCTGCTAATTTGCATATTGTTAGACATTCTTGCTATATAAATTAGAATATATAGTTTTAATACCTTCTGCATATAATTATTTATAAAATGAGTCAACACTTTCTGTATTAAACAGCTTTGTACATATATATATACACACATACATATAATCAAAATTATCCCAAATTCACAACTCAGACTTGCCAAGAAAATAAACTAAAATCCTACCAATAGTTTCATTGCTACAAGCAGACTTCTAAAGTGTAAAAAACTACAATATAATAGCATATTTAAACTAAACATTACCCACAATTCCACTTACTTCCCATACACCCTTGATATTAAATAAACTTTTAAATAAGTTAATTGCTTCAGAATCATAAATTTTTAATAGTAAAGATTTTTTTATTTCATTTTTTTCAAAGAAGACAACTTTAGTTTCATCAAAATTAATAGTTGAGGGTGTATCTTTTTATGGATATATAAAGCAGAACTATTTATTTATAACCCTACTTTTATATACCTTTATTTCTTTATTTAAGCTCAAACTATTCTGACCTATATATCATTATAAAAATAAGGGATAATATACACTACTCCAAAAACAATCTTTCTATCAAAAACTTCATTTGTATTATTTAATAAATTATTCAAAGTAATATTCCTTTTTCAAACAATTTGTTTATTTCCAAACAAATTATTAATTTTAAGGCAATTTTATAAGAAAAGAATTTAAATGGCAAAGAAATCATATTTTTCTTTATCCTTTATATCATTACAAATTACTATTAAATAAAATAATTTTAACAACTTATCAGATTAATCAACACTCAAATAATCTTTATAAAAATGATCTTTTTGAAACAAAGCTATACCCACTAGGATTATTTAATCTCTTATTTCTATAACAATAATTTCTTAAAGCAGCTACTTTATGAGATACAAATTTGTATCTATCAGCTTTAATTATAAACTTTAACTCTTTACTCTTAACATAATGACCACTTACTAAACAAATGAGTTTAATTGTTTTGATCTTTCTATAAAATTTATAGTAGAAGAAAGGGGGTTAGATTTTGTTAAATTAAAATTTTTAGATCTATTTGTGGTTAGAAATGTAAAAAATAATTGCTTGGTATGTAGTCATTATGTTAAGAGCGAAGAGTTAAGGACTATAATTAAATCTGATAGTTATAAATCTGTATTTCATTAAGTAGTCACTTTAAGAAATAATTATTATAGAACTACCGAAATAAGAGATTAAATAATTCTATTTGGAGTAGCTTTGTTTCAAAAAGATCAAATTTATAAAGATTATTTGACTGTTGGCTCTGATAATTTTGTTAAAAATATTTTATTTAATAATAATGTTTGTAATGATGTAAAGGATAAAGAAAAATATGATTTTATTTCTTTGCCATTTAAATTGTCTTCTTATAAAATTATATGTAAAAATAGTAATTTGTTTGGAAATAAAGAAAATGGCTTAGAAAAGGGGTATTACATTGAATAATTTATTAAATAATACAAAAGAAAATTTTTGATAGAAAGATCGTTCCTGTAGTAGTGTATATTATCCTTTGTTTTTGTAAAAAGGTATATATAATTCAGAGTAGTTTGAGCTTAAATGAAAGAATAAAGATACATAAAAGTAGGGCTAAAAATAAATATCTTAATTCTTGTCTATATATCCATGACAAAGATACAGGCTACACTTTGATTTTTGATGAAGCTAAGATTGTTTTCTTAGAAATGAAATAAAAAAAGAATTGAAAAGTCTTTATTATTTAAAATTTATGATTCTGAAGCAGTTAACTTATTTAAAAGTTAAACCATTAAACATCACATGATCACCATCTCTTATGCTAGCACATAACTGTTATTAAACAGGCAAAACTCTCCATGCAGTAGTGCCACCCTGTTGCCAACCAGAGTAATCAATGGTTGCCAGAAAACTTGTGCATAATATCCTCATCTAGTGCCTACTCATCCAATATCCCCAGACTAGTTTCTGGCTTGTGACCTTTGTCAGTGAGGAGCCTTGGATCTGAGAGGACTGCACCTAGATCTTAGGATCTGATGCAACTCTCCAGCCGCCACCTTTTATCTCTGCTTAACTACAAAACTATGAGAATAAAATTGAAAACAATATTTTCAATCTAAGCTCAATAGCTTATATAATCATATGGGTCTGAACTCAGTTCAGCACTCATACATTTTGGTGACAGCCACCGCTATCCTATTAGGTAGGATTGGTGTTAAATCAGAAAACACCACATGATGACCATCTCTTATGCTAGCACATAACTGTTATTAAATAGGCAAAGCTCTCCATACAGAAGTGCCAGCCTGTGCCAACAAGAGTAATCAATGGATGCCAGAAGGCTTGTGTATGAAATCCCCATCTAGTGCCTACTCATCCAATATCCCCAGACTAGTTTCTGGCATGTGGCCTTCATCAGTTAGGAGCCTTGGATCTGAGATCACTACACCTAGATCTTAGGATCTAATGCAACCAAAATGTATGGGTACTGAACTGCGTTCAGACCCATATGACTACATAAGCTATTGAGCTTAGATTGTTATTATTGTGTTTTCATTCATTCTCATAGTTTTGTAGTTAAGTAGAGATAAAAGGTGGCTTCTGGAGGATTGCAATAGATCCTAAGATCTATGTGCAGTGCTCTCAGATACAAGGTTCCTCACTGATGAAGGCCATAAGCCAGAAACTATTCTGGGGACCTTGGATGAGTAGGCACTAGATGGGGATTTTATGCACAAGTCTGCTGGCATCCATTGATTACTTTTGTTGGCACAGGGTGGCACTACTGTATGGAGAGTTTTGCCTGTTTATTTAAAAGTTCTTTTAACATTAAGGACGTATGGAAGTAAGTGGAACTGTGGGTAATGTTTGGTTTAAATATATTATTTTCTAGTTCCTTACACTTGAGAAATCTGTTTGTAGCAGTGAAATCATTGGTAGTATTCTAGAGATTATTTTTAGGCTAGTCTGGTTGAGTTGTGAATTTGGGGTGATTTTGATCATTGACTAGTTTAGCTTTATGCTTTTAATGTACATATATATTGTAACTGAATAAAAATAAATGAAATGAATTTACTATTATATCTGATATACAATTTATAATTAATTAAGGAATATGCTAATATGTGAATAAGAATATGGTAGTATACATATCATGCTTTAGTTAGGCATCCATTTGTAACTAATTAAATATAACACAATAGCCCATTTGCAACTATCACAAACATTAAATCAGTCACACCAATAATGAGATAAATAAACTATCCCATTTTTCAACACACAAAATCAAAATGAAAATTCATCATTGTCATCATTTAAGATTTAAAATATTTCGATATTGGGAAGTCATTTAACCAATAAAATATACTAGCCATTGTCATCAGATAAACCAATATTAGCTATAGCAATTGAATAAAATTACTGTGAAATCCATGGAGTGCCTTACACTTATCTCCAATAATAGGGTCTTTCAACAAAGAATTCTTTCCATTCCTCTTTCCAAGTATATAAGACCTTTCATGGTCACATGCACACACTGGCGCTATTTATAATAACCTAAAAAAATATCAGAAAGTTAATAAGTTGGAAAAGAGACTTGAACACTTTTATTCAGCTTAGCTAAGTACATGTGTTTTCCATGGGTGCCACTAGATTGTTTTAAACCTAGATAAATATCTATCCATAGTGTACCGGGTTCAAACCCATTCAGTACCTTCTTTACTACACATGACTTGGATGACTAACAAACAAAAAAAATGGCATTCTTATATTTTATCCATGTCAATAAAATTATAAGATCCCAATACCATAAAATTTATATACCCAACACTCTTATAAATATTACTAGCTCAGTTTAAATATATTGATGTACAGATGTAAGTATACTCTTATTAACAGTTTCCAAACAAACATAGTGAAGACCATTACTTACATATATGGCCATTAAACCTAGTTATTTAATTTAATTATTGATTGTAATATAATGATGATAAGGATGATTCCAACCACAGCTTTTATAATGAACTCATAACAATAAATTTATCTTTATAAGCATATAGGCACTTTCTTATAATCATCTCATGTTTAAACTGGGATTTAATTATAATACTCCCTAGCATTTATATACATTTATTGTTATTTACTTAAAATACTTTTATAGTTAAAATTATGATTCAATCAACAATATTTACCAGTGATGATGTATGATCATCACGAATCTCACCACATGATATTCAACTTTTTATAAACCCCTATTTACTAAACATATTAATTATTTTTAAGATTGGATTTAATGATTATTATTTATTCAGCGATGATGGTGATCATAACCAATCCCATATTACAAAATTTAGATTCTGATAAATCTATAATTATCTACTTGAACAGTATTATGCTTAAACGGTGCTTTAACCCGTTATATAATATTCATCATTGATGAAGTTGATCAAAACTCTTGGGCACAACATAATTTTAGTCTTTTATTATTAACCTCTAATTACTCAAAACTTGGTTATATGTCAAGCATAATCCTTTAACATCCTTATATGTAAATCAATATCTTATGCTTAACATTTACGAGTGATGATTGATCAATTAAAATGATAGAATCAAGAGAAGAAAAAATATAACAATATTAATAATGATAACTCAGAAACCAAATATGGTATAATTATATTTAACACTTCTTTTTTTTTATAAATTAAATTATTAACTATACAATTGACTCAATTAAATATATAATTAAACAAAATATTTTAATACTATATGCATAACCAACTAATTTTATATATCTGCTCATGTTACTACATATTTTGAAATAAGTTAGCTTAAAATGACATAATAAAATATTCTATTGAATGCTTATTCAAGATTTTTCTTACTTATTACATATTATAAAGGTAAATTTCATTTATTTAATGTGTGTGTTTTTTCATTACTTTCATACATATGCGAAACCCTGCTTTTCAATTTGCTGTATTTAAATTAACTATGCATAACCTATTTTTGATGGGTTGATATAAGCAATCACACACGCACACACCCTGGGATATATCAACATATATTATATTAAAATGTCCTATATTATGGATTAATACATAAATCACATATATAAAAAATATTATTGCAACCTTGAGCAAAAAATAAATTATATCAAATTTAATATGCAAAAATAAATAATAAGAAAAAACATTATAAAGCATATATGGATAGGTTGCTTAATTATCACAATGAATAAAGAACAATAATAAATAAAAAAATTAGTATTACAATCTATAATAAAAAAATCAAAAATAATGAAAAACTATATTTAATGAATTTAAACTATGTGCGTGTAATGTTATGTAGCATTGAGATTAACACAATCAATAAACAAACTCTTAATGTTTTTATATCAAAAGAAAAAAATGCTTTACTCTAGAAATTAAAATTTACTTTTAATAAATAAATAAAAAAATGTGTTAATTAAATTTTAAAGTTGCCCGATCCATTTTCATTTTTTATTAATGTTCCAGGTTTAAATGTCAGACCGTTCTCACCAATTTATAGTTTCAAGTGGTTGGTTTGCTTTTTCCTACCATTTTAAAAGAGTTATTGCAGGCACCTTCGATAAATGTGAAGAAAACTTTAAAAAATTGATTTATAGATTAAACAAGGTTGGCTGCATGGCTTTATACATCTTCTTACTTCTTCTCTTCTTTCCTCTTCTCCCTCCATTCAAAGATGATGATCCTTTAATAAGCCAGGAGACAAAAAGAAGCTTTTCAGATAGTCTATGTGGTTGGCTTTAAACTTGGCCATTCTTTGGTTATTATAGACCTGTATATAAGTCTACAGATAGAACAGTGAGCTAACTCATAGATGTGAGGCATCAAGGAATGAAAAATGGCAAAATTAGCATGGTATCCTCATTGTTTCACAAACAGCCAAAATATATATACGTACCATTTTATATTATATTACCAACGTCTTTTAAAGGATTCAATTTAAATCCATCTCTTTAGACTAATTTCACTGTGAAATTATTTATATGGGTGCACATCTTTTATGCTGAAAGAGAACAAAAAATTAATAGCTCATTCTGAGCTTAAAAAAACATGAAAAAAAACTGCTGCTAACTGCCTCTCTTTAACTGACCATCTCTTTTAACTTTAAAAACCAAAAACTGCCTTTTTTCTTTAGCTTTAAAAAACTGAATATTCTCTTTAACTTTAAAACAAACTGCTTTTCTTTTTAGCTTTAAAACAACTGCCTTTATTAATATTGTGCCACTAGATTTTATCTTTCTTATTAAAAGAAAAAAATCTCCTCCTACCAATAGCTGTCATTTTGGAGATAGCAATCAAATTCTCACAAGTTGACAATCCTTAGTAATTAATAAAAAGATTAATAATTATATTTATTCTGTCAAAACATTCCCTCCTTCTCTGGACATCTAAGATCCAGATAACATGAAGCCATAAAGCTTGCAATCTATAGTCAATAGAGATTTGTTAAAAAATGTTTTTATATTCACACAGCTGTACTTTCTTTCACATGTGTGCCTAGTTTATCTATTAATCTACCGATATTTTTACACCTTCCTTTCCACTCTGGTTTTTTTAAAATAAAGCTAAATAATTGAATGCTTTATTTAACAATAAGAGAATAATATCATCATCATCATCAACCATTATCTATCCACTGCAGGATGAAGGTCTCTCCAAGTTCAATCCATCTTTTCCTATCTTTAGCTTCTCTTCTCCACATCACCCCTGCAGACTTTCTTATTTCATCCACCCATCTCACATGTGGTCTCTTTCTAGGTCTTTTACAATCTCTTGGAATCCAGTTTAAAATTCCAATTTTCCATCTGTTATCATCTCTTCTAACAATATGTTCAGCCCAACTCCACTTCAGTTTTTTATTTTTTTCAATGAGGTCAGTAACACCTGTTTGCTCTCTTACCCGTACAATGCATTTTCGATCCCTTCTTGTTATTCCCAACATGCATCTCTCCATACTTCTTTGAATGGTCTGAAGTCTCTGTATTGCTCTTCTATTAAGTGTCCAAGTCTCAGATCCATAAGTAAGAATTGGTAAAACCCATTTATTAAAAACCTTCCTTTTCAAACACATAGGCATATCTCCTTTTAGTATCAAGTTATTTCTACCAAAAGCACTCCAACCAAGTTTAATTCTATGATTAATTTTATCCATTATATTTCCATCTGTATTAATAATCTGACCAAGGTATTTGTAACTGTTAACTTCTTCTAACTCATCATAATCAATCTTTATTTTCATATTTTGAGAAAATCCATTAAACATTATCTTAGTCTTTTTAATATTTATCTTTAGTCCTACTTTCCGACTTTTATCTGATAACTTCTGCAACATTTCCTGAAGCTGTAAAGCATTATTTACAAAAACAACTACATCATCTGCAAAATCTAAATGACTTAAATAATCTCCATTTACTTTCACTCCCTTAGCTTCCCATTTTAATCCACAAAATATTTCTTGCAGCATTGCTGTAAAAATTTTTGGAGATATGGAGTCACCCTGTCTTACACCCTTTTCAATATTGATTTTCCTACTATCATTATGTAATCTAATTGTTGCTGTTGCATTTTTATAAATATTCTTCAAAATATGACAATATCCTGGATCAATGCTTTAATCACTGAAGAAATGTTTATAGAATCAAATGCCTTTTCATAGTCTACAAATCCTAAGCATAATGGCAACTCATATTCATTTGTCCTTTCTATAATTTTTCTCAATACCTGGATATGATCTACTGTACTAAAACCACTTTTAAATCCAGCTTGTTCTCTTGGTTGGTGGAAATCCGGTGTTTCTGTAGACGAGTTGTAATTATCTTAATAAAAATTTTGTATAAAACTGATAAAAGACTGATAGGTCTGTAATTTCTAATGTCTTCTTTATCACCTTTTTTAAATATTAATATTAATACTGCATTCTTCCAATCATCTGGCACATCTTTATCATTTAAACCTTTGGTATATAACTTTGCTAAAAAAAATTCTATTTCTTCACCTGCTTCTTTTAATATATCAATTATAATTCCATCATTACCTGGAGCCTTCCCTTTTTTCATAAATTTAATTGCATGTCTCATTTCCTCATTCAAAATTCTGGGCAATTCAGAAGATATAATATGCATAGGAGGCACTTGTTCTTTATTCCTATATAATTCTTGATAGAAGTCTTCTACACATTTTATAAATGTCATCTGTCTTTTAGTAATAATGCCATCTTTTTTTTTTATTGCAGATATAAATTTCCTATCAATAACAAAATGTTGTTTTACACTCTTTAGACTTTTATTCTCTTCTACAGCTTTCCTTGCTAGTTCACAATTATACTTTCTTATATCATTTTCAACTCTTTCCCGCACCATTTTACAAATTCGAGATATTCAATCTTTTTTAATGCATCATTGTTTTATATCCTCATATTCCTTCTTTTCTTGATAAATTCTCTAGTCTCAGTAGACATTTTATTGCTCAATTGTTGCTTTTTTCTACCAGATATCTTCGTTGCAGTTTTTAAAAGTGTATCGCTTATTTTCCTATTAATGTCATTCAAATCTGAATCATGTTCAAAATCTACTAATACTTGAAACCGATTTGTAAGTTCTAATTTAAATTCATTAGAATGTTTCTGAAGATTAGGAATATCAACTGTAAACATTGTTTTTCTTGGTAATTTTTGTCTCTCTAGTTTTGCAATAATGTGTATCTTACATCTTACTAATTGATGATCACTTCCTGTGTTAAATTTTTTAAGAACATTACAATCTTGAAATATGTATTTTCGGTTAGTCAAAATATAATTCAATTCTTCTGTACCTTCATTTGGATGCTTCCATGTCCATTTCCTTTTAACATTTTTTTCAAAAAAAGAATTCATAATATAAAGTTTTTCTTTTTCTGCAAACTCCACAAGTCTATGTCCTCTATCATTTCTATTACCATAACCAAAATAACCTACAGCATTTTCATCTTTTATTTGTTTACCAATTCTAGCATTAAAGTCTCCCATAACAATTTTAAAATGTTGTTTACTCTGATCAAAAGCCTTTTTGTACATCCATATAAAAATCGTCTATAACTTCATCACTATGAGAACTTGTTGGGGCAAAAACCTGAATTACCTGCATTTGGTATCTGCTATTAAGTTGTAAAGCTAATCTTGCCACATTGTCTGATACACCAATCTCCACAATGCTATTCTTCCATTTTTTATTTATAATGAATCCTACTCCACTTGTATTCCCAATATTTATGCCTTTATAGTAGAGTATATGTCCACTTTTTAAATCAATTGTTTCTTCACCCTTTCTTCTAACTTCACAAAGCACAATAATGTCCCATTTAATAAAAGACAGTTCTTCTAACTCTTGCTATCTTCCTTCACTTGAAAGTGATCTACAGTTGTAAGTACCTAAATAAAAAGTCATCATCAAATGGCAGCCTGAGTCTGCAATCAGGGGATTCTTAGCACCCTCTGCCTTCGGCCACCAACTGCTGCCTTGGTTGGTGACTTTCCAGCCTCCTGGAAATAAGGGCCATGATTTATTTTTGTCTGTCATGATTGTATATATTGAAAAAATATTGTTAAACTCAGAGGGAAAAAGCCAATAAACTCACCACACTGGCTAATGCATGTTGGTGAGCAGCCCATCCATGTTCATATACTATATGAATAATCATATAGTAATAACAGTTGCAACGACAAGAACGTATGGACTGGACATTAGGAATTTGCCCTGCTCGGTTCCTTTAAGGCCTCCAAGAGGAATCAAAGGGTCTCCTTTCAGTTAATAGCAAACTCCTTTCTGCAGCCAAGAGAATAATATATTAAATATTATTTCTTGTAATATTATCTCTTTACTACTGCTTATTAATAACTAGTGTTTATTAACTGTATATAACACTCCACACAAATCTATACATATATAAAAAAAAAAATTTTTTTTTTAATTTTTAAATCTAATAACATATATATGTGGGACTGAGATACATATATGTACAATATATATATATTGTCACCTCAACTTTCTCCGCGCAATCTTTCACTTACTCAACCTCAATAAACTCTCATTTATTTCAAGTAGCTAGTCAATTTAATTTTATACTTTAGGATCAAATATACCAGGGGTGCCAAATTGCAGCCATAAATTGTAATGCCCACTAGAGATCATCATCATTAGTCAATTTAGGACTATAGAAGATACTAGAGAATGCAATTAAATTGTCTCTCAAAAAATAATAATAATAATAATATTGATAAAACCATTCAATCTATATAGTCTTAATTTCAAACTCGGCATTAGTCATGCAAATATTTCATGATAAATTTAAGTGGTAACTACAGAAAATACTATATACAGTTCTCATTTATATCTGACTGGAAACAAATCGGTAATCAATGCAGAGAACTCATAATCTATGTTCATAATAGAAACTTATTATTTAATTGAACATTAGATAAAATTTATCACAAATAAATCCCCCCCATTTAATCTCATTACTTTATTTTTCGTTCTCAGCATCTATCACTTTCAATAGCCACAATTATATAACACAGAATGTCTGTGTTATGTTCTCTAATCTGAGAATCCCTAATCTTATTTCTCTAACACACCTATATCTTTAGATTAACTATTAATTCATGATCCCTATTTTATAATAGTAGAATAATTTATTATAGTATAATAATGTTGTTATAATAAGCTACTTGACTTCCAAACTAGCTCTTAGACTAATAATTGAACTGCTCTTTCTCAAGGTCTAGATCTGTCAAGAGTGCCCATATAAACAATTACACTGTAATGGATATGATCCCATATATGCTAAATAAATTTTAATACGAGTTTAATAGTGGGAATCACTCTAAACACCGAGATCAGGAAAGGGATTTTATGTCTGCTCCCAATATTCACAACATTACAATGAATCAAAAGATTAAATTTGATAAACTTAACTCAACTATTCCCTGTCATTTTATTCTATTATTTCTAATCTATTTTAATTAATAACCTTAATAATTTTATTTTGCTAAAGTAAAGTATGGAAATAAACCACGGACATTAATCAGATAAATCAATCAAAATTTACTTATGAAAGTAAATTACGGAAATAATCATAAATTAGATTAGGCAAATTAATTATAACAATAAATTATGTGAAAATGAAGTCTATAAAATGAATTACATTAATCGAATATAGAAATATTCAAGACAAAATTAATACTGTAAATCAATCATGGAAACAGATTATCAATATAAACTCAACTATGTGAATCGAATATGGAAACAATATAATAATGACTACTGCAAATCGATCTTGGAAATAAATTATCAATAGAAAATGAATAATTAAATTTAAATATGAACTAATATTACCTTAAATATAGGTGCTGGTTATATAGATTCTGGAGATATTTGAAACACCAAAACACAAAACACAATATAATCTTATAACAATAATAAAACTTTATTACATGAAATAATAATGATAAAGATTAAAATAAAACACACTAAATTATAATATTGTTACACAAATATATGCTTCTGATCTATTCAGGACTATTATTCAAATACATGTTTGAGTTAACTAATTTCTTGGATGACCCACTTCTTGTTTTGACCCATTCATTTATTAAATAAATAATTAATAATAATAATAAATACAAACGCTGGAAACAGAATTCCGGATATTTTAGCTTTAAGAAAACTTATCTTGAAAGAGAAGAAAACCTACAAATTTCTACTTCCCCCTCTTTTTATTGTAAACATTGTCCATTGGACTATTCCAAAATAATATATTCGCTTCAATTATTTTAACTAACAATGTGAAATAATCTTACATTTCTAACCATTTTATCAAGCAATAATTTTCACATTTCTAATGAAAAAGGATTATATGTCATAAAATTACCCTACTAATTCTGCAAACGGGTTTTAATTCAAAACCCACACTTTTACATTCATGATTGTCAGATCTTTACGTTTTTGACTGTATATAACTTAATATGTCCACTTAGCTTGACGACTTCAATTTACCATCATTCAAAAAAAATCAATACAGATCGGTTAGTTTATTAATTAAAATCCCTGTCATTCGTCATCATACATATACATCTGACTGAATCCTTATCGTTTCAGGGCAATTTTCTTCTGTCCCACGTAGAAAAACTGTCTTCATATTACACATCACCATGCAGTATCTATAACGCACACACAGCTACGTCTTGATAAGGGAAGTAAAAAAAAAACAACAACATCAACTTCAAACTTAAATTATTTGCTTGAGCCAGAGAGAGAAATCTTTTCTTAAGATCCAGAATCATGTAAAGAGCTTCTCTTAGACACCTATTCTCTATATTGGCATGCAAAACATTTCTACACTTAAACAGTAACTTTATCAATAATTCCATATCTCAACAAATAAATGGAGTGAAACTCAGTCATCTCCGACTACCATGGTAATTAAATTATGAGACAGCTATTTCCCATCTATAGGGTGGTAGGATTACTTTACATTAGTAATGACAAGCATTTATAGCTTTAAATATGCCCACACATACATCGGTTCCAGCCTAGATAAATGACAAAGACTAACCAGATCCCAAATCAATACATATATGAATTATTTCAATTTTAACCAGTCAAGCCAACAACACACCCAATATTTATATTAATAACAGATCAACACTCACAGCATAATAATGGGTTTTATATGACCATCCTCTCCCTCTTCACATTTAATATTAAGCATAAATTAAAATTTTGTTAAGAATAATAAAATATTTATATCATTTCTCTTTTTACTTTTAAGTCCAAATTTACGTGAGCATCTATACTTAAATGGCATCAAAATCATTTTCTTTTCTTTCCTTCAAACATTTTAAACATAAACAAAATATTAAATTAAATAATCTAGTGATTAGAGTGTGACATAGCATATAAACAAAATGAAATATAATATAAAAAAAAACAAATGGCATATTACATAAACGAAATAAAATAAAGAATAAATATCAACATTACAGATATCTCTTTAAATGTCTTTTCCTTCCACTGTTCATCATCAATTAGTATATTCAGTTCATTTTACTTGAGATAGCTATATAATTGCACATCAGACAGTTATTTTAATTAAATCTGTATAGAACGCATAGACAGTCATTTGAATCAAGATAGATAAAAAACATAGATAGTTATTTTAAATCAAAAGTGTAGCTACAGGAGAATTAATAAACTTTAAAAGAGTTCTATTGGTTACCTTCCATTTGATGAGTTTTTCCTGGATTTGAATTCATTTTGTTTTCCTTTCTTTTTCTTTTCCATTTAAAGGCTCAAATCATAGACAATAAGCAGTCTCTGATTACTAACATGAATTAACTTTTTAAACATTTTTAGTATTTTGCTGCAATTTCTTTAAACGAATTTTAAACAGCCAAATAATTATTATAATCTGAATTGGTCTTTTAATTTGACAAAAGAAATTTGACAATTCTCTCCTTGCAGGAAATTTTATAAGCAGACTAGATAAATTGTGATATTCAGCAGAAAATATCTTATCAAAAGTTGACTTCTTCATAATTGACTTGAGAAAAAGAGATATGCACCATTTATGGATGAATTAGAAATTCATATTTTGGTCTACTATACAACTTAACTTCATTATTAAATTCTGAGAAAGAAAATTTAAAAACTTGGAGAAAAAAAAAACCTTTAGAGATATTAATTTTTAGTTAGTTAGCCCAGTTCTCAATCAGCAAAAGTTTCTTTTTTTTTCACTTTCTCCAGTCACTTTTTATAGAGTGAAGGAAAAAAAGAAAACACATGTTAAACCTCCCCCCCCCCAGTGGTTCCTCTTCAAGTCTAATTAAAAAAATCCCCACTCAGAATGAACAATAACTCTTTTTAAAGTGTTACCTTTTTAACAACTTTGTCTGATCTGCAACCAGATCTCTTTAATTAACACATTGTCGATTAATTTATGAAAAATTAGTTAAAGAAGACATAATTGAAATCATAAGCTTACTAACACTTTTTTGGTTAAACAAAGGTTACATTCATTTAATCTAAACAATTTCTTATTTAGATTTACATTTTTAATAATTTTAAAAAAATTATGTCAGTTTCTATAAAGGAAAAAAAAATCAAACCCATATATCTGTATCACACATACATATCTGTGCAGAACATGTTATAGAAAACTGATTATTCAGACTAAATGAACACAAATATCCATCATAATTTTTTATAATTACAAGCATAAAATCAATCATAATTTCTGATAATCATAAACATAAATATTCATTATAATCTCCCATAACTTTAAACTTATTCTCCAGAAAGAAACTGTTAATCAAAGCTACTGACAATCAATTCAATTTTAATTCTCATCAACTCTTTAGTAATAGAGATCAAATTCACAAGACTTTATCCTAGTCATATAAATATTTATTCCCGAATTATTATATTGGTAAATTATTATTTTAAAAAAATCAATCATCCCCCCTGCATTAAATAATGCTAACTACATTTTATACAAACACCAAACTGTCTCTATAGGTTACTTTTGGACTATATAGCCATTACTTTCTCAAATAAAACCTTTAACTTTTCTTTATATAAAAAAAAAAATTTTCCACAATTGCTTCATTTTATTATATTTGGTTTATAGATGGAATAAACCAAAGGGCTACAATATATATATATTAGTAATGAAGCACACTGCATAATCTTTTTTTATAATATTTTATTTTACTTGCCACCAATAACTTATATGTAATAATTAACATATACATATTACATACATCTAGAAAAATCTGGAACTCTCTTATTGATATTTTTATTTTCTAAATGCTTTTAACATTAAGTTTTAACTTTAGCATTGTTTGAACTTCTTAAAATCAATGAATATTATAATGTTCAAACTCATTATTTTCCTTATATAAAAACAGTTGAACTGTTGGTAAAAAAAATGAAAGTTAACAGAAATTCCATACAAAAAATAATGATTTTGAATTGTTCAAAAATAATGAGTTTGAATTGTTCATTCATCTTTTTTATGTTTGACAAAATAGCTTAGAGAAAAATATAGAACTCTCTTGATGTGTATACGTCAAATAGATGAGAAATTTAGACAGATTTGCATAAGTTAAAATATTTGTTTAATTTCCAGCAAAATTCAATTACATACATAACTGTTACATATGTCAGTAAAGCATTCTTTAAAGATGAATATTATAGGTCTGCCCATTAGGACTACTGTAGTCTCTAATTTTTTACAACACCAATTCTCCCTCTATATTCCACTTATATACTCAACTTCTGAAGTTCAAACAAAACATAACTCATTCCATAAATACCTCTCCTTATATGGTCTGCTAACTGAGCCCTTCACTAATCCCTATGGGCTTTGATTCATCCCCAATTTTACCTTATAAGGTAGGCATCTTGGTAGTAAATTTTACTTAAACCTTCACACCATATATGGTTATTTTCTATATGACATCGTTACATTAGATAATTATTTAGATAATTTCAATATTATTTAGTTATACACTTCTAATATTATTTATTCATACAATTCTATATTTATTTATAAATGCCCCTAATTTTATAATAGTATTTACATAATAAATTTCAAACTATCCCAATTAACTTGTCCTTGACACTACACTCCTCCTCCTACTCCAGAAGTATTGGTTATTTCACAAAAGACTCTTAGATATAGAGATGGTTTTCTATTTCATCTTGGGTGGTCGTACACTCACTCTTCTCTTGACTCCTCCTCTTCACTTGAATTCTTTGTTTCTGGCTGTTCTTCACTCATCACTGGCTTTCTAGTTTCAGGTGTATTATCTGCTTCTCTAATTTCTGCTTGGATTTCTGGGTTAGCAACTCTGATCTCACTGATCTCCAGTTTAGTCTCTTTTGATTTGTTCTCATTATTTTGGTTGGAGTATCTTCCTTCCCAGCTTGGACAACTTTGGTGGAAAATGTGGTTAAAATATCTTTTGTATACCATCTCATCTTTTGTTTGTACTGTTAGCAATATTCTTAAAGTTATGCTGACTACTTTACATTTTATTCAGATTTTCTGCAGTCAATCTCTAATCCACACTTTTCTCGCCACTTCTACTCTGATTCTTCAGTTTTTTTGGTCAGTTCAGGCAGTAACAAGTTTAGCTCTATTGGTAATCTTGCTTCCAGAGCAATTTGGCTGGTGATTTTCCACTTGCTGCTTGTTGGGGTGGCATGTTGCTGTAAAAGTATTTGGTCTAATGTATCTGGTATCTTTGCAGAGTTTCCCTTTTTAGTGCATTTTTTAGCTGTTTTATTGCATTTTTGGCATGCCCATTGCTTTCAGGGTGGTATGGTGGTGCATGGATATGTCTAATACCTCTGATCATCAAATACTCCTCAAATTTTGGTGATGTAAAACCTGTACCATTGTCCATGACTAGTGTTTCAGGATATTCTTGGGTTGCGAATATCAAACTTAAATGCTTGATGACTTTATCTGTCCCAGTATTTTTAATGACTCTGTATTCTATCCAGTGTGAGTAAGCATCAACCAGTACAAAAAAATGTATCCCATGAAAGGACCAGCATGCTCTATATGAACATGCTCCCAAACTCTTATAGCTGAAGGCCATGAACTAAATTTCTTCTTTTTTGTCCAGTATTTGTTTGACAGTCTACACAGCTTTTTGTGAACACTTCTATCTCTTCATTCAGTTTTGACCACCAAACATAACTCCTTGCCAATGCTTTTACATGCACTATCTCAAGATGACCACTATGAAGTAAAGTTAGGACTTTGTTTTGGCCTCTCGGAAGTTTGACAACATTGTCACCATTGAGGACACAATCCTTGCAGATTGATAGTTGAGCACATGTATTCCCGAATGCTATTGGTAGATTTTTAGGTCTTCTGTTGGACCAACCCTTAATGATCCAGCCCTTAAGTATTTGGTAGCCTGGTCAGCATCTGTCCATTTAGCTATGTGTCTACTATTCATCACTTTCAATTCCCAATCATCAACATAATTAATTTCTATGATGGGTTTTCTTCTGAGAAACCTTGACAATGCATCAGCATGTTGGCTCAATTTTCCACACCTATATTGTATTTCATAGTCATAAGCTGACAGTATGGTAATCCAGCATAACATCCATGGGTTCAGGTGATCAGGAATAGGGTTCACTTTTGTGAATATTCCCAGTAACAGTTTGTGATCTGTGGTTGTGGTAAACTTCCATCTGTACAAATACTGATATAATTTCTTGATTCCAAAAACTATTGCCAATGCTTTTTTATTTATTTGGCTGTAATTTTCTTTAGCACTAGATAGAGTCCTTGAGGCATAAGCTATTGGTCTTTCACCATTAGGGGAAGGGTATGTAGCACTGTACCTACTCCATACTCTGATGCATCCATTGTCAACCATAATTCTGCCTTGTTATCATAATGCACTAGTAGTTTCTCTGATGTACTAGGGCTTTTGTTTTATTAAAGGTGTTATTGTGTTCTGATGTTCATTCCCAGACTTGGTTCTTTTTCAGCAAATTGAACAGTGGTTGAGTGACATGAGCTTTCCTCCTTAGGAAAGTTTCAAAGTAATCAATAAGTCCCAGGAATGCCTGAAGTTCTTTGTGTTCCTTGGTCTAGATGCATTATTCACTGCCTTTGTTTTTTCAGGTGCTAGGGATTTACCCTGTCCGGATATTATATGTCCCAAAAATTTAAGTTTCTGAGTGCTCCATACACATTTATCAGCATTCAGCATTGCTCCAAATTTCTCCAACCTTCTGCACACTTGGGTGACTCTATCTCTGAGGGTTTCCTCAGAATCAGCTGTAATAAAGATATCATAATATGGGATAACTTCTGTCAGTCCTTTTACCAAATGATCCATCTTTGCTTGGAAAATGTTAGGAGCCACACTAATCTCGAAAGGCAGCTGATTATATTTAAATAACTGTAGATGTGTTGTTATGGTCAGCAACTTCAACATTTTTTCACTCATGGATATTTGATGGAATGCAGCAGGGAGATCAAGCTTGGAAAGATGTGAAGTCTTCTCTAAAAGAGCTAGAACCTCCCTTGTGTTTGGGACTGGGTATGTGCTATTACACAAATTTTTATTTATTGTCACTCTATAGTCTCCACAGAGATGCACTTTGCCATCAGGTTTGTTCACTACCATGATTGGAGTAGCCCCATCTGCACCTTGAGTTGTGCTTATAATACCCTGTTACATGAGGTCAATCAGTGCTTCTTCCACCTTGCTTCACTGTGCATATGGTACTTTCCAGATTTTGCATATTACAGATGTTGAGTGATCCTTTAACACTAGTTGCACTGGTGTTGTTTGTATTTGACCCAACCTTGTAATAAATAGAAGTGGGAATTTCCTTTGTATTTCTTTTCTGATATTAATTTTTTTTATTACATTGATCATGATTCCCAGTGGGCAGAACCAGTTTCTACCGATTAGTGGGTTTATTTATTTATGCACTATAAATAATGGTAGCACTTTGCTGTTTGCATTCAATTTTACTCTCATCAAAACTCTTCTGACAATCTCAACCATGTTTCCCTTTACATCTTTAGCACAAACTTCGGTCCTCTCAATTTTTTTAGAAAATCTGCTTTTTTTAGTAATGTTCTTCCAATCTCTTAAAGACATAAGGGGGACTCCTAAGCTAATATCTATTTCCATTTTGAAATGCTTTCCTTCTATGTATAATGTTTGCTTAATTTTGGATTTTTGCGTTCTTTAACATTTTTATATCATACATTTTTGGGGATTGCTTTCTTAAACTTAATTGGTCAAATTCTCTCACCAGAGGTCCTGGTAATCCATGGCTTGATGGTTTTTCTTGAGGTTGACTACAATTTTGCTTGAAATGTCTTGGGTTTCTGCAGTGGTAACACATGATTGCACCTATAATCTTTCTGGCTCCTCCCTTTCCCTTCTCATTTGACTGTTCTCTGAATCGACTGATACTGCATACACTGTGATGTGTTAATTATATATTCCTTAGCTTTGTTGATTACTAATTAATGTGCCATTGTCTTTGTTAATGCTTCCTTATATGTTATTGTCGAATATGCTAATAACTGTTCACGGAGTTTTGTTTTGTGTAATCCTAGCAACAATTGTTCAAGAAGTGCTTTCTCTAAGAACTGGCCATAAGAACAATTTTTTGCTAACTTGCATAGAGCTGTATCATATTTCTTAAAGGTTTCACCTTTTTCCTGTTGCTGTAGTCTAAAATGTAATCCTGCGATATGTTTTGATGGTAGAGAGCAGTACTCTGCAGTTAATTTTGCAACTACCTCATTATATGGTAACATTTTAGGTTATTCAGGCTCACACAAGCAGTTGGCTATTTCCAATACTTTGATCCCTGCAAAACCCAAAAGAGTTACTGTTTTATATGATTTTCTTTGACACTATTTATCAGGAAATGTTTCTCTACTAATTTTACATATAATAGCCAGTTGCCCAGATTTTCAACATCAAAGTCTGCTATTTGTAATTGTATGTTGGCAGCCATTTTCAACACATGAATTTAACTCCAGTTGCAATTCCCTTTTTTAGTTTAATACTGAAGTCCAATATTTGTTTGCTGTTCCCAAAATCGGTCTAATGGTAATCCTGTCTGACTGTGCCAGCTTTGACATATATGCATCAAATAAATGCAAAATTTAGACAGATTTGCATGTTAGAATATTAGTTTAATTTCCATCAAAATTCAATTACATACATAAGTGTTACATACGTCAGTAAAGCATTCCTTTAAAGTTGAGTATCATAAGTCTGCCCATTAGTGCCATTGTAGTCTCTAATTTTTTACTACCTCGATTCTTGCTCTATATCCCACTTATAAACGTGACTTCTGGAGTTCAAACAAAACACCTCTCATTTTATAAATACCTCTCCTTATATGGTCTGCTAACTAAGCCCTTCACTAGTCCCTATGGATTTTGATTCATCCAGTCCCTATGGATTTTAATTCATCCTCAATTTCACCTTATAAGGTGAGGCATTTTAGTAGTAAATTTTACTTAAACCTTTACACCATATATGGTTATTTTCTATATGACATTGTTGCATTAGATAATTATTTAGATAATGCCAATATAATTTAGTTCTACACTTCTAATATTTAGTCATACAATTCTATATTTATTTATGAATCCCCCTAATTTTACAATACTATTTACATATCTGTTAATCAGACTGTGGCTATTTTAAATATAGATAATACATTATCAAGATATTTTTATTTTCCAAATGCTTTTAACATTCTTAAGTTTTAACATTAACATTGTTTGAAATTCTTATAATCAACAAATAATGTGATGGTCAAACTCATTATTTGCCTTATACAAAAACAATTCAATTATTGGTAAAAAAATTATAAGTCAACAGAAATTCCATACAAAAAATAATGAGTTTGAAAAGTTCATTCTTTTTTTTTTTATGTTTAGCAAAAGAATTTAGAGATTTTTTTATGATTGTATGCACAACTTATTGGATAAATTTTGTGAAGTTGAACATGTACATATTTTAGTGAATTTTTAAAATTGAATTTTAGTGAAAGCTTTTAAATTTTTTAGTGAATTCTTCTATTTCATATATATTTGCAGTTAAAAAAAAGAAGCATAAATCTTTTATTTTTATTAAAACTTATAAATGAGGGGAAAAAATCATTTAAATAAAAATCTCTTTACCGCTTTTTAGCTCATTCTATATTTCAGAAGAATAATTTGTAAGGCAGAATGGCAGTAATTTAACAATAATTAAAAGTGTTTATTCACCATGCTGCAGGCAAAAGAAAGTTAATTAAAATTTTGAAAACACATAGCCAGATAATTAAAACAGTCTGATCTCACCAAAAAGAATAGCCAATGAGCTGGGGGATTAATAGCACGAACATGGATGAAAACACACCAACACCAATTGGATCAAGCAGGCACATAAGCTGATTCTGTTCTGGTAGAGAGAAAAGGTATAAATAGGTTGGAGAATTCAGATTAGAGAAAGGATTATTAGATTATTTTATTATTAGAAAAGTGAATTGAACTCTCAAGTAGCCCCATAAAGAATCAGCTTAACATGGGTGGTTAGCCCACTTTTTCTCTCTACCCACCATCATGCAGTAAGCCTCTAGTGCCATTCAGCTTAAAGACAGACCCATATCCATTATTTAGCAAAAACAAATTAATGGTATAATATAAAAACATTAATTGTGTTATATATTCAAAATTATAAATGTCCTACAAATATGAAATTGCTGATAACAAACTTATGTGTAAAAATATACATATGTGTTTGACTGAGTAATAAAAATATACAAACATGAAATTGTTATATATTAGAATAATTAAATGACAATGAATTATAAATGCTTATATGTATACCTGAATAATCAACATTTGGATAAAGTGATAAAACCTATGTAAAAATATACATCTGTATTTGACTGAATAATAAATATCTATAAATCTGGAAGTGCTATAATTAAATGACAATGAATTATAAATGCTTATATGTATACCTGAATAATCCACATTTGGATAAAGTGATGAAATCTATGTAAAAATATATATCAGTGTTTGACTGAATAATAAATATCTACAAATCTGAAGTACTATATATTAGAATAATTAAATGATAAAGAATTATAAAGGCTTATATGCATACCTGAATAAACCACATCTGAGTAAAGTGATAAAACCTAAGTATACATATACTTGATAAAATGGCTTTTTGACTTCTTCACACAAGATGAACTGAAATGAGTTTTCATTTGACACAAATGGTGAACTCTATTGGAAGGACTTACCAATAATTATTGTTAATAAAATTGTTATTATATTTATTTTTTAAAGTAAAAATAAATAAAAAATTAATTTAATTGTTCAATTCTATTTTGCATCACTAGTCATTCATTGCATCTTGCTCACAAGAATCTTATGTCTCCTGAGCTATGTTTGACATACTCAGATGATGGTAAATAAGATTGTAGCGAGATGAAACTCTAGTCGTGCTTTATGGAAAACTAAACACATAAATTTTTAAATGCTTCCAGTCTCTATGGTGCTATATCCTCTGATGAGCAGGAAATATTGTAGGTGGAGTGATGTCTGCATTGGGGAGTGCCAATTGATAGTTCCTTCCTACAATATGCCCATCAGGAAATAAAACCAATGAACAGTGGGGTTGCTCATGCACCCAGTTACTATATATATATATATATATATTAATAAATACATAACCAATGAATACACAACAATATTACAAAAAATAATCTTGTAACTTTTTGGCATTCATTTCTGCCTGGCAGATCTTACTAAAGTTATTTTTTCTCTTTCCTGCTCCTTTGTATTTTTTTTTATTCAGGCTGAATATCACCATTTAACTCTATTATTTTATCTTGTCCTGAAGAGTTATCTGCTATCTCTAACTCTATATTTGTAAAAGCATCCATTTTAATATTTTTATCTGAAATCAGAATAGTAGTTGAATCTACATTATCAACTATATCTTCTAGCATCTCAATATGACATTCTCTTTTATGGTTAAGATGCTGTCTCAATAATCTGTTGTCTTCTATTTTTATCTCTCAAATTTGAGAAGATACCATTTTGCTTATCCCTGTAGACATTTTTTCTTTAGTGTACCTCTATCCAAATAATTTGTTTTTAATTTAAATCTGCTGTTTTCTAAATTTACATATCTCCTTTTGATTTTATCTGGTATTATCACAAACATATGCTTCCTTACATTGCATTTCATTAATAATTATGCTGGATTTTTTTTTATAACAGAACTTGCATGAAATGTCAGTAAAGCATTAATGTTGTTAGTTCTTCATGGATATCAGCACACTTCATTTTATTTTGTACTTATCAACTGCTGTGCTGCCTCTTTCACAATTCCATTTGTTTGAAGGTGATATAGTGGTGTAAGCACATGCAGTATTTTAATCTCATGCCATTGTCTGATAGTATCATCTCAGGATACTTGTGCAAGAAAAAAGTTCATTTAAAATTTTTAACACACTCTCTGTAATGATATTCTTTACTAAATGATATTCTGTCCATTTGGAGTATGCATCTTCAGCTATCATAAAAATTTGTCCTTGGAATGGCTTTGCATGGTCTAAATGTACTTTTCCATCTTCTCGTAGCCTCAGGACAAGATTGGAAAATTTTAACCAGCAAATTCACTGTATGTTGGCGAGCTTAACATTTTTTAATAATTTGTTCAATATCCCTTTTTAAATTTGGCCACCAAACATATGATCATGTTAATTCTTTACAGATGGAATCATTATCTCATCTGTCATTAATATGCAATCATAACACAATGAACTACAAAGTTTAGTTATTTCTTTGGCCATCCATTTTAATCCAATTTGTAATTGACTTACAGTCATTATTTTTAGTCCATTCCTGTTACACTTTTGCTATTAATTATTTTGAACTTTAACACATTTTTATAATTTACTTCAATAGAAAGCAACTTGTGTGGGCTTTTATCCAGATTTATGGAGAGGATGTCAGCATGTTCTATTTGTTTTCCCAGCCTATACAATAATTCATAGCCATACAAAGCTAGGATATTCATCCATATCAACATAATGTAACTGTCATAATTGCGCATCCACATGCAAATCACCCAGAGCAATACACACGTGCATTCCACATTCTGACGTAACAGAATATCAACTTTTTTTTTACAGTCTGCTAAGGTCATGAAGAAAACAAGAGACTCTTAATTTATTTACCTAAATTATTGATTGCACATAAAAATGACAAACTACAAAAAATAATGAAACAATACTATTTATTCACATATATACAATACAAAACATACACTGGCATGACTTTTAGTTAATTAATTTATAAATTCGCTTATAGTAAATAAACCAATTTTTTTTTAGATTAATTTAATTTTAATTATGCACAAATATAGTATATAGTGATGTAATGATTACAAAATTTTAAAATAATTCCTATTTGATATTATTAATGTAGAATATTATCACTGTTAATTGTTTGAATAGATTCCAATCTATTGCACAGTCACCTAACTACTCTCAATTTTCATATGCACTGTACATAAGCTAACTGCCCCTGTTTAATTATGGTAATACAAGCTCATAAACTAAGAATAATTTTACTAATTGACTGCTGCAATTAATTCCAGGCTATGATATTAGTACACAATAAGTAACAAAATATAATTGTAAAATACAGTGATTCACATGTGTATTACAATAGTTACATAAGAACACATACATGGAAAGATTATATGTCATGTGTTCAGAAAGTGGTCAATTACAGAATTTTTATTGGTTATAACCTTCATTTGAAAAACATTACATTAAAATGCCTGAGTATTATTCTATTTAATATTTAATTTATTGAATTATGCTTTAATTTAGTTTGTGAAGTAATTAGTTATATATATAGAGAGAGTAACTAGTTGGATTACATAGCATACAATAATATAGTGTGTGTGTATATATATATTTAATAAAGGAAAAGTAGAAATAAACACAGACAAAAAAAATTTGTAGATATTTTCTACATTTGCACTGAATAAAAATAATAAATAAAGGGTTAAATAACTCTAATTTGAAATAATATTTTGTTATAAAATTAAATATTTAAAAAAGGTCTGATAAATAAAAATTAATATTTTTATTCTGATTTTAAAATTTTAAAAGTAAGCATGTTTTCAGATAATTGTAAAAATGTCTATTTTTGGAATCTTTTAATTAATTTGTAAATTTCTATTCTCTAAGTAAAAACATGTATATAGATTCCAAAAGATTAAAGTTAATTGAAATCAAGTTTTTCCAATCATACTTTGATAAAAATTTCAAGCTTGTTTTTAAAAGGATTAGACAGACTGAAAACAGTCACTATGTTTTTTATCATATGACCCAACCAAGATTATAAAAAGACCATAATATCAGTTAGTTTTTCTGGCAGTTTTGTAAGAGTTAGTCAGAAGAGTCTAGTTTTAATATTTTAAGCAGTGGCCAACTAGGCCAACTGCAAAGTCTGAATAGTAGTTTTTGTAAGAATGGGTCAGCTGTAAAGTTGGTTACAATATTTTGTTGCAGCTTGTTGAAGTTGGCAGCAGTTGATTTTAACTGACCACAAAGTTGGCAGAATAGCTACCATGATCTCATATAGCTGAAGGCAGGACAGTAGATTCAGGAACTGCTAATATTTTTCTTCGCAGGAGTTTAAATTCACATGGAGAAAAATGACCCACTTCTTTGTGTAGAAATTCATAGCATTAAACATGGAGAGGACAGTTACTTGCCTGTAATCTATCAAACCAAGACAACTGCTTGCATGGAACAATACTAGACAGAAAGAGACCCACTACAGACCAACATTTTACATGGATTTTATTTTTCCTGATGATGACAATTACTAAAACCAAACTTACCAAAAAAAATTTTTCAGCTTGCAACCCCAGCTTGCTGAAAAAGTAATTATATATATATGTTGATGTATCTAAAGGCAGAGCACAGATAAACATATATACAGCTGTGGTGAGTAGAGTTATATATGATAACAAAATTTTAAATAATTTCTTTAGTAAAGTGACACTTTGAATGTGATGCATGAATATGTACTTTTCATGTTTGTGGTGGGTATATAGTTGAGCAGGGCTGCCTGGATGCAGTGTGTTCATGATGCTCCAAAGTAGAGGCTTGGCACTATTGAGACCTAGATGATTGAGCTCATAGAATAGTCCAGCAGCATATATTGGCCTCATGAATAGGCCATGGTCTCATGGATAGACCACATGTATAGGCCCCTAAGACTCACAGGAGATGAACAGGGCTGGCTCAATGCCTGATATTTTTTCTGGATACTCCTCATGGATGATCTCTCTAGGTATAAGAGAGGTAGTGTTTAAAGAGGAGGTATTTTCTCGTGACATCATGGAGCATTGTGTTCTGATAGTCCATGCTATCATGGCATGGTCAGCTGCAGTTCACATATTCACTTTTCCTATCTCACCTTGCCTACTTCATCAGCAATATCTAATCAAGAAGAGAATCATTTAAAAATGAAGCAAACAAGCAAATAATTCAATCTAGATTTAAATTTTTTTTTAAAAAAGTAAAGAATCAATGATTCTATAATTTAAATTTAAAAACATTAATAATTATTCAACAAATACCTGTCAAAAATTGACTATACTTTTTTTAAGGAAAAAAAAAAGAACTTATAAACTGATAAATAATTTTAAATTATATCTATATTTGGTTTATAAACAGGTATATGTGTGAAATTTATGTAGGTTTTTCTAATGAAATTATTGTAACAAATTAAAAATATGTAACTTTTTGTCAGTGTGTGAATACACACACACATACATATGTAAATTTTTAAACATTTATAGTATTTTTTATATACAAATGTAAAAGGTTAATCATGTATTTATTATTTTATATGACAATTGTAATATAAGTCAATTGGACTGCACAGATATGTCAATGCTTGTCAAATAGGACATACATGTAAATTTTAATCATTTTTTTGTTATTATTGAATATTAATTGTATATTATAAATTGCGCATCTGTGTGCATATATATGTAAACCATAATAATAACTTGAATTCTATATTGTAATTTTGTAAATCATAAATGTGATAGTTTTTTTTATTGTATAGTAATCAAAATCAGAAGGCTTAATTGATATGTGAAGAACCATAATATCATTTTTTATTGTTATTAATAAACTTATTTGTTAAAAATTGTTTCCATTATCTCTTGGTCACAAACAGTAATATAGCTTATGTTCTCTGAGCTAGATTCAAGCATAGGATGAATATGTAAATGGGGATATATATTAGTGCTTTGGGGGCATCCAGAGATGATCAATAATCATCCTGGTTGGTGCAAAAGAGAATACTCTTTAAAGCCCATGCACTATATTTTATTTTAGTTTAACCTTATTAGGAGTTAAGTTTATAGTTGGCCAGTACAAGTGGCCTGAGCATTGATGGTGATCAGCATGTTTTATTATTCCAGTATTATTGTTTAGATTTTTCTGGTTATGTATTCTGATGAATGAGCACTTAAGTTGTGCATCTAAGTTATGTTTAAATAATTGACCAAGGTGGCAAAGGCTCAATGTTAGCCTGATCTACAGAAGACCCATTTCCAATCCAATTACAAGGTTGACTGTTGATTTATTATACAGATTTTACTATATTTTATTGTGGATCATTCATGATGATGAATGGTTAATTTATTTTGAGTATTACTTGTAATTACTTTTACTTTATAATGCTGGTTGATATATATATATGATTAATTATATTTTAGTTACTCTAAGGAGTGACTGGCTGATCTCTCAATGATCTCTTGGAGATTTTCATGCTATATCATGCTCTTTTAAAATACTATATTACTTATATATACTTTTGTAAATTATTATTTCATTTGAAATTGACAGTGATGATGATTTTCCATCACCCCAGGTATGACCACCCTTTTCTTTTCATACTTCCTATCACCCCATACTGTTACAATATATATCATTAAAATCAATCGACACTTAAATAACTCCAATATCAATAACAATCAAACAATATCAATCTGCTATCAAGGCCACCTTTTTTAACAATAAAGGTGGAATTTCACCATTATTTATGGTCCAATATATTTATATAGAAACTGACATTTGCAACTTGTTCACAGAGACTGAAATTATTGATAAAAAGATGTTTAAATAAATCTCCTTAAACAAGTAAATACAACCTTTACTTAAATAATAAGGGTAATAATACTCAAAATTAAATGGGGTTATAAGTAATCATTAAAATAGGTCAATATTTAGACAATCACAATATCAATAACAGCAAACAATGTTAATCTGTTTGTCAAGCCAATCTTTTTTTAACAATGTGTAGACTAATGATTGTAGCTTGACCACAGATACTAAAACGATTGATACAAAAAAAGTTTAAAGAGACCTCCTTAAACAGGTAAATATAACCTGTTCCAATGCAAACTAATAAATAGTCAATTATAACACTCAAACTGCAATTATAATTTTCAAATTGCACCTATTGTATTACTTAAATAGAAAGTTTACAATAAGTCAACACTTAGGCAATTCAAATATCAATAACAACCTTAATCTCAACCTGTTGTTAAGGCATATATATATATATATATATATATATATATATATATATATATATATATATATATATATATTGAACCAACCTGATATAAAAAAAACAACCTGATCAAAACAACAACTATAAAAAATACACAGAGACTAACTAACTATTTATTTAAAACTACTATCTTCACTCTCTTAATTTTATATAACTTATGATTTAAATTACTACTTAAACTTATGGAAACAACAAACACCAAATATCGACAAATAAAATATTAACTAATATTTTTTTATATTTTGTCCTCCTAAATTTCCCTTTCAGAAAAATAGTTGGTTTTCAAATAAAATGTCAACTATTATTAATAGTGAACTATCAATAACATTCAACACTCGACTACCAAATATATAACGATCAAATAAACACTTTATTATTATTTTTAAAAAAGAAAAAATTCCCTTAGGTGCCAGCTAATTACATTAGAATTAGCATGTTTATCTGATGAGCACAATTTGGTATCGGTTCCAACCATCCACTAAATAGATATAACAAAAGATATATCTTAAGCGCTGCCTCTTCTAAGCTATTACTATTTTTAACAAAACTAAAATAATTTCCCCCGAACCATTCTAAATAATACTTCAATCCCTTAAAACTATTAATACAACATTATACTGAATGCCAAAACATTTATAAATTTAAACCAGCGAATCTTTTCTAAACTACTATTATTAATGATTAGATTTTTTTCCTCCTACTATTATTAAGAAAATAAATATTTATACTTACCCGCACATATCAGAAATAAACATAAATGTTTTAAGAAAAATAATTTAAGTGATTTTTATATTATTTTAAAATAAATAAATTGTTTAATCTTATAATGAGACACACACACTTCTTTTTTTAAAGATTAAAATAAGCATTTTAATATATTACTTTAGCAAATAAATTATACACATTACATCATATTTTATTTATATCTTTTTTTTTTTAGTTTAAATAAATCAAATCACACATACGTGCATGCCATTGTTTCAAAAAATATTATTATTTAATAGAAGCTGCTTTTATTTATTTTATCATTGCAAATATTAATTTTTTGAAGTTTTAAAGTTTATTCTTTTTTTAAATTTAATTCAAAAAGTTCAAAGTTTTTTCAATAAAGTCTATCTTTATTTTAAGAAGAAATCGGAAATATTTAGATATCAAAGTCAAATAATTACCTAGGTTTTTATATATGACAGAAACAGTATAATGGAATTATTTCTTAATTCATTGATGACCGGTAAATGATTCCTTCGTGAATCCTGTGACTTGTTATGATTTTTGTGGCTGGTTTGGTGTTCCCCACATTCCGCTGTCCATTTAATCTATTTCAACATGATTACTTTCCGAATTAATCACAGATCTTAAATGCGTAGAGAGTGGCTTTCTGTCAACTGCAAATACGTTGGTTTAACAACGCAACATTTTTTGGAAATATTACTTCAAGAAATATTTTATTAAAATGAAATAGCAGACCAAGAATGAACAAAAATTGAGCTATTTATACTGTTTTAAACAATGGAAAACTTTATTTACAGCAGCATTCTTCATCTCGTGAAATAAAATCAGCTTCTGGCATCCACTTTTTATTGAAAACTGCATACACACACGCACATTTATTTATTTATTTATTTTATTATAAGATAAAACAAAATCTCTTTATTATTTTATTAAATATTCATTTAAAGAATATTAAATCATTTATTTATTACAAGACTTTTTTTTCTTGTTTTAAACAAAAAAAAATCTTTTATTTTAAACAGATTATTATTTTTAACAACTTATTATTTTAAACAGCATTTACAGTTTATTTTATTCAATACAAAAATCCCCCCCTACTCTTTAGTTTTTACATTTTATTCTCTTAATATTAAACTTTTATATTTTTAAACATGGAATTCATAATAAATTAATTACATATCAATGTACTTTGGTACAATATATATATATATGAGTATGGGTTTGTGCATGTGTTTCTATCTTGTGTGAAAGTAGTATGATAAATAGTGTTGAGCTGTTAGTATGGGTATATTGTTATATTTCTTTAGGTATTTTATATCTCTATATTACATCAGGAAATATATGTGTATTGAGAGAGAATGATCTGTGTTCCCACATTGATGGATATTTTCAATTTGGTGGAGTTGAGATAAAGAATTCATTGATAAACACCACATATTCCATAAGACATTAAAAGTGAATAGAAACTATTCCCTATTTTGTATGAGAGTAGTGAATAGTTTCTAACTATTGAAATACTCATTGGAGATTGAAGCCCTTGATACTAATCACCTGAAGAGTAAAGGTTCGTGAACTATTTGCCAAGAAAAGAAGGATGATCTGAAATTCTGCATTAATGGATATTTATGTATGATGGGTTTACTATGAGAGATGCACTAATAAAAGCCATAAACCTAGAAAAAATATATATCTGCAATACAATGATTTTTCATTTGTCACGAGTTGTAAAAAATCTGATAAAAATATCAAACTGGGCATGGATATTTCAGGAGTTTGATGCCTTCAAGATAAGTGAAGAATACGCTGTTTTTTTTATCCCTAATTAAAATGTAATGCTGGATTTATAATTCAATTCTAGATTATTTTTTGATTATTTGTTTGATGTGAGTAGCACCTATTTTAATCTATACAACTGATAATTTTATTTCTTAATATGAATAGCAACAAAAGCTTACATACTTCTTTATAGAAATATAGAAGTCTATTTAAAAAATTCTGCTTAGAAAGTCATTTAAAATGCTTTATAGAATTATATTTTTTTTATAAACATTGGTTTGAGACACTATTTAAATATGATAATGATTATATTCTATGATCTACAACCAATGATAATGATGAATACATTTGTTTAACCGTAAAAATTAAAGCCAATAATTTTTTTTATAGTTTTAAATTTATGATAACCAATTTACAATGATACTGTAATGTTACAATATATATATATTCAAATTTTTTGCTTTTTTCAATGCCTCCTTCATTTCAACTCAATTATATTATAACAAAGCACCAAAATTCAAACTATTCTTTCATACTATGCATAAGTTTTATGAACTTTCTTTACTTATCAGATAAACTGGAGTCCCATATTAAACACTTACACAATATAGGAACTAATTTCTACCTCATTTTGTATATATATACACTTATGTCTGTTTGCAAGCAATTAATTGGTTCCTAAATATTCTAACATTACTTTAACTGGAGTTCATTATCTGGAATAATAACACTTTTAATTGTTTAGATGTAACGAAAAATAGTAATATTGTAATTTTTTTTAAACCTTGAATAATTTATTTAAAATTCTAAATAGAGATAATCAGCATATTTGCTCAATCTTAACTTCTTGCTATCTAAATGTATTTGTTCCTGGCAACATGGGCTTGAGGGGAAGCTTTTTCATAAACATTTTGAAATAAATTAGCTTTAAGTTTAAACAAAAGTGGAATCAGCATTTCTAGTTTTTAATTATATAAGAATAAAAAAAATTATAAAATATGAAAAGATATGTGATAACATTAAAGAAAATATATTGCTATTTGGTTGCAAAGGCAGAAGCTTTAAATACTAGAGAAAATTGGTAAAAATGAAATGATTTAAATTGCAAATGTGGTTTATGCAGAAATGGGAGCGAAAGTATTGAACATTTATTTTGGAGGTGCGATGTTGTAAGAGGATCAGGATAAATTATATGGAAAGTGAAATTGGTAGAATATTTATGACTTATGTTTAGGTCTTCATAGCAAAATTGGGAAGAATGAGACAAGGATAATAACTACCAAAACTTTATTAAAATGAAATAGGAGGAAAACATATGGTTCTGAGTTAAAGAAATAGTTGCATAATAAGAAGTAGATGATCTTAATAGAGAAAATATGGAGTTTAGAAAGGAAGATAGTTTGTTTGATTAATAAGGTTATTAGGCATATAGCTTATGTACAGAAACATCTAGCTTTATATAAGAAAGAGTCACTTTACATCACATTGGTGATATCTACAAATAAGTATTTTGTATTCTTAATTTATAAATATCAAATTCATTTTAATAATATTTCTGTATAGGATTTGAGCAACAGTGACCTATATGATTATATGTAGGTGCAAAAGATAAAACAATCATACTTATTTTTCAAAAGTCTTTATTTTGTGACTTGAATTGAGAGTTTATTAGTATTTAACATCGCTAATTAAATATTGAAGTGTAGCACATGTTTGAAGAAAGATTACCTTTATATCAGAATTACAGTCTAACATTTAAAAAAATTTCTACCTTATTTACATTAAAAGTATAACAACTTCTAATATTAAATTTTTTTCCCACTTCTCCTTATTTGCATTGATAAATTATATATATATATAGTATACCATACACTCTTCAATAAACACTTCACAATGCAATTTTAACATATGATTTATCTATCCAAATACTGCTTCTTTATTAGTCTTGATCTTAGTGTGCTAACTTCTTTTTTGAAGTATTAACATTTTTTTCCATTTCTCCTTATTTGTATTAATAATTTATATATATATATATGTATGTAGTATACCATACACTCTTCAATAAACACTTAACAATGCAATTTTAACATATAATTTATTTATCCAAATACTATATATATATAATTTATCAATGCAAATAAGGAGAAGTGGAAAGAAATTTTAATACTTCAAAAAAAAAGTTAGCACACTAAGATCAAGACTAATAAAGAAGCAGTATTTGGACAAATAAATCATATGCTGAAATTGCATTGTGAAGTCTTTATTGAAGAGTATATGGTATACTATATATAACTTCTAATATTAACACAGTAAATTTCAATATTTTGCAAGTGTACGTAAGTAATAAAATAGAAATGTAAGTAAAGTGAATAAATGCAATATATTCCCACTCTCAATTCAAGATGCTTAAGTTCGGCCTATACAGTTGCATGTAGGTACAAATGATAAGATGGCCAGTCTTATCTTTTTAACTATCTTTATATTGTGACTCGGATAAAAATTTATTGGTATTTAACATTGTTAATTGAATATTGAAGTACAGCACATATTTAAAGGATGATTATCTTTGTATCAGGATTTTTCATTTTTTAAGTTATCTTAATCCTTCCAACAAGTATGAAATAGAATTTTTTTGCATTTTAGCAGAAGTCAGCAGACTTTTAAAATAGCATAGATGAGATTTTGTATATTTTCTGTCTAAGAACTCACTAAATCAAAAATAATTTTTTACTTGCTAAAATACCTGTGAATTTAAAATATCATCTACACAGCTTTCTTTTCAAAAATAGTTCATAACTTTCAATATATATAAATGAATACCCCAAACTTCTTTTTAAATATTGTATTTTATATGACTATTATAAACATATAACTACATGTCAATGTTTTTAATTTTTGGGTTTGTTTGGAATATGTGATATTTATATTTATTATTATATATCTGTATTTTTATTTTTCAGTTTTCCTTGAAAAATACTATATTATAAAATAGTTGAAATGCTGATGTATAGTTACATGTTTATAATAGTCATATAAAAAACAAGATTTATATATAAGATACCTGTATAGCTGGATTAATTGTATTATATCTATATTATGCAAAACTTATTTCACATCTATATAAATAAATAATTATATGGTTAATTGCTTAGAAAGTCGTGTAATTTTAGACATCCATGTGACAGATTGAGCAGAACAATTCATATAAATAATCGAATGACTTATCTCTGTGAGTTCACATGAAGATTTAGTATCAGAAACGATAGAACTGAGTCACAATCCATGGATTCTAAACTTGAGAATTTCACCAATCCATGTTGAATAATAGTTTCCAGTGAATTGTTCAAATTGATATTTTTTTTTTACTTCTCTCAGCTGATAATTTGTTTAGCAACCATTAATTTTTAGGCCACTATACACATGAATTATAGATTATTTTGCAGTGAACTGATAATGGCCTATTGGGATCTGTTTAAGCCATGTATGTTTTATTCTCTATTTGAAAGCAAGCGGTATGTGAAACAACTTTTAAATAATCTATTATTATGAGAAGTCTTCTCTTCTCTTTATAAAGAAATAATATAGAAAGTAGCTGGTTTACAATCTAACTAAATATTCATTGTTGAGGATTTAGCTTTTTATTATTTATTTTACTCTTTAATTGCTATGAATACGAGGCAACCCGCCTCGAAAGCGCTAAGCGTTTAATATTTTTGCATTCTATATAGCTTCTCTTCCAAGCGCTTCACACGCTTTTAATTTTATTTATTCTTTAATCTAAAAATAACTATAAATTCATTTAATGCCCCATGTCTAAGTAGATCGATTATGATCCAACCTTCTAAAAAACAACCTTAAACTTATTTGAAGCTTAAAAAAGATAAACCTAGTCCAGACACAAGATTATTTTATGTTAAGAATGATCAATAATAAGTCTCTATTGTCTAGTTACTTAATCTACTTTCGGACAGGGAACTTAATTAATATATATAAGTGGAAATGCGTTTTTTTCTTCTAAATTATAATGGATTTATATAACAACTTCCTTTCGTTCTTTATTTCAATTCAACTGCAATCTTATTTTTTTAATTTATTATATAATATACTCTTTTTGTTCTTATCTGGAACATATAATTAAATATATTGCCGATTCTAGTTCCAGTCTTTCTATTCTCCGGAACAATAAGATGCTAAGTCATTTGACAAATCTTGATCACCTGCGTTATTAAGTAAACATCATTATATAAGTTAATGAATAATTGATTAAAAGAATACAAATCCAGTTTCTTTACTAATGACATTTACATAATACTGAAAATTAAATATTTTGAATAGAAGTCAAGTTTTTAAGTGATTGCTAAAAACATGATTTATGATTAATAGAAAATATATTAGTAATTAAAGTTTTCGTTTCTTTCCTAATATATCTACTAAAATTCACCACTTGTTTGTAAGTTTAGGTGGGAAAGAAACCGAGAAATTAGTTTTTGAAAATGATTCGTATTTGATAGTCTGATTTAAAACAAATACAATAATATATCACCTATAATAATAAAATTAATCGATGATAAACATCGTAACTTTTTTGTAGTGCGTGTGGTCAGAAAATATAAACAAACTATAAGATATTTTTTCTTAACATTTTTCGCCTCTCGTAGCCATTTTAAATAATTTCATACTTTTTGTACAGAGTAATTGATTCATTGACTTATTATTGTTAATATTGTAGTTCTAAAATTGAGATGGAAAATAAAAAATGTTAAGATAGCGTCAAAAAATATTAAACTGCCACCAAAGATTATCATGCATTAGCACTTTGTCGGTAGTGTTTTGTTATCTAATTAATCCAACCTTCCCTACGAAAAACTTAAAGACTTTAATGCAACTATTAACTCAACTATCTAACTATTTTAATAACTGAATCACACAGGCTTATTATATACCTGTGTTTATATATGTAATATATAGGGTATATGAGCACAGACTTTCACATAACACTCCACTCTCCTCCACACCATCTCATAACACTGATACGCTTGAACACATATATGTTGAAAAGATAAAAATAATCACCAATATACGTATTTCATGCTAAACCAGCAATCATCAGTTGGTCCAGATTACCATCTCTACACATATATGCTATAAGTGCTCAGATATATATTAAGATAGCCAATCCTCATACTTTAATGGACAGGCTTCAATTTACTCCACACTCCAACTTTTCAACCGTCCATCCAATTGAAAATCTGATGATGGAATGCTCAAAGGCCACCCTGAGACCGAGATTTTTGTCACACCCATGTTGAACTAAGGTCAATCTGACCCCTCATGTATATGACATAATCCATTGAATACATATACAAGGGATGGGAAGACATCTCTACTATGTAATAACTGAAACACACAGGTTTATTATATACCTGTGTCTATATATGTAATATATAGGGTATATGAGCACAGACTTTCACATAATACACTGCTCTCCACACTATCTCATAACACTGATACACTTGAACACATATATGTTGAAAAGATAAATAATCACCAATATATGTATTTCATGCTAAACCAGCAATCATCAGTTGGTCCAGATTACCATCTCTAAGCCTGTCCATTAAAGTATGAGGATTGGCTATCTTAATATATATCTGAGCACTTATAGCATATATGTGTAGAGATAGTAATCTGGACCAACTGATGATTGCTGGTTTAGCATGAAATACATATATTGGTGATTATTTAGCTTTTCACATATATGTGTTCAAGTGTATCAGTGTTATGAGATAGTGTGGAGAGTGGTGTACTAACTATTTTAAGTAACTAGAAACTGTTATATATATATAAATTTATAACTAAATTAGTTATACAGAGAATTATTTGATCAATTTTGTTATATGAAAGTGAAATTTGGACACACTTATCGATAAACATGATGTAACATAAAGTCATTAGAGAATATTCATTTTAGAATGATCCTAAAATATTAAAATATACTGACAAAGATCTGAAGATCAATAAATAATATATTCTTTAACTATTGAATATACTGTAGAATCCTTTATGTAAAAATTACTTTTCACTGGATTGGCCATGAGAAATACTTCCTAAAAGGGTATTTTATGATAAATTTGCACATCGATTTTCTGTAGGAGGTGGACTATTTTTATTATGAAAATTATTTCAAAGGCATTTTAAAAAAATACAAAGTTGATTTTTTTCATTGAAAATAGAAAGCTTTGAAGTGCTACAGTTAGACTTGAAGTATTTCCAAAAATAAAAGTTTTCTGCAGAAGTTAAAAGAGTACATCATAAAATATCCATAAACAGAATAATGGACCAACATATTCTATATGTGGACCTATTTGTGTTTCACAGATTGATTTATATATTAATTCAAAACCCATCTCTAGTATATTATTATTATTATTATTATTATTATTATTATTATTATTATTATTATTATTATTATTATTATTATTATTATTATTATTATTATTATTATTATTATTATTATTATTATTATTATTATTATTATTATTATTATTATTATTATTATTATTATTATTATTATTATTATTATTATTATTATTATTATTATTATTATTATTATTATTATTATTATTATTATTATTATTATTATTATTATTATTATTTTTTTTTTATTATTATTATTATTATTATTATTATATTATTATTATTATTATTATTTATCTTTTGGAATTAGAATGATCCTGTTCATCTGCAAGTTGCTGCTGGTGAATATATGATACAATAAACAATTCATAATAATAGCACCAATATCCTGTGTGATTTAATGCAATGGTAGAATGGCAGAGTCTGAGGCTCAAATTCCATGGATCAAGGCTTAGCTCTCTCTCATTTCCTGTGCTCAAAATTCTTATAAACTTCCAACAGTAAATCATTCAATTATTTATTTATAATACTGATCTACAATAATTTTGTCCCAGAAAATTTGAAATGTATTCTGAATACATGTTTTGCTACTATCACTAAAATATGAGATGTTCATATCACTTTATTTTTTGGGTTGCCATGTTTATGTTTTCATACTTTAACTCAGTTATGATTAAAAAAAAAATCTGGCAGGATAAATTTGATTAGAGCAGCAAGCAATCAGGTTGAAATATATTTCCATCTTTCTGCATGTTATTTCTTAATCTGAATGAATCTCAATTATCAGGCATGACTAAGATCTCTTTAAGTTAATTAACCTCTCTCTCTCTCTCTCTCTCTCTCTCTCTCTCCTCTCTCTCTCTCAATATATATACCAGAAGCTTATTAAATAAATTTAGAGTTGTGATGGTTCTTATATCCTATGGTTGTCCACTTCTTATGATGAATCAAACCTGAAGAGTTGCAGATATACACTTCTAACCCATTTTCATCATATGATTACAAAAGTTTCTAATGGCATTTTTGGTCCTACATACCTATTTATATAACTTTTTTTTTTTTGTGAGGGGTATCTCTCAGTTTTCAACTGATGCTAACTAATATATATTTTTTGTTTTATTAAAACTTCTGGATTAGTTTAATTTTTTTCTATATATTTATTTTTAGTTGCCTCATATGTCATTAGTTATTTCTCCAAAGCCCAACTAATTAATTCTCAAACTAATTTCCAATTTTCTTATAACAAATTCTCTAATTATTTTTTCACTATATATGTTACATAGCTGGTATAACATGCCTAATCATCACAGTATTAGTAGTTAGTGAAGTATTATCTTTGTTAATTTCACACCAATAGTTACTTTGTCATGTTGTAAAACTCATAAATTCCAAAATCTTTTGTTATGGAGACAGTGAATAAACCCTTAAATCCCCAAAATATACTATTGGTGAAAAAATTGTTGTCCTTTCATTTTAGTTTTTTTAATAGGTATTAAAGACAAGGAGTAAAGAATTTACATATGTTGAGTGATAAATCATGACTTTATTCACATAAAAGCAATGCCTGTAAACTCAGATGTGTGGGTTACAATATATTTCACTTTTGCATTCAAAAAACAATCAATAACAAAACAGCTTAAATTAACTATAAATGTCATACCATGCAGACAATTACAAATTTAGATCTATACTCTGTGCATTTAACCCCACACTATTTTAACAGCAAACATCAATAAATAGGTCTCTTAGTCACCAGAATACAAAGCAAAAAATATATAATTCATGAGGAGAAATGTCCCTACCTGTTGCAAATCACAATCATTTGTGAATACCTCAAGTAAGAATAACATATATTATGATATGTTAAATAAACATACATAAAATTTAAGTGTGTCAGATAAATGATATAAGGATTACTATATGAAAATGCATGCATATATATATATATCAATTTTTTAATTTCCGATGCCTGTAAAGCATAGAAAGTAAACAGACAAATTTCCTATAAATCTATGTGCAATAAAGTCAACTTATAAATTATTTATGTTAAGTAAGCATACATTGCATTAGAGATACACATATTTTTTTGATTACATTAATGATTTTTGAATAACGTTAGAGACACAAATTTTAATTATACTAAATTTAAAGTATTAAAAAATATTTTTTTTAATCTTTCTTTTTTAAAAAAAAACTTTATATTTTTAGAAAAAATATTAAATCTAAAATTAAATCTAAGAAATCATTAAAATGATTTTTAAAAACCTTTTATGAAAGGAAAAAAAAAATTTTTAAAAACAATGATTTCTTTTAACTTGACTATTTAAAAGAAAACACAAACTATTATAGCATTTGCAAAAATAAAGTATTTAACAATTCAAAGTCCACCACACTATATATCAAATATAAAATATTAATATTAAAGTTAATATGACTGACCAAATACATATATTAATCTAAAATATATAAAATAAATAACAAATAAATAACTAGGTTATCATTAAGTCCCAAAGCATGACTGAGTAGATATTATTTTTCTCTAAAGTGAAATTATGTGTATATATATTGTAACGGGCACAGATGTCGTTACATTGTTTTTTTATTAGTAAACATGAAAAAAATAAAAGTTCGCAAATAAAACTTCTTTTTTAAGAATTAAAAATTGAAAATTAAAAAATCATCTTAAACTCGTATATATATAAAATCGCACAGATAAAAAAAAAAAAATTATTAAAATAAAACTTTATTAAAAATAGAAAAACTAAATCTTTCAACAAAAAGATTTAGAGATAAAAATATCTTTAAGTTTGGAAAACACATTAATTAATCAAAAAATGGAAATGATTAATATAATTAGTCAAATGTAAACTAACCTTGGGCATTTAGATGTATAGGCATCGGTCAGATAGGAAAACAATAGAAACTAATAGCCAATGAATGAAAAACAATGGAATTGGACCTCAGCGAAAGGACATCACATCGTCGTGACGTAATGTCCACTGGATCTGAAAGGCTATTATATAAAGTGAGTGGAATAATAGTTATGACACAAGAGGACAGCTATGTGTTAGTGCGGAGTTGGAGGTGAAGGGATTGAAAGACGCACTATCAATTCCTTTGGTTGTTAAAAAAAATGATGAAACATCGTTTTCTACATTGAGGACCAGCTAAAGTGAAAAACCTCCGGATGAATAAATAAAACGGCCAACAGAATACCAATCTATTTAGGACGGTGTGGGAATTTACATTTAAATGGCAAGCCACGGATAAAGCTGGACATTTTAAAAATCATAAGAACTTTATGAACATTTTCAAAACAAACTCTAAATTCTAAACCTTTCAGAAATTATCGCAATAGTAATTCCTATCTGATCAAACTAAATTATTTATTAATTAGTTATAATTTTATTTGATGTATTTCTTTTTTGTAAAATCATTTCCATTTGTTTATTTACTTGTTCTTTAAGTTTTATTATGATTTCTGTTTTTCGTTAAACAAATTATATAAATGTTAAACTTAAGTCGGGCGTGAATGGCTATATAGATTTGTAAAGTTATATTAGGGGAGGGTAATCTTAGGTTATTTGTTTCGTAGTTAAATTGGGTCAATGGATTAGATATATTGGTGTAATTAGTAGATGTAGTATGAGATCCGCTACAGGCAGGATTGCATATATATGCCACACACCTTCTGTTTGCCTATGGATGGGTTTGTAAGTTGGCAAAGGACCGCAGTCCATTCCTATGGAGTTTTTTGTTTATTTGTTCTACTCGCCAACAGATGTAGCATTTCTGTTGGTAGAGAGACAATGTCTTCTCTAACTCTACTTACTGTTCAGATGTACATTCCAGACAGTATAGTATTTTGTGTTGTCGTATTTTCATGCTACATTGAATACATAAATGTATCAGATGGATTGGAGCTGGTTTGACTGCGAACTTTTGGCCTAAGGTTAAATAAGGATAGAATATTTTCTTTCAAATGCAAATCTATGTAGTCTATTCATACTCAACACTCTAAATAAAAATGCATTAAATTTAGGTTGGGTATAGACGCTTGCATGGGTTTGGTACCGGTTAATTATATTTTTGGTTTTCATATTTGATCAAAATATATAGACATTCGGTAAATACTGATACCTTACGGTGAGTATCTAAGATATATTTATGTCAGATGTCTTTTAAGTTATTGGTGTCTTGCAGCATCTTATGGTGAATGCTATTGGGTTCTTATAAATTTCCCTCTGCAATTGACTTTATCAATGGCTTTCCCAACGTTTGGGGCTGGACCTAAGAAACAATAGTAAATAAATACTTTGTTTCTTGTTTAAAAAAAATTTTCTATACAAAAGCTAAATTACATATGTTAAAGCATTTTAATTTTGTAAAAAAAAAAAAAAGAATTGACCGAAAACTTTGTTTTCTTTAAATGAAAAGAGATTTACGCTATTTATGTTATCTAAAATAAATCATTATGTTAAATCAGAGACAGTTGGATGTTTGGGAGGAGTTAAAGCATTAAAATCGGGTGGAGAAAAATGGACAAAGGAGGGGCAGAGTCAGCATGTATTTCCAGTTTAGTAAGAAATAAATAAAATAGAAATTAGTAAACTTATTAAAGTGAATAAAATACAGTATTAAAAATAATGATAAAAAGTGTTTAAAATTATAAATTATAAAAAAAATAAAGCCAAAATGGAGACTCAAGGTAAAAATATAGAAAATAGCCCCAACAAGGAAAAAAGAGAAATCATAGCTTTACTAACCAGCATGTTTGAAAAACAAAAAGAAACAGCCGAAGAATATAAAAATAGCCAAAGAGCTTAAAAACCAAAATAATGAAATGATGAGTAAATTTGAAGGGCAAGCTGAAATGCTTGAAAAGTTAAAGGACCAGATCGAAATGGGCCAGAATAAGATAAAAGAAGAAATGAAGGAATTAGGATGTGAAATTACAGGAAAGGTAGAGAAGAACCAAGAAATTATAAAGGTAGATTTAGTTAAAGAAAGTTAGGAAGATGAAAAGGAAGTTGAGGTGATAAAAGACATAGAAATTAAATGACGCATTTTACTCTAAAACGGAGGGGGGTGTAATGTGCCAAGGCCAAATTGGCACATGTATATAAAATAATTTTGTCTAAAAAAATTATTAAAATAAAAAAAATCTTCCGTAGAAGAGTTGAAATAAAAGTTGAAAAATAATTGATTAAAAGTGGGAAGGGTTTTTTATTAAAGTTAAACTAAAATGTTTAATAAAAGGAAGTAAAGTTTTTCCTAATTAGTATTCGTAAAAGTAAATAATTGAAAGTTTAAAATATATATATAAATCTCTTTTCATTCCAGTTTATTCTAATAAATTATATATGTGCGTGCGAATGTAAATAAATGTAAGAATAATATTAAAATATATATATATATATAAATGAAAGTTAAAAAGAAATTATATTTGGAAAACACAGCAATGGCTATTAAGTTAAATAAAGATTTAAAAAAACCACACCAGCAGTGGGCTACTAATTAAAGATATAAAAAAACAATACATTTTAGAAAGCTACTACAAATTAAACAATCGTCAAAAACACATTGTCATAGGATTAATTACCAATGGAATTCGACAACAGATATTTGCTGGAGAATATTACACAGACAACATGTCGCAGGTATAAATAGACTTTTTTTTTATCAGACAATTAATTGAGAGAGTTTTTTTCAGTCTAGTTTGCAGTGACAGTCTTGTTTCTGTTCAGATAATAGTGCATTTCTATTATGTATTCAGAAACAAAAATGCATTGTTGAGCAGCTTTTGGAAATATACGCTCGTGCTTCAGCCTTTTAGTCTAACAAGATCATCAAAACCTGCCTGTGAAATAATGTCTGCATAACAACTCAGAAATCCTCCGTCAAATGTTCAACTGTCTTCAAGAATAAAACCAATGGATTCACATAAAATCTCTTCAAGAAATGTCCAAATCTAACCGGTTAGATATAATACATCAGAAGCAGCAGAAGCAGCCAACAACAAGCAATATCCACATTCCAAAAATCCTAAGTAAACATTTATTTATTATCATTTATATGTAGTAGCCACCGCTGTAATTCATCAATCCTACCAAGTAAAGTAATTTGAACTCTAAAGCATGCATAAAATGAACTATTGATGTGCATGTGTGTGAATGTGAGATAATTTAACGATGTCACATATTATTTATGCTTTTCACCAGATATATGTTATGATGTGTTACTGTAAAAATGTGCGTGTGTTAAATTAGATTTATCAAGATGTTTAAATTTAGTCAATTAATGTTGGGTAATGAATTATCTTTAAACTTAATTAATGTTAATTAAAATAAAGTGACTTCAAACTTAAACTTTATTTGTCAGTCAATTCTTTTTACCAACCTTTTATTAATTTTTTCCACTACTAATTTTGTATAACTTTGTTATTGAATTAAAATTAGACTGAGCTAGTTTTAGGGAATATTTCGAGCGCTGGATTATGAGCCTACTGCCCGAATACATTAGTTCTTGTACTAGCTGGTGCCCTGGGGTTTATTCCGAAACAAATAAAGTATTTGGATAGTAGGGGTTTAAATCTAGCAGCTGAGGTGGGCCATTGTTGATAGTTAAAGCTATCAATAAGATCTCCCATTTTGCTCGAACGTGCCGGCTCAATCATGTAGCATTTATAAGATTATAAATGTATTATGAAGGAGTTTGAAACCGGTCAAAACTTATATATGTATAAGTAAGTGGTTTCAGCAGTTCAACCTGGTACAATATACATTTGTACAAATAAGAGTTTTTTAATGATTTACTAGTGAAGTCTTTCCATTTACTGGTTTCCAATCATGATCAAAATCAGGTTATATTTTTAGGTTGAGTTGTCATGAATATTTTTCCTTGACTCTTGAAAAGAGCATATTTAATTGCATATGTGAAGATAATTGGCAATGTTGAATAAATACAGAAAGCAGAATTGGACATCCTAATGTTTATGGGATAGTAGCTGGAAAAAGTTCATTTGCATGGTGGTTAACAATGCATACTTATTTGTTCAGGTACCAGTAGAAGTCCAGTATTCTCCATGTTAAGCAGGTAAAAGCAAAGACAAGACAAAATGAGGATAAATTACAGTTTTTTCTGAGCTGTTTTTTTATATCTCCCAGTTTTGCAAACATTTTTTTTTAATTAATAAGACATGTTTTACAAAATTTGTTAAACAAGCCAGTAATTACCTTAATTACCCATCTTTATAAAATTGCTTAATTAAACCAGTCTACATATTTATACAATTTTTTTTATTAAATAAGCCCATATGTTTATAGATTATACCTATCAATTTTAGTCCCTAAAGTATATGTGATATTTTCAAAACCTGGAACAAAGCTTGAAAAGAAATTGATTTTCCTAGAATTTTAATTAATAATACAAAAATAATCGAACAAAATTTATGAATTATTAGTTAACCTAATGACATTTCCAGATGTTTTAAAGGTTTTTTTTTTTTACTAATTTGCCATTAGTGAGAATTTCCACAAATGTAATGTGCATATTTTTGTATATATGTTATAATATAAAATTTTAGTTAAAAAAAAATTCAATAGTTGGCAAGAAAATTATTTTTTTTTTCTAAACAATAGAATTAAACTCTGCCCTCACAAGTAAATGTATTGTATTATGACAGGATCATTGATGTCATGATATTTTTATATCATTGTTTAAAGAAAATGGTTCAAATAATCAAACATGTGTTTATATGCAAATTTATTATAATTTTAGATATTTTTATGTAATAATTTACATAATATTTATTAGATATCAAAAATACAAATTATTAATAACTTATTTTGAATGGAAATTATTTTCAAAAATAGATATATGCCCTAAAGTTATATAGAAGCTTAGCTTTCTATGTAAGCAATCTAATTATAATAACGAATATGAAAATATCATAATTTTGCAATAAATATTGGAAAATTTTAAACTTTTAAAGCATATTTCATTAGATATAAGAGAAATAAATAAATATTTATTCAGATTTTTTTTAAAAAAGAAATAATGATGATTTCATTGATTTTGTAAAATAAAAATAATCTTTCTAGAAATGATTATGTGTAATCTTTTTGTTTTGATTACGATCTCATTTTTTTAATATTTATAGGAAAAAAATGTGAATATTTAAAATTTATTTCAGTAGTAAACAAAAGTATCAATCAAATAAAGTCAAATTTATTATTTTCTGATAAGTAACAATGGTTTAATCTTAAATTTTACATTGGACATGAGAACAAGTAAAAACAATGAAATCAGAGAAAATGCAAAAAGGTTAATTAAACTTTGTTACTGTAGCATAAATTTTAAAACAGATTTATTTGATATAAATTTATAAATTAAGACTTTCTTTATCTTTTTAAAACTAAAGTAAAATTGACTTAATTTGATTTTAAATAGTGACTTTTATCAATAGGTGTGTGTTTATGCAATACAAACCTATATAAAAAACTAAATGAAACTTGAATCTAATTTACAACTGCTGACTACGGTGTTTTTAAAATAAAGATTGAAATGAACAATTACCTTTCTCAATATATATATAGGTAAATAAAAGAATGAGTGAGCATATTTTTATATAATAATTAGAGAAATATAATAGCAATGTTATTGCTAGGTAACTATCAATTACTATTAACAATATTTGGGCTAAACAATTTGTTCTAGTAACCCATAATAGCTTTTTTGTTTTAGGTTATTTAGAATCAAAATGAAGTTGTTTATATATTATACATATATATTAAATTATTACAATTTATTATGAAAAGCTTAAACTTACTGCACATACAACTATGATTATTACTAATCATTTTTAGATTAGACATTTTCATATAATTTCCAGCCAATATAGACACTCTTTAAACTTCAACTAATAATCTATCAATATAGAACACAATCATCTGAAATAATTACTTCACCTTCTTTTCACTTTTATCCATGTGATATTAAGTATTTATAATTTCAGTTCATCACATAACCTTCAATTATATAAATAAAGACATCTGAAAAAGCAAACAACTCTCAAGATGTATCCCATGCTGGAATAGGATTCATCATTTAATCTAGATAATAATTTCTCATATATTTAGTCATCTTTACTTAGTGATTATCAATGCCAAATTATTGTAAAAGTATCAAAATTATGACATAAAACACCTATTACACCATATAAAAGTTTTACCATGAGGAGAATGTTTAATGATTAGAATGAAATGGATCAGGTTACTGTAAATCTTTAAAAATTGATTCACAAGTATAAACACTTCACAAAAGTAGGCAGTCAATATTTTAATGGAGTCAAATTCATTATTTTCAGTACAGTGTGATCCTAAGAGTTGTTGGGAAGCCTACTAAAATGATATATAACAAATCATCTTCTATTTTTATTCTTTTGCAATATTCAAATATTATTAATTAATATGATTTTTTTTATTATTTAACAATCTTTTTCAAAAACCTAAACAAAAAAATTATACATTGTGTTAATAATAAAATATTATATGAATTCAACTCTATTACATTTACATGTATTCATACACAATATATGTACAACATTACCAACACACTGCAAGATTAAGACCTCTAGAAGTTTAGTTCAATTTCTTTGACCAAATACTCTCTTTTTCACATCACAATATCAAACTTTTTTATATTATATGATCTCTTTCTAAGAGTTTTGCCTGTTTTAACAGCTTCAGCAAGCATAAGAAATGGTGATCATGTGATATTTAGTGATTTAACACTCTAAGTCTTTTACAACATTTTGGAAATCAGTTTCTACATCAATAAATTTCCTTATTCCACCTATCCATTATAGATGGAGGCGGCTTCTATATCTTTTAAATCTAATATCATTTCTTCTGATAATATATTTAGTCCAGCTCCATTTAACTCTAATTCTTTCAATGATTCCTGTTTGTTCTCATTATATTATATTCCATAACATGTAATGTATATGTAAATATAAAAATATAATAGGACTGAACAACCAAAATATCAGATAAATAAAATTTTGAATATTGCAAAAATTAAGTATAAAAAAAAATGTTTTACTAAATCTTTAATAATATAAAATGATAACAGAAAGGAGAATATTACTAAACAATAAAATAATAATGAAACAATTTGCTAGTGATAGTTTTTTCATCAATTTTTTTTTCTATACCAAAAATTTAACTAATTACTAATTAACAAAATTGAAAACAAACTTGTTAACCAATTCTGCCTATTTCGTGGTCAATTAACTTCAAAAATTATTGTTATTAGAAGATAGCTAAAATTTCCATGCTAGTGCCACTCAGTGCAAGCCAGTGTAATCAATGGATGCAGGAAGATTTGTGCATAAAATCCCTATCTAGTGCCTACTCATCCAATATCCCCAGACTAATTTCTAGTTTGTGGCTTTCATCAGTGAGTAGCTTTGGATCTGAGAGTATTGCATCTAGTTCTTAGGATCTAATGCAATCTTCCAACAGATACATTTTACCTTATTAGCTAACTAGAAAGCTTTGAATCCAAAATGAAAACACAATAATGTTTCCAATTCAAGCTCATTAGCTTGTATACTCATATAGATCTGAAGTCAGTTCAACATTCACACGTTTTGGTGTCTTTGTTTCTTTAATAACCACAGTACCATAATCCTATTGGGCAGGATTAGTATTAAACCCACTAAACATCATATGGTCAACATTCTTTATGCTTACGGTAGCTGTTTAGACAGAGGCCACAAGTCAGAAACTAGTCTAGGGATATTGGATGAGTAAGCATTAGATAGAGATTTTATGCACACACCTTCCTGCATTCATTGATTACTCTGGCTTGCACTAAGTGGCACTACTGTATGAAGATTTTAGTCTCTGTGTAAACAGCTTGTGTAAACATAAATAATGGTGATCATGTGATGTTTAGTGGTTTAATACCAATCCTGTCCAACAGGATTATAGTGATTGTGGTTATTCAAAAACCACCAAAAAGTATGGATGCTGAAATGAGTTCAGATGTATATGACTGTACAAGCTAATGAGCTTGAATTGAAAATATTATTGTATTTTCATTTTGGACTCAGAGCTTTATAGTTAGATAATAAGGTAAAAGGTGGCTGTTTTGCATTAGATTCCAAGATCTACGTGCAGTGCTCTCAGATCCAAAACTCCTCGCTGATGAAAGTCATAAGCTTGAAACTAGTCTGGGATACTGTATGAGTAGGCATTAGATAGGGATTTTATGCATTCATGCATCCATTGATTATTATGGCTTGTACTGAGTGGCAATACTATATGGAGATTTTACCCTCTGTGTAAACAACTTGTGTAAGCAAAAAGATTGGTGATCATGTGATGTTTAGTGGTTTATTAGAAGAGAGGTAAAATATTAAATATATATATATTGAAATGGTATTATTTGGCCTATCATCCCATTTCACCTACTATGTCCCATAGTACTATTCTTTCCCTAGTTCAGATCCATCCTAGTCCACATATATTATCGTAATGCATTTTAATGTATAATGGCATATATTTATGTGTATGTGTGTATATTTATATATTTGCATACATTTAGAGAAATTAATATCTGTATACGTATTGTATATGTATATTCAATTATAAATTAAAATATTAAATAAAGTAAGTTGTGTAGACTTTGTTATATGTGTATAAGCGCACCTATATATATATGCGAATGTAGCTGCAATGTAATAGATTTTATAAACATTGCAAAACAATTTAAATTATTTATCTTTAAGTTATTATAAAATTAAAGTACAAATTTACTTTTATTTGCATATAAATTCTCAATTCCAGAGGTGACAAAGTTACACATATAGCAAAATGTCTACAGAATTTAAAATCTTTTAAAAATATTGAGTTTCTTGTAAATTATCTTATGTCACACACATCTGGTTTAATTTGTGTGAGAACCAAGAACAGATTTTTAAAGTAAATTTTAAAATAGATTTAAGACAAAAGAAAAACAGTCAAGTTGCACTTTTTAATGAATAATTTTACTTTTGTCTTTGTTAAAGTTTATAAAGATATGTTAAAACTAGTTTGCCAACTTCTTTATGGAAGATCAGTCCAGGATTATGGATAAGTTCAAGACCAACAGCCTGCCAAGAAGACATCAGTCAAGCCAGCCCAAGGGCAAATGGCAGTGCCAAATGCCATGAAGGACACCTCATCTAGGAGCTTATTGGTAAAATCTCTTCCCGCATAGCTCTTAAAATTTATCTAAAATTAAACTGTTTTAATAATTTCTAAGCTAGCTATATAATTGAACGTTCACAGTTTATAACTCCTAAAGGTATTCTAATAAAATTAAACTAAACTCTGTAGTTTAATTTAATGTAATTCTAAAATTAATAAAAATAATTGTAACAATTTGCCTATGTTAAATTAAATTCTAATTTAATAATTCTCTTAATATAAAAACTGTAATCAGTTATTATATTCATACTATCCTAATCTGTGGTCATGCCTCTTTTATTTTATATTATTTGTATTGTATTGAATTTATGATGTGCCATGTTTCAAAACGGAGATTATTAATATTAGTAATATTAGAGATATGATTAAAAATTCTCAAGTAAATGGTTTATGTTGCTTTTTAAGCACACACATAAATCTCCATACTATAATATATATTTAGTTAGGCTACTATGTTTAAAACTTATCATTATTCAGGTTTGCATGTTAATAAATTATATCTAGTTAATTAATAGCAAGAATATTTTAAAGCATATTATAAGTAAATAGTTAAGACCCAAATATGCTTTACTCCTCCTTTGTTTATTATCATAAAATATATAGATTTAATTAGTAAACTAGTTCATTTTAATTAATTCTTTTTAGCATGTTTGAAGCATGCTAATTTATGAACTGCTGTACAGTAGTTTCGCAGATTGAAACTATAGATTTAGCGCTTTATTAATTTTAATATTAATTTGATGTTTGGAAAGCATTATGAATGTGTCTTTATAAAGCATATGTGTAAATATGCCTTGCTATATATATTTTCTTATTAAAATGGGCTTTGGTTTTAAGGGCCACCCCATTATTCTTAGTTCGGACAGCTCTTTTTTAGAACTGGAACACGAGGGTCCAGAATCGTATATTAAGCTGCTCCCATCATCCGAACAAAATGTTCTTATATTTCATGATAGCAAGTCATATGGTCCATGGAAACAGAGTACTTGGTACTGAATCCCATGAGTAAATGCACATTCAGGCCACAACCTTTATTGGGTTTATGTAGCGCCATAATCTCTGAAGCTATGCTGTAAATCACTAGTTTGCCATCTATAATATTATTCAATTCAGCGTTGATCTGAACATCAGATCTAGTTTATGTAAAAAAATCTGCAAAGAGAGCACATTTATGCACATTATGTAATTTTAATAAGTAAGTTATAGTTAATGTTATTCTTGTAAGCTTTAACTCGTAGCAAACCTCACAGGAATGGCATACCATAATTCAAGCATGATTTGACTGTAGATAATAATATTAATTGTAATAACTTAAAATTAAATGATTTCAAGTGCATAAAGATGAGACATTGTATCTAATCCAGCTCATCATTATAAAATACCTATGCTTGTAAAACCTCAATGCATTTCCATTTTGTATCATTTAACTCTTGTATTTTAATAATATTTTAAAACTTATAAATGTTTAGTGTATTATTCACAACTCATTCTAAAGCTTATCCAAATCTACTTTAATTTATTGTTAATTATTAATATATGCATTATTTAACCAGTCATATGTGTGTGTGTTTAGTTAATTTATTAATAATTTATTCATAATTTCCTGGTTCTCATACTTTGCTATTGAAGGCATGCGAATTAAAAGAAGCAGAGTGTAACATCCGGAATGTTGGTGAAGGAACTGAGATGTGATTTGATTCGAGATCTCAACCTCTAATCTACATCAGTCTTGGGGTAATTTGCCAAAACTCTGGATTTTGTTGCGTGAATGTATAAATCTTACCATTACAATATAAAGCTTACATTTACTTTACTATAAATACATATATAGTGAAAATACAAATGAAATGTGATTTATTATAAAAATGGAAGAATAGTTTTATAGTTATAATGGCTTAACATAAAGAAAAGTAAAATTCAACTTAAAGTAACATATCAAATGCTGATAATTCAGGTTTATGCTATAAGATTTTATTCTCATAAAATGAAAGACTTTTATATAAATGTGTGAAATATTTTTTAACAGAAGAACACTACTGGGGAAAAAAAAAAAACTTGTCATAGAAGAATTTAATAGAAGTCATGGAAAAATGAAAATGAAATAATGACATTTGATATGAAAATAGAAATTAAACCCATACTTATGGAATTTATAGTGAGTGGAAAAAAAATGTAGATATTATGAATTCATTTCTTGGAAAATATCCAGAAAAAAAATGGATATTGAAGAATCAAATAAAGGTACAGCAAAAGTATATTATATTTAACCAATAAATTTATATACTTTCAAAAGTATGCCCTGCTTAATTAATAAATCACTACACAAATGATTATCTATTGGTGAAATGAAAGTATTCAATGCTAGAAAAACATTATTAAGAATGACAGAAAAAACAATTATTATCTATAACCTTCGAAAATACATCAATTATTTTAAATAAAACTTTGTAACTCATATTTGAGAAAAATCAATAAGATATTTTACTTTAAACAATAAATTTCATATTGAAATGACATATGCAAGAAGAATAAAATAATAATTTTTTTCTGTAAATTTTTGAAAAATATTTATTACAATATAATAGTATTGATTAGATTACATAGTAACATGTAGCAGACATTGGAGAGCAAGATCTATGGACTGTGGCTCAGTTATCATTTTCAGTGCTTATTTCATTTTAACTCCCAAGCAACAAATCATTCAATTATTTTTCCCAGCATGCTTTGCTGTAGTGGTAAATGGCAGACTCTGGAATTCAAGGTCCCTGAAGATTTGTTACTTCCAGTGCTTAAATTTCTTCTGAACTTCTGAGCAATAAACTATTAGACTATTTTTTTATGGCATAGTAAAAAGATTAACATTGTTAAGAAGTTTAGCAGGATCACTTCACATTCCTCTGTTTTGTGGATTAAAATGCTATGGAAAATAAGAGCGAAAATATTTAGGATCATCTGAATTTGGATATTGATATAATTATTTTTGCAAATAGTGCTTCAGAGTTGCGGGAAATACTAAAAGTCTTATCAGATGGGGGGGGGGGGGAGAAAGAAAGAGAGAGTAGGAAAATTAAAAATAAATACTTAAAAGATTGAGGGTTTTCAAAAAAGGAAAATTATGATGATAATGAACTAAAAAAAAGTTAATATAGACAAATTATTAATTTGGCTGGAAATGTAATGAATAAAATTAACCATAAACTTAGATGCAGTATATTCATTTAACATTGATTAAATATTACTATATATATATATATGTCAATGTACTTGTCAAATAATAAATAAATGTTGAAAATATGTCTAAGAAATTGTGACCTGATCTAACTGAAGGGTTATGATTTAGTATTAAATGCATCTTGGGATTATTTATTTTTTACAGATGTCTTTATTCATACTTTTCAAAAATGTATGATGGTATTAAATATATTTATAAAAATTATATTAAAACAAGAGAAATAAAGTTGAATTATTCCATGTATTTATATTTAATTAAAAAACAGACGTATTACCTTTAACTGACCTTAAAAGTTTGTATCTGGCTTAGAAATAATATGATAATCCCTAGTTTCATAAATGATTAATTAAAGTATTTATATAAAATAGATGGTCTCAAATTTGGGAATGTAAATCAAATTTTAATTTAAATCTTTAATAGAGTTCCATTAATGCTTGAAAATGGGATAAAAAAAAAAGAAAAGAGAATAAAATGTTATATGTTAGTAATAATACATAAATAGACAGCACATTTTAATAATTACAAATTGTTTGTATTTGAAAAGTTTAAATTTTTCTATACATTTAATGATAGATAATAGAAATAGTTCTACATATTATGACATCTAATATACCATCATCACAAACCTTCAGGCAAATAATAAACAGTTATCTCTGACATTACTGAAAAAATTAATAGATTGAAGTTTAGACTGAATATATTGCTACATGAAAGCAATAGAAAAACAGTTTGAAATCCTAAATTCCAACACAAAGGAAGAGACCTAAATGAATGGATATATATAAGATGGAATAATGAGAAGTTAAAAACTGAAAATAGTGAAATATACTTTTTTTTTCATATAATGAATTTCATACTGTAGAGAATTAAAAAAAAAGTATATACTTAACCACCTTAAGGGATTTATTCCCAACTATATTTTTATATATTGTATATATATATACTAAAAGTTTAAAATGAAATGAAAAAAAAGAAGTACTTGATATTCAAATTTGTTTAACATAAATTTATTGATTTAATCTTTAGTTTAAATGGAACAAATTTTTTATACGTAAGATGCGCATTTATAAGTAATAGTACATGAACTTTGGTTATACGATATTTTACGACATATTAATAAAACTAAACCACAGCTTCTATCTTATTTTTAATTGAAAATTTTCACATTAAAAATACTTTCAAATTATTCTTTGTCTGCAAGCAATTGCTAGATGCATAATCCGGATTGAGATTTAATGATAGTTAATGATTATAACGGATTAATAAAAGGCGAAAGACTAAATTGTTTTATTGGATGCTTTGCGTGAATTCGGAATTTTCGATTCAGTTTGATTGTTTTCCAATGTTTCGGTTTCGTAAAAGTTACTTTTGGTAGAAAAATATTTAAATGATTTTTTAAAAGCACGGGTCAGAGTTAGAGTAATAAGTTGAGCTTTCTCTTTACTACTGCACAACACGGCATGGCATTCGAATTTTTGACACACGTGATCTCGATTAATCCAGCTGAAGATTTTCGGATGTTCTTTGTGAGTTAAACAATAAGAAATTAATGATAAAGGATAAAAATGATCGATCTGAGTTCCATTTTTGAAAGGGGGTAGTTCTGTGATAGTAATTCCTTGCAGTCCGACAGTCAAAGTTATTTCCTTAAGATTAGATGAGCTCGGAGCATTGTCCCAAATGTTTTGAATACAGTCGAGAGTAGCTTCGCGTCCCATGCAAACATAAGTATTCACTTTTCCTAAATATCGAGTTGTAAAACTAGGACTATTTGGAGTAATATTCACCTTTTCTTTCTTCTTTCTAAGAAACATTTTATTATATGCCCTTCTTAGCTAATTCCCACCTGTTGATAACTTTTGAAGCGACATCTACCAATGAAAAAAAAAGTCTAAACTCTGCTATCATATTGCAATGTTTTGTCTCTATGGCAGCCGAATGCATAAATGGAACGAGGAAATTATAAATTAGGGAAAAAATTAAATTATGTTCTTTGGATTTTCCCATTATTCAGTGCAAACATACTCATATTATAAATGAATGCTTAAGATGGTAAATGATCACCATCGTTTTTGCTAAGACTCGATTGTATATAGTTCTTAAATATAGAAAATGATGATATAACTAGTTATAATAATAATTTCGAGTATTAATTATTGACAGTTTTACAAACAAAATTAAAAATAACTTCACGTAGAAAATTTATCATAAAAGAGAATTGTAAATATAATGTAAAAAAATTGTTTAGGGTTATTATATATTGTATATAGAAAAGTCATCAACCTAATAAAGTTACATTACTGTACAAGTTAACTGTTATAGATAAGTTAAATTATTTATTTCAAAAATCATCATCATCATTTTCAATCATTATCGATCCACTGCAAGTTGATCTATTCAAGTTCAATCCATCTTCTCTTATCTCTAACCTCTTCTCCACATTACTGCACCATACTTTCTTATTTCATCCATTTATCTCACATGTGGTCTCTTGCTAGATCTTTTACAATCTTTTGAAATCTAGTTTAAAATTTAATCTGTCCATCTATTATCATCTGTTTTAGAAATATGTTGAGCCCAATTCCACTTCAGTTTCTCAATTCTTCAATAACACCTGTTTGTTCATTACCTAAAACAGGCAAAACTCTCTATACGTATTGCCACTCAGTGCAAGCCAGAGTAATCAATGGATTTCGGAAGGTTTGTGCATAAAATCCCCATCTAGGACCTACTCATCCAATATCCCCACACTAGTTTCTGGCTTATGGTGTTCGTCAGTGAGAGCCTTGGATCTAAGAGCACTGCACCTAGATCTTAGGATCTAATGCAACCCTCCAGCAGCCACCTTTTATCTCTACTTAACTACAAAACTATGAAACTTAAATTGAAAACACTATAATATTTTTTAATCCAAGCTCATCAGCTTATATAGATCTAAGGCTCATCATTGATGAAGACTACAAGCCAGAAACTAGTTTGGGGATATTGGATGAGTAGGCACTAGATGGGGATTTTATGCACAAGCCTTATGGCATCCACTGATTATTCTGGCTTGCACTGAGTGACCATACGTATATAGAGTTTTGCCTGTTTTAAGAACAGTTAAGAACAAGCATAAGAAATAGTGGATGTGATGTTTATTGGCTTAAAACCAATCCTGCCTAATAGGATAGTGGTGGCTATGGTTATTAAAGAACCAAAGACACCAAAGTGTATAGGTACTGAACTGAGTTCAGACTATATAAGCTGGTGAGCTTGTATTGAAAATATTATAGTGTTTTTAATTTAAGTCACATAGTTTTGTAGTTAAGTAGAGATAAAAGGTGCATTAGATCCTAAGATCTAGGTGCAGTGCTCTCAAATCCAAGGCTCCTCCCTGACGAAAGCCACAAGCCAGAAACTAATCTGGGGATATTGGGTGAGTAGGCACTAGATGGGGATTTTATGCACAAGCCTTCTAGCATCCATTGATTACTCTAGCTTGCACTGAATGGTAATACCTGTAGAAAGTTTTATGTTTTAATAACAGTTAAGAGCAACCATAAGAAATAGTGATCATGTGGTATTTATTGTTCATTACCTATGTATTTTGTTTAAAATCTCTTCTTGTAACTCCTAACATGCATCTCTTCATACTTTGTTGAGTGGTCTGAAGTCTCTGCATTGCTCATCTGTTAAGTGTCAAGTCTCAGATCCATAAGTAAGAAATGGTAAAACACGTTTATTAAAAACTTTTCTTTTCAAACACATAGGCATATTTTTCTTCAATATTAAATTATTTCTATCCAAAGCACTCCAAACAAATTTAATTCTATGATTAATTTTATCTAATTAGGTTTTCATCTGTAGTAATTGTCTGACCAAGGCATTTCTAGTTGTTAATTTCTTCTAATTCATCATGATCAATCTTTATTTTCTTTTTTTGAGAAAATTAACGGTGTTCATTATTTTCATCTTTTCAACATTTATCTTTAAATCCTACTTTCATCTGATAATTCTTGTAGCATTTTCTGAAGCTCTAAAACATTATTTGCAAAAACAAATACATCATCTGCAAAATCTAGATGTCTTAAATACCACTAAACATCACATGATCACCATTTCTTATGCTTGCACATAACTGTTATTAATACAGGCATAACTCTCCATACAGCAATGCCACTCAGTACCAGCCAGAGTTATCCTAAAATCTAGGTGCAGTGCTCTCAGATCCAAGGCTCATCACTGATGAAGGCCACAATGAGTAGGCACTAGATGGGAATTTTATGTACAAGCCTTCTAGCATCCATTGATTACTCTGGCTGGCACTGAGTGGCACAACTGTACAGAGAGTTTTGCCTGTGTTAATAATATCTTAAATAATCTTCATTTACTTTTACTTCCTTAGCTTCCCATTTTAATCCACAAAATACTTTTTGAAAAACTGCTATAAAAAGTTTAGGAAATATGGAATCATCCCATCACACACCCTCTCAATGTTAATCTTTTTAGTATCATTATGTAATCTAATGGTCAGCGTTGCATTTTTATAAATATTCTTCAGAATATAATAATATCCTGGGTTTATACCTGATGATCTAATGCTTTAATTATTGACAAAATTCTTGTAGAATTAAATAACTTTTCATAATCTACAAATCTAAAACATAATCAAAACTCATATTCATTGGTCTTTTATATAACTTCTCTTAATACTTGGATATGATCCACTGTATTCAAACTATTTTTAAAATTTAGCTTTTTCTTTTGGTTGGTTAAAATCCAAAGTTCATTGAAGATGAGTTGTAATTATTTTGTTAAAATGTTTGTATAGAACTAATAAAAGACTGCTATATCTGTAATTTCTAATATCTTCTTTATCAGCTTTTTAAAATATTAATGCTGCATTTTTCCAATCATCTGGGACATCTTTATTATTTAGATATTTGATATATAACTTTGCCAACAAATTTTTTATTTCTTCACTTGTTTTTTTTTTTTTTTAAGATATAGATTATAATTCTGCAATACCTGGAGATTTCCTTTCTCCATAGATTTAATTGTATTTCTCACTTCATTTTAAACCTTGGACAATTTAGAAAATATACTAGTTGTAGGAGATACTTTTCCCTGTTTTTTATTGTGATATAACTCTTGATAAACACTTTTCTACACATTTTATGATGTCATCTCTTTTTTTAGTAATAGTTCCTTTATTTTTATTGTAGAAATGTTTCCTAACAATACCACAATGATGTTTTACTCTCTTGAGACTTTTATCCTCTTCTATAACTTTTATTACTAATTCACAATTATATCTTCTTATATTGTTATCAATTCCTTTCTGCGCCATTTTAAAAATTTCTAGATATTCAATCCTTCTCAATGCATCGTTTTCATATATTTTCTTGTTGCTTCTTTTCTTCATAAATTGTCTTGTCTCAATAAAAAATTTTCCTGTCAATTGCTGTTTTTTTTAACTAGGTATCTTTGTTGCAGTTTTTAAAAGTGTATCAGTTATTTTCCTATTGATTTCATTCAAATCTGAAACATGTTCAAATTCTGTTAATATTTGTAAATTATTTGCAAATTTTAATTTAAATTCATTGGAATATTTCTGAAGATTAGGAATATGAACTGCAAATACTGTTTTCTTAATAATTTTTGTCTCATTAGTTTTGCATTAACACATATTTTATATCTCATTAACCCACTAATCGATGATTACTTCCTGTGTTGAATTTATTAAGAATATTACAATCTTGAATATGTATTTTCTGTTAGACAAAATATAATCTAATTTTGCAAAACCTTCATATGAATGCTTCCATGTCCATTTTTCTCAAAAAAAAAAAAAAAAAATCTCATAATATAAAGTTTTTCTTTTTTTTGCAAATTCCATAAGTCTATGTTTTCTCTCATTTCTATCACCATAGCCAAATTTATCTATAGCACTTTCACTTTTCAATTTTTTATATATTAATTCTAACATTAAAGTCATCCATGACAATTTTAAAAGGTTTGGTCTGATTAAAACCTTTTGTACATTCACAAAAATAATCCTCTACTTTGATGGTGCATAAACTTAAATTATCAGCATTTGCTATCTAGCATTAAGTTGAATAACTAATCTTGCCATGCTGTCCAATACACCACCAATCTCCACAATATTGTTCTTCCACTTTTTATTTATAATGAATCTTACTCCACTTGTATTTCTAATGTTTGTGCCTTTGTAGTATAGTACATGTTCATTTTTTAAATCAATCATCTCTTCATTTTTTTTTTAACTTCACAAAATCCAATACCTCATGTAATATTAGTCAGATCTTTTTTCAATTCTTGCAATCTTCCTTTATTTGAAAGTGATGTATAATTGTAAGTACCTATATAAAAGGTCATCATCAAATGGCAACTTCAGTCTGCATTCAGGAAATACTTAGCACCCTCCACCTTTGGTTGTCAATTGCTCATTGGCTGAAAACTTTACAGCCTCCTGAAAATAAGGGCCATGATTTAATGTTGTCTGTCATGATTGTAAATATCTATTAGAAAAGAAAGTTTTATCACACACACATTCACTCTGACTTCAAGAAAACTCAAGTGACATTTCAGTTAAGAGCTATCATGCAACTGAGAATTTAGTGTTTTCTGATCTTAAATTCAGAAGTAATAAACCAATAAACTGAGAATTCTGTTTAATGTGTGTTGATGAGCAACTCATCCATATTTGAATATTATATGAATAATCGCATAATAGTAACAGCTGCAATGATAAGAACATATGAACATTAGAAATTTGCTCTGTTTGGTTCTTTTAAAGTCTACTTTCTGCAGCCTATTTCAAAAATATCAATATATATATATCGTCAAACACATATAAATATGTGAATTACACAAAATTATTTTACTATTGTATTTTGATGTTTTTTAAAACTTTTATGCCTGAATATAAAAAATAAGATATTTGATCTTATAAGCTTAAACCTAAATAATCTTTAATGGATAAATATTTTTTTATGTATTTGAAGAAGGATTACTATTATGAATAAGAGCATCATGATTAATCATTGCTTTGTAATGTTATGAATGATCACTTGTGTTTCTAGAAATTTAAAAAATATAAAAGAGAAACAATTATTTGTTTTTCAAAGATTAATGCCCTGCTTGTTTTAGTGTGGTAATAATCACCTTAATGTCCAGGGATTGTAGCTCCGGTTTCCGTTACTTCTAGTGCTTGAACTTCATATAAATACTGAGAAATAAATATTTTGATTACTTTTTTGAAGACTAAAATTATTAAATCAGTTTGTTGGATTAAACTCTGCTTTTTTGTACAAAGCAGACTTTCTAAAAACATATTTTATGGTGAACTTAAGCTATCTTGGAAAAGAAAGACGTCATTTACCTTATAAAGATTATCTGAAAGATACTATAATAAAATAGTTTGTTTTCCTTGAGAAAGTATAGTTATAGATCGAATGCTACAAATAATCAGTATGTTCAACTCCTCTAAGCATTTTATCAGAATGTTGTGATTTAAGATCTCCAATATGGTGACTAGGCAGATTATTTTTAAAAAATCATAAATTATATTTCTAGCAGTAACTTAATATAAGGTACAATAAAAAATAATAACAGTAATGTGACGTGATGTACTGTAGCTTCTCCTTAAACGGAGTCAAGAATCTCAATAATTATGCCCAGAGAAACATGTTAGCCACTTTATTTTCCATTCCCCACTCTAAGTTTTCCCATATTCTGCTCCATCCCATTTCCACAACATAATCTTTGTCAACTCTACAACCTTTCTATCTACATCCCCCTTATCTTTTCCCAAACCCAGCATAAAAAACAATAATCCACTTTCTGTATAATCACTTTTTTCATATTTATTCTTCCATAACTTCATTATATGTGCCCTTTCTGTTTTCAAGCATTAACATTCAATTAACAGATGCCTAATATTTTCTATTCCTTCCTTACATAATTTACAGACTAAATCACCCATATTTTTCCACTTCCATGTATATTCTCTTGTGGCTAAAGATCCCGTTTGTGCCTTAAACAATAAACTACTTTCCTTACTATTATCATATATTAACTCACACCTAATATTCTGTTTATTTCTATATATATTTAAATTCTTTTTACTCTCCATACTAGTTCTCCATCTCTCTAACTCCCTATTATTTATTAATAAATCGATTCTTTTATCCCATTCCTTACCACTATAACACTCAACAATCCTCCTAACACAATCATCCCATCTTTTGTACAAATATACTGATATAAATTCTTTATCCAAATCTTTTGCATACCACATTATCTTTCTCACCCAAACTTTCTATACAATAGTACCACCTAGTGCAAGCCTTAATAATCAATGAATGCAGGAAGGTTTGTGCATAAAATCCCTATCTAGTGCATACTCATCCAATATCCCCAGACTAGTTTAATAGTTTGTGGTTTTCATCAGTGAGGAACTTCAGATCAGAGAGCATTGCTCCTAAACCTTAAGATTTAATGCAACTCTCAAGAAGCCACCTTTTACCTATTTAGTTAACTATAAAGCTAGGAGCTCAAGATAAAAATACAATATGTTCAATACAAGCTCATTTGTTTGTATAGTCATATATCTTCCTGCATCCATTGATTACTAAGGCTTATACTGGGTGACACTATTGTATGGAGAGTTTGCTACTATTATTAACAGCTTGATTAAGCATAGGAAATGGTGATTATGTGATATTTTAGTGACATGAAAAAGTGCAATATATATTTGGCATGAATTATATATTTCCATTATATGTTATAAAACCTCACTCTCAAAAGCATATACTAAATAACATATGGTTATAGTAATCTGTTTGTGGCATAGTTGAATAAATGAAACCTGTCAGATAAAATAGAAGACTGCATTTTGCAATCTTTGAAAATCAAACAGTTGGCTCTATTAAATATTTTTCCTATAAAAGAGAATTTTTAAAATATCTTATTATTTTATGTACAGTGTGTGTGTATATATATATATTGTACTCTCACTTCCAGGAAATATAATATGTAATAAAATAGGACTAGCTCAAATAAATGGTTATATTCGGCTAAATACGTATAATCAATAATAAAGATGTCCTATGTTACTGTTTATTATTTAACTAGCTCTAACTAATAAAAATAATAAAAATGATCCGGTTTTATAAAATAAATAGATAAAATATTAATAAATCATGAGACAATGAAGTGAAGTACAAGTAGCAATTTGAATTACATTGAGCCAATATTCCATAGGATGTCACCTCAATGGCATAAGAATACTACCCCCCCCCCTATTATTTCAAATAATAACAAACTCATATTATTCTTACGACTTTAAAAATAATAATCAATTAAATATAATGCTAATAAATAAATCCTAATCTCTTTATTCAAAATAATATGACTATAATAATTTCAGGTTCTTTAAACTAATTCGAATTATTTAAAATTTCTGTAGTCAAGTATAAGGGATTTTATATTACCCTCAACTACACCTAACAACAACAACTACTACTACTACTACTCCTACTACTACTGCTGCTGCTGCTGCTACTACTACTACTACTACTACCACTACCACCACCACTACTACTACTAATAATAAAAATCTTCAGTGTATAATTATCAATATTATCTTCCTTCAATGTTACAGTAATTATCAATAATAATAATAACAAATAAATAATATAGTATAATCTTTAGCTTTCATGTGGCATCTTAAATAAAATATGTGGTATAATCTGAGAATATGTGGCAATGAATAATATTATAATTCTATGCAATAAATTATATAATTAATTTATGATCATAATGATAATAATGTAAGAATGAAATTTCTCAAATAAATCATATTATGAAATACTGTAATTTCTCAAATAAATAATCTTATTTGTACTGTGCAAATATTATGTTTTGGTTCAATATATCTGAAAAATCATGTGTGTGTGTGAAAATCAATGTAACACAAAATATATAAAAACAAGTTTAACAAAAAATTGTTATAACACTACTAACAAAAATAAACTATGTACACTATTTACAATTAAAATTTTGGATCAGTTACATATTTCTTCATTTCAAATAAAGTAAAATAATAAAATCTAAAAGTACCCAAGCCTTCACTCTGACTTAGAACTTTTTATATTTAATTTACAACAATCACAATAATATTACCAATAATATTCATGGATACAATTATAGCTTAAAATATATTATCTACAAATTGAATTATATTATAATATGTTTTCCATAAGCATACACAAATTATGAAAACATAACCATAAACTACAGAAGTATCTCATTTTAATATATGTCTATCGATTTATACTCAATTAATTAAATAATCTTTATTATGATAGTGCTGTCATTATCAAAAAAAAAAATATTTATTTCAGTTCATTACTAAATACGTGGACTTAAATAAAATAATATGATTAACATACTTTATACATCTTGCTTGGCATTAATTTGATATAAAATTCTACTGTGTGTTTATGCGTATTCTAAACATAAAAAAATCATATTTCTAAAATATAAGTACTTATTCTATTTTATGTTGTTTCTCTGGATGTATTATCCATTAAAAATATGCATTACATGTATGATAAAAATATTCAAAAATTATTCAAAAAGTCTCATGAATAATTTATTCTCATTTTTATATATATTTAAAAAAAAACAGTTTAATAAAATATGGAAAATATTTATGATTCTTGGTCCTTATATTTTAATTTTACTCTCGATCTCATTTGTATTTAATCTCACCATACATCAAAGCAAGAAAAACCTATCTTATCTTTTTCCAAAATAAATAATTCTATAATTCCAAAAATTATTTTTTATTCTCCTTCAAAATACAGTTCTGTATAATGCAATACTTAGAAATTATGATAGCGATCAGATGCATAGGTATGAAGAACTAACATATAAGATAATCAACATGGCAACAGTGTAATAAAGAAAAGAGGCATGACTTCTCTGTCCAATAACCTCCCCTATAAAATAATGCCCAGGCTATTTATTCAGCTCTTTAGAACATTAATACTCAATACAAAGGAAAACACTGTCCATTATCTGTACCTGCATAATTACTAAGATAATAAAACTATTTCTATTCCCCATAAATCCTACATATGAGCATCCCTTTGGTTTCTTTGCATACTTCCAAGGTCACTACCACTTTAAAATTTTCTAATAGATTTATCTATCTACATCGCCAAAATTATTAAACATATTTATAAAACAATAAATAAAATTCATGTATGAACTCAACAATCTAGAACTATTCAACATGAAATGGTTCTTTCACTTTGGAAATTCCTCAATAGAAATACAAATGATTTTGTATCAATGCATTAAATTAATACTTTAAACATTTTTAAAATAATAGGGTTTCTTTACTAAAGAATCATATAAATTATATTTATCACTGAATAGAAAAAATAAAGTATGTATATTTTCTTTTAAAATCTAACTCATATTTTACAATAATAATGATAAGTCCTATGTGTGTTTAATGCACTCACACACACCCATACATTCATATAATAATACTATAAAATATTCCAAGCAATCTAAAGAAAAGAAATAAATACATCATAAAAAAATTAATATTTTATAAATTTTACCCATGTGACAATTTGCTAGCTGGTCACTTTTAGACATTTTCTGGTCCACTTTTCATAAAATATTACATAATATGAGCATTTATTCAGCAAACTATCATACTCAAAAAATATTAAAAAAAAACTTTACAGAAAATTAAATATTCTTTACGATAATTATACTATGTTAGTAGATATTTTTGTATGTAATTTCCTGCCTACAATAATATAAAAATTAATATTATTATTAGTACATAAAAATAATTAAACCATATTTACATAAATTTCCAATCCATTATACAGTAATTTAAAAAAAAGTTATTTCTTTTCTCTGATATTTCCATTATATAGCTATGACAACTATTGCCTAACACTTGAGAACAAAACTTTTCTCCCCCACTGCACAATGCATGATCAAATGATTAAAAAAAGATGAAAACAAAAAAATGAAAAGGAAAGGAAGTCGACTTTTAAAATCCAGATTCATTTATAAAAATAATCACTAATATTTGCTTGAAAGTTTATAAAAAGTACAATCCCTTATTTATATCTTTCAGAATAATTATTAAAGATGATATTAATTTATAAAGTTTAAAAATAATCCTCCAAAGTTTCATTCACCAGGATCCTGTATTCGGCTTCTGATGCAACTGTTACAGCTATATTTATTCGGGTGTATTTATATGGAAATTGCGCATTCTTGTTCCATGGAAATTGGCATTTAATAAAGTTAGCATAAAGCTGTTTTGTCAGGATAGTTTTATTTATCCAGGCATTTCTCTTCCAGATAATAATTTTTCAATATCAGTTTTCCTCATATTATTAAATACATGTGGTCTTTTTAAATAATGAAGACTTGTCATGTAAAATATATTTGCAATAATTTTAATCTTTACTTCTTCATTATTTTGAATGAAAGTTCAGAATAAATTCTTAAAAGAATATTTTTTTAAAATATTTACTGTAATTCTTTTAAAAACTATATATTTTCAAAATATTGAGCATTAAAAGTCTTTACAATATAGCTTTGCTTTTTTTAATAATAATACCACTATCTTTTCTCATGATGAAATACATCTACATTGAATTTCCAACAAACTTTTCTGTCTAATTCTCTCAGTAATGTCTGAAACATTAATATAACCAATATTATATCTCTTTCAATTAATAATTTTAGAAATATATTTTCACTTAATGTATGTATCTCCATCCTTTCTTTCCACAGATATACAATTACTTTTGGTATGAATTTCATAGTTATTGCGAAAGCTGGTTTAAGTTTCAACAAAAATGCTTGATAGGGAATTTTGGTTGCTTTAACAGTGCATAACTTTAAATTGATAAACTTATAATTTTTTAATACTCTCTTCTATAATAATTCCAATTAATAAATTGTAAAATACTTTAATATTTTAAGAATAATAAATTATTAAGAGAGCTCAGAATTGACTTTTAAAGTACAAACAATTGATAAAAGTACAATTGTATTATTAAAGCACACAGAAACAGGTGAGCATCTCCCTTTATATCAAAATAAATTGATGATTTGATTGGTTATTTAGATCTTTATCTGATAATCTAATTTACATGTGATTTTAAGATTGCACAATTAAAATTAAAAATAAAATCATGACTCACTAACCAAATATTAAATATTACATTATTTAATTCTAAATTGATTTTATATTTTATTTAAACCAACTAAACATTTTAAAATAGCATTTAAAAAATAATATTTTATTAATCTATCCAACATTTATTTTTAATGTATCTATTTTTTAAAATCTAATTTTATTAACTACATTCATTTTAAAAACCTTATAAATATTTTACAACAGCCAATTTTTTTATCTTTTTTTATCTTGTCTGGTGACCAACAAATATTTTCAATTTTATAGAACAATTTTAAAGCAATTTTGAAACTTTACTAGAAAAAACTTGTAAGCACACAAGTATGAATATTTACATGTCACATGATTCAAAACTCACTCACACTCGATAATTGCAAAAAATATTATATTAAAGAATAATGATATAATAATATAATTTAGAATAATAATTTTGACACTATAAAATTAAACACATTTGTCCCTACAAAATATTATATTTTAAATAAATAATTTTATAATACAACTATTAAGTATAATTTTTATTTCATAATACACTAGTTTATTTAATTTTAAGTTATTACTTTAAATTTAGCTTTTAACACTTATTTAAGAAGACTTTTAGTGTATTATTTTACTGTGGCCAGTTTTCCCAACCATACAAAATTACACTATTTAGCTTTGCTGGACTATTTTTAATATATTAGTATAATTTTATGCATTTAATACTCTCTTTTTTACTTTTGCTTTTAAAAACATTGTCAACATTACACAGTAATCATACCAATTAAAATATATCTTTAATTTAATTTTTTTTTTAGAAAATTGACTAAATAAATTCATTTGGACCTAAACAAAAGGATACAATATATATAAAATGTAATGGTATACATATATGCTGTTACATCACTTTCAAATGTAAATATAAAAAGATCAATAAATAAAATTGAATTGACATAAAAAAATAAAAATTCAAGTAATAGATATATAAAATGCACAGATAGTAGACTGATTAAATAATTATTTAAAGTTAAAAGAAAGTGATAAGGAAAAGTCAAAAATCCAAAAATAAAAGATTGTTAAAGTTATTTTCAAACTATAGTAAAACAGAAATGAATTTCTATTGAAATGTAATAACAAACAGGCCTTTAGGGCAGCTTAATTTAACAGATAATACATTACATAAGAGATTAAAAATTGCTAGTGATATAAGGAAACATTGGTGTTTTCCACTCTAAAGCAAACTAACCAATCAAGATGCATACAAATACACAATCCAGAGAAAAAAGTAAGAACTGCACTAAGCCATGAGAGATCTATCCTGTAATTTGGTGATAAAAAATACGAAATAATATAAAATGAGAGATTAGATTAGACTTTTAGTGATTATTGATTAAAATATTTTTGTATCTGTATTGCAAACCTCCATGATGTAGGGGTCATGCAATAGATTGCACTGACTGAAGTGGCCTCCAAAGTAGCAGTTCCCAAAGAATAAAAATGGATTCATTTCCAATAGGGAAAATCTACTAATTGATGATGGACAAAGCTTTGACCTGGACATGTACCATATCAATGACCACAAAAAAGACTTTCAATAAATCTGCAGCAGTCTGGAGGATTCATATAAATACCAGAGAAAGTATGACTTTTTTTAAAATGAGATTTGAACCTTTGACTATATATCTTAAGAAAATATGAACTTTCAATTATTAAACCTGAATATTATTTCTCATAAAGAAAATCTCTTATCTGACAATTAAATTAAATTCTAAATTATTTATTAAATATTTTATGTATAACATGTTTGCCGCATGACCGAAGATTGTTTCCCTAATTTAAATTAAAACACCACTTACAATAATCATAATTTGAAAATACATATAATGACACAGTTGTCATTTCCATCCTCACTAAATTAAATTAATAAATTTAAAGCTGGGTGTAAATGGCTGCATATATTTGTTAAGATTATTTTGGATTATATAGGGTTAATTTTGGGCTAATGGTTTCATAGCTGAATCAATGCAGGTAGAGACATTGGAGAGGCACATTCTCATTCTGTTGGGTCATATTAGCATAGAGGTACATCACCCAATTGAATGCATCCCAAAAATGGTAGCCATCACATTGCCAATGGTAGTAGAGATATCTTCTACACCATTGATTTTCTTATGCTCTAGATGAGGGTCGGCAAGGACCACTATTCCTTCCATATGGAGCACTTCTTCCCAAGTGTATTCATTTGATTCCTTCACCAGACAGATACACTGTAATGGACAAGAAACATTGTTTCTTTAAAATTCCTGTAACCATCATTTTATTAGGCTAACATTCTCAGTTGGTATTGATCTCATTGGTATATCAGTTAAGTAGCATTGGTTTGGATGTGAACTTTTGACCTGGAACTAAAAGATTTGGGTCTTTTAAATGTGCATTCTATGCAGTATATTTGCACTTAACTAAATATGAAAATAATATTAAAATATATAAAATTTCACCCATCTTTACATATTAGATAAATAACATGAATTAAATCTATTCAATAATAAATGTTAAATAATAAATCAAAAGCTCAAATTTGTTTTGATATATGTGCATAATAAATATTTTGTCTCATTAGTTCTGACAGTGATTTGTCTTATTATTTTATTAATCCTATCATTGATTAAAGATGTAAGTTTGAAGTTATATTATAGAACTCAGCTTCTCCATGAACTAGTGACTAGAGCTATCGGTCAAATAAAAGTTGAACCTCATCTATGAGTGTCTGCCTACTTTATAAATTTTTCTAGGTTCAAAAACCTAGTGGTGCCCTGGTAAGGCAGATAGGAGTAGAGAGAGCACTGACCATTATAATTGTCTACCCAGCATAGCATGATATAGTTTAACCATGAGTACCCTGACACAGTTAGAATAATTTTAGAAAATTGTGCCAGTAACAAATCTGCACAAATATAGATAATATAATTTAATAGTGAGAGATAGTAGAGTATGACTGTTTAATATATTTCTACTTCAATAAATGCCTATTCCACAGACCTAAAAATCCCCCCCCCCCCCCAATTAAACAGTGTTTTAAGTAGTGTGATTTCTGGTGAATTTTTATATCTAACCTTTTTTTAAAAAACAAAAACAAACTTCTGGTTGATATAATAATTCTATTGCCTTAACAAACTCATTTTCCGTTTGTTTTTTATCAATTGCTGATTTTTATTTTAATACCTTTCCTTATCAATTGCTGATTTTTATTTTAATACATTTCCTTTCTAATGGACACATCTTAAAAACAAATAAATGCAGCAATGATCTAAAAAAGTATTATTCAATATCAATTTTATATAACCCCTAGAAACTATTTGAAAAACATCATATTACAAATTATGTCAATGGTTGAACGCCATCAACATATAGAGCAGATTGGTTTTAAGCCAAGAAGCCAATGTGGACAAATTTTATCTTTAGAACTCACATTAAGAGAAAACTTTCAAAATAAATTAAAAACTAGTGCTAACTTTATTGATATAACCTCAGTTTATGATTCTGTTTGGAAGGAAAACTTAATTTACTGGACAAAATATTTTTCCAATAGAAAAATTTAAATGACACTGTCACATATTATTTAACATCTTCATTAGTAATAGTCCAGATATAAAATGTAGGAAATTCATTTTTGTAAAAAAAAATTTCACATAATAGTGCCACCTAATGTAAGTATTATTAATCAAGATAGGTTGAGCATCATAATTCCTTTACAATGCCTTCCCCATCTAATATCTTCAGATTAGTTTTTAGTTTATGGCTTTCATCAGTAAAGTGGCTTTTATCTAATATCTTCAGACTAGTTTTTAGCTTATGGCTTTCATCAGTAAGGTGGCTTTTATCTGAGAGCAATGCACCTGAACTTTAGGATCTATTGGCATCCACCATTTTGGATAACTATAAAGCTATTACCCCAAACTAAAAACACAATATTTTTCAAACTGAGCTAATTTACCTGTATAGTTATATAGATCTGAATCCAGTTCATTAACTATATATGTGATGCTTGCATTTTTTAATAATCACACTGACCACTATCCTTTGGCTAAAATTGATTTAAACCACTTATATTACATGGTCACTATTTTTTATGCTTACAAAAACTATTAAAACAATAAAAATTACTCCACACAATAGCTTCACCCAGTATAAGCTCTAGAAATTGTATATTGTAATCCCTATTTAGTGGTTTCCCATCCAATATCCTGACTAGTTGCATTTATATATTGGACTATTTTCATCATCTAATATAAGTATTGAATGTCTTTTAGAAAAATTTACCTTTATTTGAATATTCCAAATACATTCAATTGTTAGTAATAACCCACAGGCTAGTATATGTACAATGTTTTGACAGCTATTATTCTCCTTCTTCTTCAGTTGTTGCTGGTCTGACTAGTGACAGTGCTAGTATATGAAGCAAACATGGATCCTTAGATTTATGAGTATAACACTCTAACCAATTGAGCCATCCTGCCAAAGGCAACAGTCAGTAGAAATTTCATATACTTATCTATGAGGTTCTCATTGAATTCTCCACTTTTTTCTAAGAACAAAGTTGATTAGTAGTTTTCCAACATTAGTTATAGTCACCCTAGGCTGAATTATGGGTTTGTTTGTCATTGTCACATAAGCAGTTTCTTTAAATTTTCTTCTTCGCACCTTGTTTCTCTATCCAAAATTTTTGTATTTTCACAATTAAATATATGTTGATTGCTACATACATGTTCTGCTACCTTAGACACATCTGTTTTCCCTCTTTTAATCATCAGTTTGTGTTCTTGCAAGTGCTTTTTAATGAGACAACTGATCTCACCAATATACATTCTTCCATATTCACATGGTATTCTATGTAGGCAGTTTTTTTTTCAACATTTCAAATTTGGCTTTGTAGATGTTAGAATTCCTCATAGTATGCTATGGCTCTGAAAAGTTGTTCTGATATTATATTGATGGCAGATTTTCCTTAATTTGTCTGATATTTTTTGCTATGCATATGTACTCAATGTTTTCTTAATAATAGCTGATGGATAATGATTTTTTCATAAGAGTTTGTTCTATATAGATTTTTTCTTTTTTTAAAATTTCTGGTTTCTGTACAAACCTATTTTGCTCTGTTCCATAGTGATAGTATAACTCCATGTTTTGTGTTTCTGGTGTGAGTGGATGTATAGGCTAAGTATTTTCCTGTATGTGTGGGTTTTCAGTAAACTATAGTTTTGATTTTGCCATGAGGCAGTCTTGTCACAAGACCAACCAAGGATGCAAATTTTTGTTCTTGTTCTGATTCTATTGTGAATGTAATTGAAGGGAATATGTTGCTGACATGTTTTCAGACTGTTTCTAGTAGGTCATGAAGCTGAAGTTTTTATGGCTGTGGTTTTAAGTTCTTCCATGTAAATATTGCTAATCGGGGTGACAATGGTCAGCCCATAATTTTTTTTTTTTGGAAGAATTCTGTATTCGGTTGTTTTTATGCAGAATGTTAAGTTCCATTATACTATCAATAGAAAGAGTTGTTTTGGTGTGTAAGCTATTATCACTATTTACACTTTTCCCTCCAATAGACAATACTTCTTCAAATGGTACATTTGTGAATAAACTTTCCACACCAAAGCTTACCAGTAAGTCAGTTCTTTTAATTTTCATGTTCTTGACTAATTTTACAAAGTGTCTAGAATCCCTGACCAAGACCTGGATCTTGTATGCCAAAGGACTATCAACTTTGAAGAAATCTTGACAAATTTTGGGAAGGTGACTTTCTAGAACTAACAATAGGTCTTAATTGAATATGATCCTTATGGATTTCAGTTAGACCATAAAGATGAGGAATTTGGCCTGAAATATGATGTAATTTTTTTCTGAATCAAATACCTGTGATGCTTTGTGAATTATGCTTGTGCCACTTTTTTATATTGGCCTACTGTGAGGAGTTCTTGTATTTTATTGTCATAATCAGTTGTATCCATCACAACTGTTGCATTACCTTTATCAGCAGAGAAAATAATTATAGATTTATCTACTTTGAGAGATTTAATTGCTTTCTTTTCATCATAGAATATGTTTGACTTCAATTGTTTTTTTTTATTCTCAAGCATAACTCTGCTTCTTCTAAAGGCAATTTTTGAGTGACTTCCTCAATGGCTGCCATTATATCTAATAAAGGGATATTAGGTGGTATTTTGACAAAGTTTAATCCTCTTTCAAGAACAGAAATTTCAGTATCTGTTAGTTGAATAGAAGTGAGATTTTCAACAGATGAAGTTGGTACACTGCTTGGTACATTATGATTTTTGATATACCCATGCAAGTTTCTTCTTTTGGCAATTTTTTATTTTTCTATGTAATGTAGAATATTATTTTTTTACTGCTTGAGAAACTATTGTGAAATCTTCATCAGTAAGTTTATTTTTTAAAAAAATTCTAACTTATTACTAGAATTCAACGTTTGATATTTAGAAAACCTTTGAACATTTATTCTTTTTCTTAACAGAGCTTCATTTGCTCTCTAAGTTTCTCAGCTTTCTGGGAATGAATTGGAGGTTTTTAGTTGCAAACCTTTAGGAATTATTCCTTCAGATTTACATTTACACAAGAAAGTTAAATGATTTTTTACTTTGGCCAGGTTTAACCATAATTTTCATAATATCTAAAAGTTTGATATAGTATTGGGTGCATACCAAATACTTAGTGTTTTCGTGAAGGTTTGTGATGACAGTGTTTTAGTTATATTTATATATTGAACTAGTTCCATCATCTAATGAAAACAATGAATGTCTTTAAAAAAATTTAACTTTATCTGAATATTCCAAATGCATTTAACTGTTAGTTAGATCATAGGTTAGTATATGCAGAATATTTCAAGAAGTATTATTCTCTACTCTTTTTCAGGTGTTGCTGGCCAGACCAATGACAATATTAGCGTGGTAATCAAACCTGGACCTTTAAATTCTTGAGTATTGAGTTTTAAAGTACTATTCTAATCAACTAAGCCATCCTGACAAAGGCAACAGTCAGTAGAAATTTTATATACTTATCTATGAGGTTCCTGCTGATTTGTCCATTTTTTCTGAAGAACAAAAGTTGATTTGTGGTTTCCATACATTATGTACAGTCACACTAAATTGACTTATGGGATTATTTGCCATTATCATATTAGCAGCTTCTTTAAATTTTCTTCTTTGTACCTTTTCTTCTCTATCCAATATTTTTGTATTTTCCCAATTGAATATATGTTCATTGGTATATACATGTTCTGCTACTTTAGACACATGTTTTCTCTTTTCTCATCATCAGTTTGTGTTTTTGCAAGTACTTTTCAATGAGATAACTGGTCTTATCAATATACATTCTTCTACATTCACATGGTATTTCATATATGCATTTTTTTTCTTTTAAACATTTCAAGTTTAGGATTTGTAGATGTTAGAATTCCTCATAGTGTGGTATGACTCTGAAAAGCTGTTCTGATGTTATGCTAATTGCAGATTTTCCTTAATTTGTCTATTTTTGCTATGTATGGGTACAATACAGTACCAATAATTGTTTTAATGATTCTTTTTCTTGTCTATTTAAAGTTTTCTTAATAGCAACTAATGGATAATCATTTTTCATAAGTTTGTTCTATATAGCTCTTTTCTTTTTTCAAATCACTGGTTTCTAAACAAACAACTTTTGCTCTGTTCCATAGTGATAGTATAACTCTATGTTTTGTGTTTTTGGTGTGATTGGATGTATAGGCTAAATATTTCCCTGTATGTATGGGTTTTTGGTAAACTGTAGTTTTATATTTTGCCATGAGGGAAATCTTATCGCAAGAACATCTAAGAATGCCAATCTTTGTTCTTATTTTATTGTGAAATTTAATTGAAGGGGATATGTTGTTGATGTGTCTCCAGAAAGTTTGTAGTGCTTCACCATGTGGCCATACAATAAATGTATCATCTACATAATAAAGCCAAACTTTACTGGACATGGAGTAGTTTTTATGGCTGTGGTTTCAAGTTCTTCCATGTAAATATTGCTAATCAGGAGTGATAATGGTGAGCCCATAGCCATTGCTTGATTTTGTTGGAAGAATTTTGTATTATATTGAAAGTAGGTTTGTTTTTGTGAATATAGAAGAATCCCAATGAAAGGCATTTGTAAGAATACAAACAGATAATTAGAAAAGAGAAAACAGATGTATATAATATAGCAGACCATGTATGTACCAATGAACATATATTCAGTTGGGAAAATACAAAAATACTGGATAGAGAAGAAGAGGTACAAAGAACAAAATTTAAAAAAGCTGCTCACATGACAATGGCAAACATATCCATAAGTCAACCCATAATGTATGGAAATCATTAATCAACTTTGCTCTTAAGCAAAAGTGGAGGAATCAGGTGGAACCTCATAGATAAGTATATGAAATTTCTGCTGATTGTTGCCTTTGGTGGGATGGCTGTTGGTTAGAGCATTATCTTAACAATTTAGTACTTTTAAGGGTCCAGATTCGTTTCCCATGCTAGGACTGTCACTGGTCAGGCCAGCAACACTTAAGAAGAGGAGAGAATAATACCTCTTGAAACATTGTGAATATACTAACTTGTGTGCTATTACTAACAATTGAATATATTTAGAATACCTAAAGTTAAATTTTTCTAAAGACATTCAATACTTATATTTTGATGATGGAAATAGTCCAGTATATATAAATACAACTAAAGCACCATTATCACAAACCTTCAGAAAAACACAATATCCTGACTAGTTTCTAGCCTATAGCTTCCATCAGAAAAAAACATTGGATCTGGGGGCAGTGCATCAGGACTATAGGATCTAATGCATCCCTCCAACAACTAACTTTTATATTTTTTTAAAATTATAATGCTATCAACCTAAACTGAAGACACAATAACATTTTCAATCCAGGCTAGTAGTCATACAGATCTGAATTCAGTTCAACATTTATATATTTTGGTTTTGGAGAGTTGCATAATTAATCTAAAATTAGGTGCACTGATCCTAGATTCTTCACTGATGAAAACCATCAGCTAAAAACTAGTGTGACGTTATTGGATGAGATTTCCCTTTTAGTATCTATTCATTACTAGAGCTTACACTATCGTATGAGAAAACTTTTGCTACTGTTTCAACAACTTGTGTACGCATAAAAAAATTGTGATCATGTGATATTTTAGTGGTTTAATAACAATTATAGCCCAAGGATAGAAGTGACTGTGAATCTTAAAATATCAGACACCAAAATGTGTAGATGTTGAACTAGATTCAGATCTGTATGAATATACTGAAAACTTAGCTTGGAATAAATATATTGTTTTCATTTTCGGTTCATAGCTTTATAGTTATCTAAAAACATAAGTGGTGATTTCTGGAGGATTGGCTACTCACTGATGAAAGCGACAAGCCTGGAATTATTGGATAAGTAGCCTTTAGATAGGAATTTTGATGCATAAACCTTCTAGCATTCAATGATTCTTATGGTTTGCATTGGATGAGAATATTGTATGCAAAGTTACTATTGTTTTAAAAGACTGTGTAAATGTAAGAAACACTGATTATATGGTGATTTAATAGTTTAATACCAACCCTGACTAAAGGATAATGGTGAATATGGTTATTAAAAAACCAAGGATATCAAAATGTATGTATACTGAACTGCAATAAAATCTGTACATCAAAATAAATGAATTACTTTGGATTGAAAACATTATTCTTTTCATTTTGGGTTCATAGCTAGCTAAAACGATAAAAGATGGCTGTTGAAACATCGCATTAAATCCAAAAATCTAAGTGCATTGATCTCATATCCAAGACCCTCACTCTGATGAAATCAACATGCAACAAACTAGTCTGAAGATATTGGATGAATAGGTATTAGATAGAGATTTAAAACACAGATTTAGCATCCATTGAATACTATGGCTTGCACAATTGATGAAGACAGTTGCTGCTGTTTTTAACAGTATGTGTAAACTTAAGAAATGGTGAGCATGTGATGTTTTAGTGATTGTATATACTAATCCTGGCTAAAGGATGATGTATGGAAAATGTATAGATAATGAAGTGGGTTCAGATCTATATGATTGTACAAGTGAATTAGCTTGGATTGAAAATGTCTCATTTAGGGTATATAATTAATTAAAAAGTGGCTGCTGGAGAGTTATTAGTATAAAGAAATAAACAATAGTGATTAAATTCACCTATGGTGATGGTGGTGCTTTGACTTGATGCAAATATTTCAACAATCTTTTTTAAAGATTGGGATCTTATTTTTAATTCAACTAAAGCATGTTCAACTTTTTATCTAAACAATAGATAAACTTCTCAATTTGAATATAATCTTTTGCAATAATGAAATAATATACATTTCTAACCTAGAAATAACCTAACTTTAAATAGTAACATAATTTATTTTTTTCATTCATCTAAAATGAGATATAATTTCTAGGAATAACCATGAAAAGCTGCCTGATTATTACAAGCATTTTATGAACGGCTTTCTTAGCATATTCTATTGGTGGATTATTGTACCTTTGTTTAGAATAAATGTTCCCAAACTAATCTTCTGGATACCTGGTTAAATATTACTTGCATATTAAAGCCTATTCTCTTTCACATATCAGAAATTGCTGCAGAAAAAATGTATAAAGAGCTGCTAAGTATATTGGATTCACCAACAATTTCTCAATATAGTTTGTCATCCAATGTTCTTTGCAAATCAAGATCCTATTTTGTATGTTCAACCAAAAATCTATAAACAAAGAATTATGGCATAAAAACTGACTGCTTAAGAGGTTCCCAATTTTTTTTCCAGATCCAACAGTAAAGTCATCTTTCTAGACATTACTGAAATCTTAAAATTATGGTTGTTGTGCTCATCTGCATCTTTAATAGAATGTGACAGAAGTTACTAACCTATGTAGATGTGATCAAATACAAACAATAAAATGTTTCTTAATGATGACTTTCAAATCTATGGCTTCAGTAGTAGAACTGAAGGATTTAACACAGCCACTAGTTAATTTATTTCCTTTTTGGAATAATTACAGATTCCTTTATGATCTTTTTGTTAATAGTTAATATGTATATATAAAAAATACCCCCCCTATTTTGTTGAATTAGTTATCTATTTTATTTTTCAATCACCCAAATAATATTTTTTGATTATTCAAAAGGATTCTCAAATAACTGTATTTACATTGTTCTTTTCATCTTTTGTCATATATTTTCAACTTCACTAAAATAAATTTTTTTTGGGGGGGGGGGTTGTAGCAATCTTTATGCAATTATTCAGAAGTACTTTATGACCTTCTCTATTTTCTGTACATACAAATATATCATTAGTAAAAAATTTTATTATGGTATTTGGTCTGAATTGCAGACTCAAACAGAGTTATAAAAAATATGAACATTCAAAGTTTAATTAGTATAATTTATTAGTAACAAAATTTACATAATATACAATCAATAAACACAATACCACGTATATAAATATAGTTAAGGCTGGGCATGCCTGATTGACTCGATTCACTTCCAGCTGTATGCAACAGCTTGCCTAATGAATTTTAGCTTCTAGCTATAATAGACAGCTTGCCTTGAGTCAGCCCTAGTCTTTGTAGCTTCCAGTCCTATTGTGGACTTGCCTCACTATGGTAGATTTATAACAGTGACTATGATAGGTTCGCAGTGGTTTCAATTAACAGTATGTTCAGCCATTTCGGTTAGAAGAATGTTCTCTCCTTATGTTAAACAAGCTGTTTAATTATTACCAGATCCCCAACCTTACTGGCAGTCATCAGATTCTGAGAGCACCACTGCCTGTTGGTCAATACTAACCACTAGCTGAGTTTTATATATCAGTTTACACATTGGTTAGAGGTAGTGAATGCTCAATCTGATCAGATAAGAAAGGAATCTGGGCAAATCCACTTCTGATGGCAAGGTAAGATGACTTCCTCCCCTGGCTAAAATAAACCCTGGATAGGAGCTGGACATATTGTTCGCTTTGTTGATTTCTCAGGTTTATTGCTGTTCTTGTCTTATTCATCATCATCCTTGCTTGATGTGCTTGCTCCTGGATTTTCATCAGGGTTGTTGCTGTCTTCAGTTTAGTGGTCATCATCTTTGCTTGATGTTCTTGTCCCTGGATGTTCATTTGCTGCTATCTTCAGTTTCTGTATGATTCAGGCTGTTGGTTTAGGTGGTGATGATATTGATAACCATGTATTGTTTGAACTACTATGGTGTAGAGTCCTTTCAGTTGTACAACCACTACTGGGATCCATTGTATATTCTGCATAGCACCTGAATGCCTATTTGCACTTTTATATTGCTATTTTCTTTTTTTTCATATTTGGAATCAGGTTTCCGGGATGACAGTTTGGTTCACAAATGTCTATTGAATAGCAATTCTGCTGGAGTCTTTCCTGCTGCTGTACTTGGTAAGGAGTGCTATGCTAGCAGTGTTCTGGCAATCTGGGTGTTCCAGCTTCCTGTATTCATCTGTTATCAGCCTTTTTGTCTCATAAACTAGTTACTCTGCCTGGCCATTACTTTCTGGATGAAATGGTGGGCTGTACACTAGCTCAGTGCCACACTGGTACAAAAGTTTTTGAATATACTTGCTGTAAATGCTATCTGATATTATTGTTTTAGGTAAACCATGAGTTGCAAATAGCCTCCTAAGAATTTCTATTGTGGCTGTGAACCAAAGTGATGGGACTTCTACCACCTCCAGCCATTTTGAATGAGTCAACTACTATCAATTGCAGTTTGCCTAGCCATGGGCCTACATGGTTAGCATGGAGTTCTAGACCAGGGTTATCAGGTTTAGAGCACTGAGTTATTTTGTCTTTTGCTGGCATGTTTTGATTCATTTTGCACTGCCAGCAATGGTAGACTTTGGCTTCAATACCAGCATTTATTGTAGGTCACCACACATAGCATGATCTTGGCAGCATCTTCATTCAGACTATCCCTGGATGTTCATTGTGTAACAGACTGAGTACCTGGAAATATTCAGCTTGAGGAACCACAACTCTGGATTCCCATTTAATGCAGCCATGTTCAATTGAGAAGTTCAGCCTTCATGTCCAGTAGGCTAAATACAATTCATCAGGTTTTTTATTTGGCCAACCCTGTCAGATCCATTTTTATACCTTTTGGAATCCAGGATCATTAGTGGTCCATGCAGCTACTGTCTTACTATTCAGTGGTGTATTTGATTCCAAGTTAATAATGTTAATTGATTGACTTGATGTTGTTAGATTGTTTGCAGCCTCTGCAAGCAGTCAGCGTAATGCATCAATATGGAGAATGTTTTTGTAAAATTATAGCCTGACAAAAATTTGAACTACTGCAGTATGCATGGTGAGGGATTCCCTTGTCAGATGCAAATATTCCCAATAGGGATTTATGATGTTTTGAGAATGAATGATTTACCATAAAGGTGGTTGTGAAATTTCTTAATGCCATTGATCAAAGCAAGGACATCTCTATCAATTTGAGCATAATTTTTCTGTCTTTGAGAGACACTTTGATGCAAAGGCAATAAAGCTATGTTTTAATTATTTCTATGGGATAACACTGTCCCTGTTCTGACAGGTGATGCATCATGTTAGTGCTAGCACTTTTTCTGGGTTGAAATGTGCCAACACTACTATTTCTGATATTAAGACTTTTCATCTTTTTGAAGGCTTTATCATGCCTACTACCTCACTTCCATTTTGTTCAAGTCTGTATAGTGTGTTTCAGAAACAGCCTGTTTTATGAGATAAAAATCCTTCATAATAATTTATGAATCCTAAGGATTAAAGTTATTTCTTATTTTCAGGTGTTTTGGCTTAATTGCCACAACTTTTGAGTTGGATGAATGCCACTTTTCAAAAAACTCCAGTTCACTGGCTTTAAATATACACTTATCCAAGTTTATTTTAATGCCAGAGGCTTTGAATTTGTGTAGAAATTTCTTGGTGGCATTCTAGTTGTTCTGGTGTTTAAGCCATTAATAAGAAATTGTCAAAATATGGTAGTGTCCAGTATTCCAGCAGCCAATTGATCCACAACTCTCTGGAATATCAACACAGTGACAGATATACCAAAGGGCAAACAGTTCATTTGGAATAAACCTTTATGCTCTTGCAACTTGATCATCCATAGGTAGTTGCAAACATGCAAGTTTTAAATCAATCTTTGTAAAAGCCCTACCACCTGGCAGTGTTGACAGGATTTGTTTGACTGATGGTAATGGGTAATTATCCGGAGCCAGAGCTTTGTTAATTGTGCAGTGGTTAACCCCCACATATATGCACATCACCCTTTTCTTTGATGTTTGGTACTATTGGGATGTCCCATTCTGAGTATATGGGCTTTATAACCTCTACTGCTTTAGACTTTTAGAGCTGTTTCCACTTTAGTTCTCAAGGCCAGTGAAAGTTATCTGTATAACAACTAATGTATTCTATCTTTATTTAGTGGTAAATGGATCGGTTGTCCTAAGTAGACCCATCTCTTTATACCTAACAAAACTATACTTACCACTAGTGGTGCCATCAGGTAATGATTGAAACTTATTAAACTGTGATTTTAATGTGACCTGGTTCATCTTTATCACTGCAGAATCAAAGTGACTGAACCAGGCACAGTTTAATAAGTTTCAATCATTACCTGATGACACCACTAGTGGTAGGTATAGTTTTGTTAGGCATAGTAATTTTAATTGTTGCTTGGCTCATCAGGTTTATTTTATTGCCCTGAGTGTATGACTGATTTGCTGCAAGAATGCAGCTTGTTCATTATTCTTATTAATGATAGTCCAGGTCATTTTTGAAACAATGGACACTAAAGGCCCTGTGTCATTTCATTGTAACTGGTGTATCATTGATCATAATCCTGTATTTAAATCCAGACTGATAGTCTTTTATAGGATTTATACAGGCAACTTGTATTTTTCTTATAATTGCCTTTGCTGTTTTTTGGAATGGGTTTTTCCATTCTAATATTGGCTATCTGTCTCTTCAATTTCAGACAAGTCGCTTTTATTTGCCACTCATTTGCAAAATGTACATATAGTAGAGCGGTGTTGTCATCTGTTTAGCACATCTATAGTATTGCTTTATACCCATTGTTGCTGAAATATCTGAGCTGATCCAGTATTTTGCTCTTTTTTTACACATCATAATAAATTTTTTTTAATGACTTTGTCTGACTAGCTATTGATTCTGCTAATATTGCTTGGGCCAAAGCTGATTCAAAATCTAAATCCGACATCATTAGCAATTTAAGTCTTAAGTTGTAATCATTTATTCCGCAAGTAAAATGATCACGGAGTGCTTCATTCAGGAAATCTTTGAATTTGCACTTTAATGTCAATTGGATTCTTGTTGCAAACTCTCTGGCTTTTTCCCTTTGCTCTTGGATGAAGAGATTGAAATATCTTTGCATTATTGTCAGAGGTTTTGGGGAAAAATAATCTGTGAAAATCGCTGTTTTGTCAAAATCTAGGTCAGATAGCATTTCTCATGTAGATTGCAACTTTAGGATTTCCTAAGTTTGAAGACCTATTATGGTCATTAAGTGGCTAATTTTACTTCAGGCTCTTTGATCTGATTAGCTCTTATAGCTTGACCAGCCCCCAGGGTGGGCTGGATCAAAAGCTTCAATGGGACCAGCAGAATTTGACCATTGTTTTATTTCCCTCTTTAACTTGTGAGAGAAATAATGGCAAGTTACCACTCATTTGTTAATTTTATCACTACCATTTGTAACTGTTCAAAAATTAAGTGACAAAGCTAACAATCCACTAGGATGAGTTTCTGTCACTTTATGAGTATAGCCCTTGTGATTGGTTTAAGCCTTCAATTGACACACCTATAATGTTTGCAGTCAATTTTCTTTTTTATTCAAGTAGACTGAAAGGAGACCCTTTGTTTCCTCTTGGAGGCCTTAAAGGAACCGAGCAGGGCAAATTCCTAATGTCCACTCCATACGTTCTTGTCGTTGCAGCTGTTATTACTGTGATTATTCATATAGTATACGAACATGGATGGGCTGCTCACCAACACGCATTAGCCAGCGTGGTGAGTTTATTGGCTTTTTACCTCTGAGTTTAAGATCAAGAAACACCATGGTCTTTCTTCTCAGTGCCTGATAAGGCAGAATGAATGTTTGTGTAAATGATAAATATTTTTCCAATACATATATACAATTATGACAGACAAAAATAAAGCATGGCCCTTATTCCCAGGAGGCTGTAAAGTCACCAACCAAGGCAGCGGTTGGTGGCCGAAGGCGGAGGGTGCTAAGAATCCCGATTGCAGACCCAGGCTGCCATTTGATGACGACCTTTTATTTAGGTACTTACAACTGCAGATCACTTTCAAGTGAAGGAAGATTGCAAGAATTAGAAGAACTGTCTTATATTAAATGGGACATTATTGGACTTTGTGAAGTTAGAAGAAAAGGAGAAGAAACAATTGATTTAAAAAGTGGACATATACTCTATTATAAAGGCACACATATTGGAAATACAAGTGGAGTAGGATTCATTATAAATAAAAAGTGGAAGAACAATATTGTGGAGATTGATGGTGTATCGGACAGAGTGGCAAGATTAGTTATACAACTTAATAGCAGATACCAAATGCAGATAATTCAGGTTTATGCCCCAACAAGTTCTCATAGTGATGAAGTAGTAGAAGATTTTTATATGGATGTACAAAAGGCTATTGATCAGAGTAAACATTTTAAAATTGTTATGGGAGACTTTAATGCTAGAATTGGTAGACAAATTAAAGATGAAATTGCTGTAGGTAATTTTGGTTATGGTAATAGAAATGAGAGAGGACATAGACTTGTGGAGTTTGCAGAAAAAGAAAAACTTTATATTATGAATTCATTTTTTGAGAAAAATGTGAAAAGGAAATGGACATGGAAGCATCCAAATGAAGGTACAGCAGAATTGGATTATATTTTGACTAACAGAAAATACATATTTCAAGATTGTAATGTTTTTAATAAATTTAACACAGGAAGTGATCATCGATTAGTAAAGTGTAAGTTACGTGTTAATGTAAAACTAGAGAGACAAAAATTATTAAGAAAAACAATATTTACAGTTGATATTCCTAATCTTCAGAAACATTGTAATGAATTTAAATTAGAACTTACAAATAGGTTTCAAGTGTTAGGTGATTTTGAACATGATTCAGATTTGAATGAAATTAATATGAAAATAACTGATACACTTTTAAAAACTGCAACAAACATAGCTGGTAGAAAAAAGCAGCAATTGACTAATAAAATTTCTACCGAGACTAGAGAATTTATGAAGAAAAGAAGGAATATGAAGATATACAAAAATGATGTATTAAAAAGAATTGAATATCTCAAATTTTGTAAAATGGTACGGAAAAGAGTTGAAAATGATATAAGAAAGTATAACTGTGAAATAGCAAGGAAAGCTGTAGAAGAAAATAAAAGTCTCAAAAATGTTAAACAACATTTTGGTATTGGTAGGAAATTTATATCTGCAATAAGAAAAAAAGATGGAATTATTACTAAAAAGAGAGATGACATCATGAAAATGGTAGAAGATTTTTATCAAGAATTATATAGTAATAAAGAATAAGTACCTCCTATATCTATTACATCTTCCGAATTGCCCAGAATTTTAAATGAAGAAGTGAGACATACGATTAAGTGTATGAAGAAAGGAAAGGCTCCAGGAAATGATGGAATTATAATTGATATATTAAAAGAAGCAGGTGAAAAAATAGAAACAATTTTAGCAAAGTTATATACCAAATGTCTAAATGATAAAGATGTACCGGAAGATTGGAAGAATGCAGTAATAATATTAATATTTAAAAAAAGTGATAAAGAAGATATTAAAAATTAAAGACCTATCAACCTTTTATCAGTTTTATATAAAAATTTTTACCAAGATAATTACAACTCGTCTACAGAGAACTTTGGATTTCCACCAACCAAGAGAACAAGCTGGATTTAAAAGTGGTTTTAGTACAATAGATCATATCCAGGTATTGAGAGAAGTCATAGAAAGGACAAACGAATATGAGTTGTCATTATGTTTTGGATTTATAGATTATGAAAAGGCATTTGATTCTATACACATTTCTTCAGTGATTAAAGCATTGGATCATCAAGGTATAGATCCAGGATATTGTCATATTTTAAAGAATCTGCAAGAAGTATTTTGTGGATTAAAATGGGAAACTAAAGGAGTGAAAGTAAATGGAGAGTATTTAAGTCATTTAGATTTCACAGATGATGTAGTTGTTTTTTCAAATAATGCTTCAGAGCTGCAGGAAATGTTGCAGGAGTTAGCAGATGAAAGTAGAAAAGTAGGACTAAAGATAAATGTTAAAAAGACTAAAGTAATGTTTAATCGATTTGCTCAAAATATGAAAATAAAGATTGATTATGAAGAATTAGAAGAAGTTAACAGTTACAAATACCTTAGTCAGATTATTAATACAGATGGAAACATAATGGAGGAAATTAATCATAGAATTAAACTTGGTTGGAGTGCTTTTGGTAGAAATAACTTGATACTAAAAGGAAATATGCCTATGTGTTTGAAAGGATGGTTTTTAACAAATGTGTTTTACCAGTTCTTACTTATGGATCTGAGACTTGGACACTTAATAGAAGAGCAATACAGAGACTTCAGACCACTCAAAGGAGTATGGAGAGATGTATGTTGGGAGTAACAAGAAGAGATCGAAAACGCAATGTATGGGTAAGACAACAAACAGGTGTTACTGATCTTATTGGAAAAAATTAAAAGATTGAAATGGAGTTGGGCTGGACATATTGCTAGAAGAGATGATAATAGATGGACAATTGAAATTTTAAACTGGATTCCAAGAGATTGTAAAAGACCCAGAAAGAGACCACATGTGAGATGGATGGATGAAATAAGAAAATGTGCAGGGGTGTTGTGGAGAAGAGAAGCTAAAGATTGGAGAAGATGGATTAAACTTGGAGAAACCTTCATCCTGCAGTGGATTGATAATGGTTGATGATGATGATGATTGTAAATACAATGAATAGCTGCATTTGCGTGTTAACTTTATTTTTCCAGTTAATGGGGAAAAATATTCCTTTTATCCAACTGCGCCAATTCTGTTGTTGCATTTGCGTGTTTACTTTATTTTTCCAGTCGCTGGGGAAAAATATTCCTTTTATCCAACTGTGCCAATTCTGTTGTTTGGTCTGAATTGCAGACTCAAACCAATAGTTATAAAAAATATGAATACTCAAAGTTTAATTAATATAATTTATTAGTAACAAATATATTTACATAATATACAATCAATAAACACTATATCACATAAACTGGGCTGGTCAGGCTCGAATGACTGAACTCACTTCCAGCTGTACGTGATAGCTTGCCTAAGTTTTAGCCGAAACTTTTCTGGCTATAATAGGCAACTTGCCTCAAGTCAGCCCTAGTTTTTGCAACTTCCAGTCCTATTATGGACTTTCCTCATTGCGGTAGACTTATAGCATGGTGACTATAATAGAATCATTCATTGTTAGCAGTAGTTTCAATTGAAAGCGTGTTCAGTTGTTTCAGGTTAGACATTATCTCCTTACATCAAAAAAGGCTACTTAATTACCAAATCCCCAACCTTACTGGCAGCCATCGAATTCTGAGAGCATAACTGCCTATAGGACAATACTAACCATTGGCTGTTTTATGTATCTGTTTACACATTGGTTGGTGGCAGTGAATGCTCGATCTGACTGGATAAAGGAATCTGGGCAAGTCCACTTCTGACAGCAACGCGAGAAGATATGACACATATTATCTGTTATATTTTAACATTCCTTTTAAATCTTACATTTTTTTAAAAAAATATATATACATTTTAGGGAACAAAAAATATTCCCGCTTAATCCTAACTTATGGTTACTTTTAACTGATTTTATATTTACTAAATAACTTTGATGCAGCAATTATTTCACATTTCTTAAGTAAATCTTCCCCACAACAAAATTGCAAATTTATTTCAGCTTGCTTCTCAATGTGAAATTTTGAAATTAAATTTTAATTGCGTTGTTACACATAATTTTTTGATCTGAATTTTATATCAAATCTACAAATTTATTATATAGAAAATATCACTTATTTTAAATGCAGTTAAAAATGAGATGTTAAATCGGAATATCCATAATCTTTTTAAAGGCAATATATCAAAGATTCATAAACTTACTTAGTCTATTGACCTCTTCTCAGAAACTCTTAGTGCGGCGGTGGCGCTTCATTGAAATTTTATGTTCTTTTTAAAATTACATGAAAACTACAAACATGACGTCAACAGCATTCGTTGCATTTTTCAATTTTATTTCTAATGGCATTCATTATGCTAAAATCCCCCCAAAATTGGATTTTTTATGAATATTTTTGTGAATTAGATTCATTTATTTTTTCCCTGTTTACTAGTTTTCATGGAAAAAGACAGAAATTTTTAAACAGCCAAAGAGTCTACTAAAACAGATGAAAAATGTGCCGATAATTCACATTTCAAGGACTTCAAAATATAAGCAGAATATCGGGTTGCAAGTATAAAAACTTTTATTTTTTAATTATTTGAATAGTAAATTTTTAAAAATTATTTGATAAATGGTTGTTTGCATGTGTCTGTGTAGCATATAAATTATATATCATTTATGCACTTTATTATACCAAATAAATTTAAACATTTGTATTCAAATACAACAAAAGTAGTTTATGTAATTTTGGGGCTCTGATCTAAGTTTAGGAAATCTTATTTTCTAGACATAATGATTCTCAAAAGGTTTAATAATTTATTACTATGTTTATATATTACTGTCTTTGTGTTTGCAATTGCAGGTTTGTGTTTACACAACAAGTAATGTAGCACAACAAGCAATGTCTACATATATAAAACTAAGATATTATAGAGCAGTACAATGTAAATTTTAAGTCTGATTATCAAATATACAGAAATTTTGTAGTTGACAAAGCAATCACAAAATTTACTGGGCATAGTACCATGTGAAAGTATAAACACTTAAAACCATCAAAGAGATTTCAAATGGTGTGTGTGTGGAGATAACCACAGTAGTTACATATATACCATATGAAATTGTATGCAAACAAAGAATCAAATTCTGATTCTTGCCCATGCCTTGGTACTCATGCTGTGGAGTCAGTAGCTTTGACACATTATTTTCAATTCTATAGCTAGCAACTGAGGTATATGCAAATAAATTATATCTCTGTAGGACAATAAATATAACAAGACTGGTGTGCATAACGAATATAAACATCACTGATATACACAAAAAATATAAAATGAAGAGATGAAACTCATTTCATCAGTAAAACAGACAGTAACTTATATTTTCTAGTTTTAAAAGACAAAAAGCCAATTGCTATGATGACAAATGCATATCCATCTTCTGGAAGTGATTTATTTTGTATCTTTTATTAGGATGAATCTTTTTATTATAGATGCCTTAGAGATTTGGTAGCTTTTGGGATACAAGATAAAAATGAAGAATTCATATGCGACATTTTGGGGATTATGAAGCTATGGATTATTTCAGGTAAGAAGTATTATATATGGTTTGAAAGATATTTTTCTAAGGAATACAAATAAATTATCAATAAAGATGTAATTTAAACTTAGTTAATGATAAATTAGAAATTATGAACAAACAATAATTGGATGTTGAAATTTCTTTTTTTCCTTATTTTTTAAATGGTTATCATTATTTATCTTAGCCTTATTGTTTTTATAGTTTCTATCAATGTAAAGCTTTTTGCTCTAACATTATTAAAACTGAAGTTATTGTGAAAATTGTGTCTCAAGCCAGTTTTTTAAAAATTAAGTATAGTGACCTGGACATTAAACAAGTTAAGTGAACAAAAAGAAAAATGCAACAATTAAATGGACAATGTTTTATGCATCTACATATGCCTTACAAGATAGTAAAGAAAAATGAAAAAACAAACAAACAAAATACCGATGCTTGAAATTATGTTTTTAAATTAATCATAGAAACATTTGTACCACACACACAGAATATTATAATGAAGAATAATATTTAAATACATCAAAAACATTAATAATAATCCTAATGAAAAATAATAAACTTGGTATACTATCAGTTTATTGTACTAGATTGTATTTTTGTCAACAGCATTCTTAAATCACCGTGATTATTATTTACAATGTTTCTTTTTTTAACAATTATATTAAACCCAAATTCCACTGAATATAATGAAACAAATACAATTAAAAACTGTTATACTACAACCCATAATCCAAAATAAAGTGTAGGTACAACCAGAATTGGTAGTAATTGTTTTGAAATTTCAATTTCTCATTTGCTATTTCCATCAGTTCTAATTTTGTAAATTTTACAATTACAAAAATGGGTCAAAACCTAATTTGTCTATGTTCATTTTAAAAATTATTAATTGAAGTCAGAATAGAGAGCTTTTAGCTGTAATAAACTTGGAACATGGGTGAATTCCTGACCATAAATTTTGTTTGTGCAGAAGTTTTGCCACAATGAGTTATTATTTTGCTTAAATACAGCTTATCATTTTGGTGGTGTGTTTCATTAAATTTATTAATTAAACAAGTCTGTTAAATAAATGAATGCCCATAAAGCATCATTGTTTTTCAGAAATTCTAGTATCAAGTCAGAGTTTATGAAAACAATCTGTTAGCCAATAACTTTTATATAAAAAGCAAACGACTGTCATCATTTTCAATACAACGCTATTATTCAATAAATTGCTTCTGATTTTGGTGATTGCTTTAATAATAAAATATATCCTATGTAAGCATTCACTCAGATTTTTGGCAACTAAATATTGCCAATGAATGTGTATTATAAATATTCAAGATAAGTCCCCACAGGGCGTTTTAAATAGCAACTGATAAGATATTACTCAGAGTGATTTCATTTTCTTTAAAAACTCTTCTAATATATGTGTATCAATTCTCATATAGTATCAATTAGCAAATAATAATTCTTAGTAATTTTTTTTCTTACAAGTTGCGTGTATGCTAAAAGATTTCATTTCTGGTAAAATTGACTCATTGCATAGAGAACTGGGATCTTTTTAAATACAAGTTTTTTTGCATTTTGAGCAATTTTATAAATTCTTCTTCAGTTGCATTCTATGATTGCTTAGAGAAATTTTCTTGATAATTTTAGTTGCTGGTTTGTGTATACTTTATAGCTGATAGAATTAGTTCATCAATAGTATCCTGTTTTAACAATCAATAACAAACTTTCTGAAACATACAACCTATTGTCAAGAAAAGAGTTTTTCTAATATTGGTAGCCTTAGAAACTTTTTTTTAAATACTTAAAAATAAGATAAATCCATATCTATCATTATGAACTTTTGTTAAATATTCTTTGTACTCTTGAAGTCTTCATAGTTTCATTTGACAAACCTCTTTCAGAAGTTTGGGAACATGGGGTAATGTATTTCTTATAATGTATTTTTGTTTACAATTTTTCTTAGGTTCAGCCCATGAAAAAAAAAAAAAAAAATTTATTTTATTTTAGTGTTACAAAATTATTTAAAGATACAACAATTTATATAATTGAAAAAGTACAATTTTTCTCATTGAAATTAAAATTTTTTGCTACAATTGTGTTATTAAAATAGTACTTTTGACATCAGGAATACAGTGGCTTTTGTGTAAAATGATAAAAGGCAAACAAATTAAAATACTAATAAAATTAGTAAACTGGATTTTGTCCTTTATTCAGTATTAGATACATGTATAATAAGAAATAATTAAAAAAAAAGTTAATTATGCAATTAAAAAAGTTAATAAACTTTTAATTTAGTGTGCCTTTATTTAAATAAATTTTCCTTATTAATACATAACTTATTTACCAATTAACACATGATTCGATAGATATAAATAAATGTTAATGACTTCAGGTTTTTTTTAGGATTTCATTTCTATTTTCATTACTATAATTGCCAAACTATACTGATAGTACACTTCAAATAATACTAACAACATAAGCTTACTACAATTTTATTATTAGTAATCATTACAAGATGCACAAATATACAATAGATATATAAGAAAATGCATAAAAATTTTCGCATATAAATTGCAATTATTGAAACATTATAATTTATTTTGTATGGAATTCATAAAGATCAAAAATATTGAATATGAATTAAAATTTTAAATACTTACTGCCCTTATACTATTGTTAGTTGCTCATTACAGAATACAGAAACAATCTAAATAAAACTTTATGCACATCTATTTATAGCATTGTACTGTAAACAAGTCATTTCTTGCATATCTGAAAATGGATGTTGGCCTTCCTGAAGTGTGCACCATGTTGGTCCATCAACAGTTATTTGTAAATGACCCATTGGTGGATTTGATCACTTTTATTGCCTCTTGTATTTATTCAACTCTTCCTCCAATTACATCTGAGGTTACCAGCACTTCTTGGATTGTTTCACTTTCCACCCACTTTGGGAAGCATTAATGTAGAAAATTTTCTAAATCATTAAAATGTTATAATTCTGTATTAAATTTATTGCTAATTTAAACATTCAAGCTTTAGGAATGGTGATATTTAAATAAGAATAAAGTTGCTATATTTATGAAGCGTTAATTATTTTTAAGGTACTTGATGGGAGTGGAACCTGAAATACATGTCATGCCAAGGCTGGGTAATTTTTTATTAATATTGTAACAATCAAAAAGCTTAGAAAATCCTTTAATTATGAAAACAAACTACACTTTTTTTGATTCACTGACAATTTATTAGGGAGAAATAATACATTCACAATAATAACAAAAATGATATCAAAAAGGATTACAGAATGAAATAAATAATAAAGATGAAATGTTAATAAATAATTATAAAAATAATTTGCAAAAGTTAATAAAATATGCTATTAAAAAAATGATAATAAAATAAATATTAAGATCAAACATCATTGTATTTCTTTTTTGGGAAATAAAAAAAAAAAAAATATCCGAGGTAAAATTTATTACAAATTAAGCAAATGTTTATATAATTCCAGATATTTTTCAAATATTAAACGAAAAATGATTGGAGAGGATGAAACTGGAATATATAAGCTTAAATAAAATACAGTATATATGTATTTTTATTGATGAATGAATCCAGATACAACCATAATACAATATTCACACCAAAAAAAAAAAAAAAAAAACTAAATAAATAAATACATATGACAGAAACAAGATGTTAAGTTTAAGCTACACCATTACTAATATGATTAAAAACCAAAAAACAAATATGAAACAATTTAAAATGTTTTTATAAAATATTCCATTTCCAAATATGGTAGAATGTAAGTCTATACATTTCCTGTTTTAACATTATAACAACAAAAAAAAAGCTGTCAATTCTAACCATAGTTGCAATACTATAAGAAAAGAAATGACAAAATGTTTTGCAGTATGCATACATTTCAGTAATAACTTGTTTTGTCAGCTACCCCGGAGTATTGCCAACAATCCACGCAAATACAATTTGCCTAATGACTTAGTATTAATCTTAATTTGTTCCTTTATTGCATTGCCTTAATTAATTAATTACTCCGTTTTTTTATAAAAAATCTTTATTCTTTGTACAATGCTTACATAACACCCATCAACAAACAGTTTCGATTGCCCCTGCAATCTTCTTCAGAACTATAAAATATATACACATATACATAAATATACAAATTATATAAAAAAACATACATATATATATTCATAAAAAAAAAAAAATGGAAGGAGGAAGATAAAGAAGTTTTAAAAAGGTAAAATTAAGAATTAAGTGTTAGAGTGGGTTAAGGTTATTAATATAACAATGCAATAAGGAAAATAAATAGGAATTAAACAAGGTTTTGTGTTTTTATAATAGTTTTATATAATAGATTTTAAATGTAGATTATGATGGAAAGTTTAAAGGTTAGGTTTTATGTATATGAGATATATAAAGTAAAAATTAAAGATTTTAAGTGGGTATGAGGTAGAAAATAAAATAAACAATAGAAGTAAAAAGGAATGGAATGGGTACATAAATATGATAATGTTAACATTATAAATGTAGTATTTAATTATAAATTATGGGGATAGCATATAAAGTTATTAAGATGAATTAAAAAGAAGAAATAGAATAAAGGATAAGGGTAAAAAAAGAAAAATAATTGGAATAAGTATAATTTTTGAAAGATATAAAATAATAGCATGAGAATACAATAAAATACATATATATGGGAAAAAATAATAATAATGAATAAAAAATAAATAGACGTATATATTATATGTATAGGAAAATTTAAAGAATTTTAATAAAAGAAAAAGGAAAAGATTAAAATATTAGAGGGTTTTATTTATTAGTATTCATGTATTTGAAAAGATATACAAATATAGGTATGTTGTGTATTTTATGAATATATGTGTATGGTTTTTTATATAATTTGTATGTTTATATAATTTGTATATTTATGTATATGTGTCTATATTTTATAGTTCTGAAGAAGATTGCAGGGGCAATCGAAACTGTTTGTTGATGGGTGTTATGTAAGCATTGTATAAAGAATAAAGATTTTTATAAAAAACGGAGGACTTAGTATTAAATAGCAGAATAATAATTAACACTACAGCTAATATCAATTTGCTTATTTCAATGTGGCTATAAGCTAATCAGGGCAGATTCAGAGATTCATTTTAAAAATTTTAATTAAGAAATTCACTATCAAAATATGTAAGAAATAAGCTAACACATTTACTAATAACAGCTGTTCTTTTTGCATAGATTGTTGAAAATGTTCGAAGGCTGCTAATGAGTTATTTCTGAAATGCACATATATTGTAATGATTTTTTTTTTTTCCATATAGTATGGCAACCATAGCAAAAATGTATTGTACATAATAATTGGATCTGACAACTCTTCAAATTCATTTATATAAAAAATATATTAATCTGTTTATTATACATTATAGGTTTTTTTTAAAAAAATTACATTAGAAAATGAAGATATATCTCAAGCACAACATGATTATCTCTGTCTGCATTTAAATTATGCTGTTGGAAATATTCTCTTTCTTACACCAAAGCCATCTAGTATATCAGATATAATGCTATTATATCACATTATTGAACTAATTTTAGTTTATGATTTTCATCAATGTACAACTTGAATATAAGGTATCTGGACTTATTGCACTTTACATCTTTAATCTTTATTTCTATTACAAACCATGAAATTTAACTTTCACATTTAAAATTCAAGCCAACTTGTTTACACAGTTATATAGATCTGCTACTAAGCAATAACTAAACATTTTAGTGCTGTCAGTTCTAAGATAAATGTAAATACCTTGAGTAGGTCAGTATATAATTATACAAGTAAGCTGGCTTGTATTCAAAATATTAAAATGTATTTGGATTTTGAGATATAAGCTTGTGTTCAAAAGAGATAAAAAGAGGCACTGGATATAAATTTCATTATGTTAAACTCTTAGTAGAAATTGATTCTAAACCAAATACTAATCTGGGAATGAGTATATTATAAAATTACCCTCAAATATCCATTGATTGATTTAAACTTGCAATAGATGGTTATTGAGTAAATAAGATCACACATATATGTTTTAAAAGAGCTTCTAATGAAGTGTAAACAAATATTTACTGCCAGTAAAAATTATTACTGCATATGATTCTCTCTCTTTCTCTTTATATAAATATATACAAACACATAATGCAAAGATTATGTTTTTGCCTAATGGATCTATAATTCAAACCTGAGCTTGATAAGGTTTGAACATTTTTCAGATTCTAATCAGACTTAGGCTTTTTCTTTCAGTTTGGCCTATAGTCCACACAGCTGATATCTAGCATTAGTTACTTAATGCTATTTGCTAATTGTTGTGAGGAAATACATCAAGGACAGAAACTCATTCAATCATTCACCATCTAGTACTTGACAAGCCTGATGAATATCAGGGCATGATCAAATGACTAGTAATCTTTATAATGAGATACTTAAAAACTGTTTTACAGTCAACCCCCCCTCCCCCATTACAAAGAATATATATGTTTTGTATATATTCAAGATAAATTTTTCCAAATAACTCATATTCTATATGTATAGAAAGAAAATCTTTAACTAGGTATTCAAAAAAATGAGACTTCCATTCCTTTGTAAAATTTATTTTAGCTCTGGATATGAGAAACAATTTACAGAGCTTTTTACAATTTGTGGATTCTTTGGTTTTCAATATTAGACCTTTCCTTTTAATGTAAACTCAAATTCCATTGAGGGCCATAATTTGCCATTACATTTTTGCTTTTGCTAAAATGACTATCAGATAAGAAAAATTCAAGTCCATTTTTGATCTTAAAAAAATTCCCGAAGTTCATCTAACTTGAACTGAAATGCCAAGTAGATCAGTTTATAATACTTTTTTGAAAAGATGTTAGCTCCAATTATTACATGCAATATATTTTTATTATGGCTGCCATGCTACTTAAAAAAAAGTTCATAAATCACCATGCAATATACAAAAAGTTCTAAAATAATTTCCTTCATTAATCTATTTTATTATTTATATTTTGTATATATTGAAATATTTTGATGTTTAAATTTATTTTATTAGTAACAATATAACACTTTAAAGAGCAGAAAACACATGCTTATATTAGCACAAAATTTAGAAATTTTGTTCTGATGTGTTCGAATTAATAGAGATTAGATTAATTGATAGTCTACCTGCAATAATAATCATCATCATATGGTTAGTAACTTAAGGTCATATGATGTTTGAGAATCATAGTGGAAGAACAAGCACAATAGTTCTGTTCTATTGGATTAGGATTTTTATATTTTATTTATACCATTCAACTGAGAATCAATCTTGAAATTATTAGTTCCAAGGGGGCCTGTCACTTTATTATTGCATTAACCCATCTGAGATCTAAAGCTATTGACCGCTGCCATCAATTATAAACATTTAAAAATATTCTAATCCAAAAATAAAGAAATAATCTAATTTAAGTGATAACTGCCAGAGAAAATCCACAGTAAAAAGCAATGGTCAACAAATTTTTGGTCCAATAAATACAAAATGTTAAAGAGAATATGATAAGCTAATGGCCATTTAATATAGCTTATCCTGTTGATAATACATTCTTGTATTTAGATGAATTACAAAGCAGAAAAATATCATTAAAAAATATTTTGAGATTAAACCCTAAAAAAACTTTGATAAAATCTATAAGCTGATAGACATTATTAATGGGCCATCAATACAATGAAGATGTATAACTAAGGTTTTTAATAAAGTTCTTATTTTACTAAGATAAAATATATTATTATATACAGTAGTCCTGCCACATTCACTGACTCATCATTCATGGTTCAAAAAAAAAAAAAATTAAAAAGCTTTATGAACTCCATTATGAATCACCTCAGTTGGCCATTTTCTCATCTTGCGTGACTGCTTTTACTTTTTCAATTAACTATCTTTCTACACATTGTACTATTACATATATATATTTGTTAATTTTATGCCTTTAAATTATACTGCAGGTGTATGTTAAACATGTACATTAGTTAGGGGTTACTCTTATCTTTGTGCTGACTTGAAATAAAAAGCAGTGAATATGAAAGAACTACTATATATAAAAAACGTTTTGGCAAGAATTTTTTTATTAATTTCTTTTATCATTTACTAAAGAAAAAATTCTATGACAATTAATCCTTATTAAAGACTTATTATTGCTGAAATATATAATAAACTTTATATAAATAAATACTAAAAATGTGCAATTGTCTTGTTTAATTAAATTATTTGTATCAAAGTAAAAGCAATGCTTATTATATATTTTTCAGCATGCTTTCAGTTTTCAACAATAATCATAACATTAAACTTTAGAAAAATAGTTACTACAATTGTTTGTGATTTTAAAAAAAAATCAAAATACTTAATTAGAAATTATCATTAATAAAAAACAAGAAAACAATATGGTACATGATTAAAAAAAGTAATTCATTTAGAAGAAAAAAGCTCATTGCGATTTCAAAATAATTCTTTCTAAAGTTATCAAGACTTATATCATAAATGCATACATTTAAAAATTGCTCTAATAACAACTATGTTGATCAATTCTATTTCAAAATAAATAAAAATATATTAAAAAGATTGCAATATTTGTAAAGAAAACATTACACAATTCATAATTTCAAATAACAATGCAATGCTTATAGACAACAAACACATACATTAAAAATAACAAAAAGGAGATAATTGAGAAGCATACAATGTACTTTCACAAATAATATTAAAAAATAAATAAATACAAATTAATTTCATCATGATTTCATAAAAGATGTTTCTTTGGTAGACATAACTACAAATTATGTTACACTTATAATTTTTTTTTTGCAAAATTTTTTGAGTTAAAAAATCCAATGTCTTGTATAGGCTAAAAAACAAAATTCCGTCTATAAACCACTATCTAATGTGACCAAAAAAGTAATACTTTTTCTACAATCTAATCACACTCAGAATTCTAATAAACACATTTAATAATCTCCTGAACAAAACACATTGTAGAGTATGATTTTGCTGAAGAATATCAGTCCAAACAATCTACATTGAAGATTCTACATCTTCCAAAACACAATCAACAATGCCCTCATCAACACTTACTAGACGATTTTGTCTGGGTTGTGGTTCTTTTTCTTCCTCTGATATAAGATTATTGATCATAGGAGATGGTGGTTCACTAGAATTTTCAGTCAATGTGTCGACAATTGGTGTATGAACTGAGTTTAAATGTACTGGAGAGGAATGGATAGCTACAGGAGAAGAAGGTTCGCTATGACTTTCCTTATTACTAGAAATACTTGAGAGAGATGGTCTCTGACAAAAGAATGATTGTAATTTTCTATGATGTTCTAAAGAAGTTATGCTTTGGCCAAAATGAGTTTCCAAATCAACAGTTTTTTCAGAACTCTGGCTTGAAATGCTTCCAGATAAATGATTAAATTTATTTGGTCGAATAATATCATGTTGGAGTTCAATATTCTGCATACATGATGGAGCACTCAGACGACGAAATGAAACACAACTGGCAAACACTGATGCTTCTGTTTCTAAATCACTTTCATCATAATTAGTTAGAACAGCACCTAAAATGAAAAAAAAAAACAAACATAAAAATAATACATATTATATTTTTATAGCTTTTATGATAACTAATGTTTAGATATTGTGAATCCATCTTTACACCCTTAACAATTAAGCATTAATTTGATCATCAATAAATCAATGTTTACATAATTGCTTATGATTAAAGATATAGATTATTAGTGTTCAATGGAAAAAGTAATCTAATAATCATATGACAGCTTACCAAATTGTATATATATAAGCTAAAAATTATGACTGTTTTCGACAATGAGGGAAAAATAATCATTTTAAAGGAATGGCAAATCTATTTCAAAGATTCTTTTCTGAATTCATATTGAACTTATCCGGAAGTGGATCTCATATATAGATATTGTTTCAAAGTTGTACGTCAACTGAAATTTCAAAGGAATGTAGATATTACTTTCTACAGATTTTCATAGATAATGTTACTAAAGAATGATTTCATAATAAGTAAAAATGCTATAATTTTGAGAATTCTGATGCAAAATAGTCAAATTATTTTATAAAAGAGTGATTAGATAGCTCCTCATGGTTGTGAGAAGATTAATCATGTATTTATGATAAACTATACATATGAAATGTACTTTACTGTTATGGTAATGTAAAAGCTAAACCCTATTAAAAAAATAATATACAACAGTCTAAATAATAAAGTGGTCAGTTAATGACACAATCAAAGTCTTAATTCTTATACTTACTTTTTTAAAAGTGAATTCTTGTCTAATACTATGGACTATATTAGTGCATTTATTTTAAATTAAATTATTATAATCATTCTTTTAAATTAATAAATCATATACAAAGAAGAATCAAAGAACAAAACAATAACTTAATGAAAAACTGACATGTTCAAGAGTAGTCTATTCCAGAGCTATTTATTGAAAACTTGAGTAACCAATGGACATTAAATGATAGTGCTATTATATGCACATTCCTGAATTAATTTTTAACTTAAGACTTTCATCTGTGAGAATTCTGAATTTAAAGCTGTTAAATGCTTAATGAATATAAAAGCAATACCATTTAGTATCCATTGATTATTAAATCCTACAACAGATGACTATGAAACACAACAAAAAGAACTGCTTCAGAGATCATGTTAGGCACAAGCAGAGACAGACATGCAGTAAAAACTAATCATGTATTAAGTTAGTCATAATTTGTTGTCAATTCAAATTTGAAGCTGTATTATAAAACAATAATAAAAAAAGGGACGAGATATAAGTAAAAATATATTAATGGTCGAGTTATATAGCTATATTAAACATTTATAATACAATATTTGTTTGAAGGTTTGTGATGATGGTATATTATTAGATGTGATATGTTGGACTATTTCCATCATCTATGAGTGAATGTTGAATGCATAGAAAATTTTAAACTTTATTTAAACCTTCCAAATACAAACAACTTGTTAGTAATAACACACAAATAAACAACAGATTACTAACAAATTGTTTGTATTTGAAAAGTTTAAAATTTTCTATACATTCAGCATTTACTCATAGATGATGGAAATAGTCCAACATATCACATCTAATTTATACTACAAACTTCTCTAATGCTTCAGTTTCATTATTTTTGACTTACATACATTAAAAAATCAAACTTTCTGTATAATGGACAAATCAGACTAATTACATCTTCAAACCATCAGAGGCATCATTATTCCGAAAGTCTACTATAAAAATACTGCATATATACTGAAGTTAGATTCCGAACAACAATTGTCTCCCATATCTGCATTTTCTCTTAAGTATTTTTAAAAAATATGTTAAATAAAAAATTAGAAACGAATAAAAAATATTTTTTTATTTTATAATGCAACTACTGCAATTGCAAAATATCACAAACAAATATGTGATGTAATTTTTTATCATTAAAGTAGTTTGGATTTTTTATTTTAAAATTTATTTATCTTTTCCATTTCATGAATAATTTTCATTATAAAAAGAGTGAATAATACAAAAGTGTTGAAGGATTTTTTTTAAAAGAATTACTATTTTAATGAGAAAAAAGAGGAGTGAATAAAGTTATACAACTTTACTTGTCATTTCAAAAGTAAAAGAAGAAATTATTTAGCAGTTAGCTAATTTTATTATTCATTCAAAAACAAGAGGAACTTTTATTTTTTAAAAGTTATTGTGTGTACATGTAGAAGACGTAAATTATATTGGATTACTATTATCCACAAATTTCAGATATGTGATTAATCTTGGAATCAATACAAAGGAAGTACTGTAATGAGAATTCATATCAACTGTACAAATAACATTCCCTCAGGAACATCCTGAATTTACAGATTTCGAAAAGATATTATATCTGTTCATTTTTATTGCCACCATCCTCTTCTTTTATAAAATCTTCAAACATTTTATACTTTTAAAATGAATTTAGAAAAGTTTTAACCTTTATTATGTGCACCTTGAACATTTATAATAATTAAAAGATGCCTTTTTTTTTATTATAGAGGGATTTTTCAAACCTTGTTACAAGACAGCGACTTTATAAAGATAAGAACGGCCATTTTATTTTTAACCTAAATTACCACTTACATAGGCTAATGTGAAGCATCTTGATTTGGGAGTGTGAAGCAGTCAGACTCTTCACTTTCATTCATAATTTTCTATTGTAAGCATTCATTTGCTCAATAAATGACAAATAATAAAACCAACAAATTTCCATCAGTTATCTCTTGAATATTAATTACAGCATTGGTTATGAATAAAGTTATACATTATTGCTACCCTATGTTGAAAGATAAGGATAATCTAATACTTAAATTTTTTTATTAATGTGGTTTTCTTTAATATTTTTTTAAAATTTGAAATAGTTTCCAAAATCATTCTTGATGAAGACAAACATATTACAAACAAATACCGAGTACTGTATTATTTTATTCATATGGTTGGGTTAAAGAGTAATTTATATATTATTGTCTCACTTTATCTTTTCCACACACTTTTGGAAATCATAAAAAATTGTTAATCTAGAAGATTTCACTAGTGCACCCAGCTTTAAATAGCAATATTAATTTATTTTTGTCTTGTGTAACTTATTACAGTAGTAGAATATTAGACTCATGATTGAACATTTCTATATTGATTTTTAGTTGAATAAAGTAAAAAAAAAATCAGTTCAATCCATTGAATGGAATCACTATGCTCAACCTGCTCTTTAGATTCACAAAAATCACAACTTTCCAAAAAGCTGACCATGTGATTACTTTCATTTTTTTTATTTTGGATTATAGATATCAAAGCAAAATCATACCGTGAGCTCTTAAACTTAACTTTTAATCTGCCTTATATTTTTTAATGCAGTGATAGAATGGTTTTTACAAGTTTTAATTTTGGCTTCAATCTTCGTAATTGTTTCCCTTTAATTAATCCTCTTGTGTTCATTCTTGATTACTTCTTTTACTTCCACCTCATAATGACTAATGTATTTGTGTACTATACTCAAGATCTGGAGTTTAATCCAGGTCAGATGAATCTTGGGTATTTTTTCAGATCAATTACAGAATTAAGATTTTTATTTTAACAAGTCAGTCCATTGCCAACTCAATTAGTTACTTAGTAATGTCGAATGAAATGATATCAAACTATTTTTATTTTAATTTGGTTTGATCAGATGAGTATTAATATCTCATTGTATGATGCAACTCCTCATTGGCAGAGGAAGTGTGATATTTTTAGAGATGTTGAATTCATAGTTTGCCTTTATCATACACCCAAAATCCAAATCAATTACTAATAGTATTCCTAAAGGCAAAATTTATGATCTTTAGTTTATATCTTTCATTTTATTGACATACCTAGTGTATTCCAGTGAAAAAGTAACTGATTTGCTCTCCAAGCTGCCTAAAATACCACGAATCAATGCAAGTATTTGTTTAACTACTTACCACAAAAATTTAAGGTGCTTGCACGTCTGATTCTCATCTTTTAATATAAAATTGAGCAAAACTGCTATTGAAAATGATTCAAACTATTTATGGCAATAAAGCTATGAGTTGCAAGAAGTTTTTCAAGTGGTTTGCAAGATATCATGATGATAGGAAGAGTACTTGAAGACAATCTACAAAGAAATGAAACACATTGTCACATTCCATATCATAATTTGTGATCCAGACACATTTCTACCTTAAAATATGGTGTTACATAATAGATGCAACTAGTATCTTAGAGATCACCAGTCATCCTTTCATTGGGACATACTATATATAATGAATTACAAAGTTATCAAATAATCTTATAAAAGTTATGTGCAGACACTCTTTAAAATTTTCTTTGTAAAATTATTTATTTTAAATAAAATAATAAATTATACACTTTTCATTCTTCTTTTTTTCAAAAAGTAGTCAAAACTGCCAAAAATATCCTTATTACAAGTGCTGCTATAAGTGAACGTTCATACAATTTATTGTTTCATGCAATAATTGCAAAAAAATCCAAGTCATCGCATGACTTAATTTAATAAGCTTGTACTACAAATGTTATATAATGAGCTTAAATAGCTCTTAACAAGCTTTTCTGAATATTCCTATCCCCAGTCCAGTTTCTGAATATCCTAGCATCTCACTGAGGAAAGCCATCAGCTAGAAAGCAGTCTGGGAATACGGATTTTCAGAAAAGCTTGTTAAGAGCTATTTATGCTCATTATTTAATAGTTATGCAACTATTATTTCTAAAAATTGTTACTATGTTGAAATAATCATGATTTGTTGTCATCTTTATATGAATTAAATAGTACAATAGTAACATTAAGCATTAACATATTAATTAATACTTACAGTAGATGTTATTTTAGTCTGTTAAAGTATAATACATTTTTTGTGCACTGCACCATAATGGTATCTTTCAGTATACATATTCAAAATCAATCTAGATTGAAGATAATTCTACATTAGAGATTTCTTAAGCCAATAATTATTCAAATCATAATAAAAATTCTTTGTATCTTGAATAAAATGATTATATTTCTTAACATTTGTCTGAAGATTTGCAAGTAGATCATTTTAGTTGGTATTACAAGATGGACTATTTCTATCATCTAGTTACAATTTTCAAATATTTAAAAAAAAAAAACTTAATCTCATATTTAAGCTTTTTAAATACATTTAACCATTAGTAATGACACACAGGTATTATTTTTTTTAACTTTTTCAAGTTTGCTGTTCTAACCAGAAATATTAGGTAGCATTTGAACAAGTGATGTTTAGATTCATAAATACTGAATTTAAGGAGACTATAATCAATTGTTATTCTGTCAAAGTTAAATCAGTAGACATTTTATTCACTTATCTATGAAAATACATTTTTTTATTAAGTCTGTGTGTTCATACCAAACAATATGAAGACTAGATTCTCAGATCAGTTAAATCAAACTGTACAAATCATTATACATTCCAGGATAAAGAGTAGTCTTTATTTCTCAAACCAAAATGGATACATCCTGATTCAGAAACTTTTAACCTTTGCACAACAATATGAAAACTTCCCAAATCATGACTAAGATTTGATTCATGACCATCAAGTTTATAAAATTAAATAAAATCTAATACGTGAGCCATTAAAGGACCTATTAATGTAAGCAGTGTATCTGTCTGTTATTTCACAATCTGAATTCAAATTCAGGTTTGGTAAATAAGACTTAATTTTTTTTATTTCAGATAATCACCCAGTATTGGTCTGAATATGAGTATGTAATAATTCTTAGAGAATAAAATAAAAAATCCAGTTTTTTAAATTCTTATCAAAAATCGCTTGAGCTTTGGAACATTAAATCCAAAATGAGCTTAGAGAATGCTTTGTTATTGATTATTTTAAATCTTCACTGACTCAGAAATTCTGTGATTTTGTTAATAAAATTAATTTTAAGAAGTGGATATCTATAAATTACTATATGCTGGAGATTACAAAGTCAAAAGTTTGTTGATTTTTTGCAGATATTTATTAAAACTTAAAACCCATGAAATTATTAGTTCTGAAAGAGGCTGCCACAATTTGCAGAAAATTATTCATTTATGTTGCAAAACGAAATTCAATCTTACAACTGAACTATTGAGAAGAATTGGAATTGACATGTTAATTTTTGTTCATTTCAGTTTGTTTAACACTCCTCATAGTTTTTTTTTTTTAACATTTCAAATCAAACATATACCAATTCTTAAAATTATATTAAATCTTAACAAAATCTATTGTTTCTCATAGATTAGTGCTACTTAATATAAACATTTTCTGAATGTAAATTGATTTAATCAAGATTTTGAATTTAAAATCTGAATGACATTTCTTGCTTATATTTTAAAACTGATGTGCATGTGATGACTTAGAAGAAATGTTAAGTGGCTTGATCTTAAAAATTGCTTTCAAACAATCACAATTCCAAAATTGCTTTATGAGTTAAAAAAAATTATTTCAAGCATAGACTTAATATTTCATTAGCAAAAAAGGCAATATTAATAAAATAAAATTAGTTTCCAGATTTCAAAGAACAAAAGCTATTTCTAGAAAGCAGTTTCACATCGATCTGCCGATGTTACAATTTAAGCTTATGCCAAGATTTAATCATTGAGCAATAATGAACTGTCCATGTTGTAACAAAACTGTTTCTTAAAATATATTTAATTTTAGTTACCTAAAATATTCAGATTATATTACTATTCAATATAATAAATCCTGATAACTGACTTGTATTCTTATTAAATAAAATAATCTTGATAAATTAAAAGTCAGTTACCTGTAGATGCTACAATTCCTGCTAATATTCTAACTATCCATGAGTATATTTTAAAAGAAAGTGATACATTAAGATCTTCAACTTTTATGACATTTGAGGAAAAAAAAAATCAAGTGAATTAAATTTTAATTAAACAAGATTTCATCAAATGTGATGTAGCAAACTGGACTTTTTGAGAATTATTAAAAGTAACTTGAAAGATTAACAAAATCAGAATGTGATGAGACTTTCGTTACATTTGAAAATTTTAAGTTTTATTTTATAAGTAATATATTTAATTATTATTTACTTCATAGGATTTACTTCAGATGTATGATTAAATTTTATTTTTTAAAATTAAATGAAAATATAAAATTATATATTTAAAAGTTTTATGATTTTTTTTTAAAAAAAAAAACTTGACAGTGATGCTGCTAAGACCTTCAAAAACTCAAAATTTGAAAATATATGATAAATGAAAGGGGAATAAAAGCAAACTCAGCTCTCTGTGAAAAGGCCACTGATCTTTGACAATTTTTGCATACCTCTACTGAGTAACAAAACCTCCTCAGTTCAATCAATGAAGTGAGACTATTGATCTCAGTTTAGCAGTAGTGTATGATCACCACGATGATTCTGCACGTAATGGTAATACCACCATCATTTACTAACATTTACATATTCTAATTCTTAAATGAAGATTATTAACAGAGCTTAAATTCTTGTACCACTTTAATATATAAGAAATTAATTATGATGAAGCTCTAACGTAATAAATTGTGTTAAAGGCACACTCTATCATTGATTCTGATCATTTTTGCTTGCTCAAATTGTTGCTTAATTCCTCTACTTGCTTTTCAGCAGAGAACTTAAACATGTGCACATTAATTTCTCATACCTTGTAAAGCTAATTATTATACATTATTTATATAAAGCATTGTGTTGTAACAAATATCAGGATTGGACTATATATGTATATACAAGTATGGTCCAGTGACAATTGACTGGCTCTCTCTCCAAGCAGTTTGCAATTTTATCTCTGAATAAACACGTGATAGTTTAGCTATTTATTATAACGTGAAAAGAGATAATGTGTTTCGAACCTTTGTGGAATTTTCAATGCTGTCCCTGCCATTACAAAATCTTGCAACTCATAACTTCATTATCAAATACAATTTGAATTATTTCAAATGTTTCAATAGCACTTTTATTCAATTTGAAACAAAATTTAATGTTAGCGTATTGTTGAATCATGGTTAGCGTTTAAACTGAGTAGCTACATAACACATATGTAGCACTTTTATTCAATTTGAAACAAAATTTAATGTTAGCACATTGTTCAATCATGGTTAGTGTTTAAAATATATTGTTATATTTCATGTCATAAAAATTTTTGTGATAAATAGCTAAACATAACACATATGTTGATTCAGAGTTATTGCTGCAGGCAATTTGGAAAGAGATTGATTACCAGACACATTTTCACTGAAACATACTGGGAATGCATTTGAAAATTTTGTGAAAATTTTAATACATAAATATACAATTATTAACAAGTTTCCGATATTTGATATCTAGGGCATCCATAATAAAATGAGATTAGAACCTCAGTTTATATTGTGATTTTAATATGATATAGATTGTGTTAGAATTTTGTGATAAAGTATTCAGATATATGATGACAAAGAATTTGTTCTGCATTCGTCAGGAATTCATAATTATTTATCATTTATAAAACATTAATATTAGACCTAATATACACATATATTTACCTGAATCCTGACTAGAACTTCTTCTTCTTCCAAATATAGTATAATCCATTGTATTTGGCAAGGATGATCTGGAAAAAAACAATTTTGTTGGAGAAAAGTCCATTATATGGCCAGAAATACTAAGACGATGTGACTTTGAATTAGGTTTTTGAATCAACACTTTGCGAGGCCAGACAAGAGACCACATTTCTTTACGAATAGTACGATTAAGCAGCCCATATACAAGTGGATAAATAGCAGTACCACTTAAACATAACCAACTGGCAAAAGTCTGACACCATGATGGCAGTGTTTTTTGACCTACTGTTATTTCAATTGCAACTTCAGTTACATAAGGAAACCAAATAAAGATAAATGTTCCCAAAACCAAAGAAATGATACATAATGCTTTATTAGATGAATGATAAACCACTGGCCATAATGATTTTTTAGAGTTTGTAGATAATGGTGTGTCATTAATAGCTGAAACTTTCCCAACATGAATCTTCTGACATTTTTGATGAGCAACTTGAAAAATTTTACAATAACAAAAAACCATAATTACAAAGGGTAACAACACACACAATATCAGAACACTAACAGAATAATACAAATTGCTATTCCAATTAGGTAAACAACAGCTGGAGAAATGATGATATTGAAATGCTGGCCAATCAAAAAGAGGTGGAATGCTAAAAATAATAGCCTGAGTCCACACAAGAAAATTGAAGTGAATAGACTTCGTTGTTGTAAGACTTGTAGGATATACCATTGGCTTCACAATAGCAGAATACCTATTTTTTTTTTTAAAAAAAAAAAAAAAAACACAAATTCTTATTAAAATGAAAATATCATTAGAAAATACTATAGACATCAACATATCTAATATATTATTTATCAAATATATTGAAATAGATTTCAAATTACCCACTCTACTACATCATTTAAGTATCTTCAAAATACAAATGATCATTAAAGACAGTAGAATTTAGTTATCAAATTATTGCTCCTTGTCGAAATATTTGTATTTTAACTAAGTACTTACTTGATCTAGTAAGTAAATTTAATATTTGTCACTAAAAATATGTCTTGAGAGTATTATTCTATTTGATATCTATAAAGAATTATAATTTCATAATTATTTAATTTATTAATTAATATTTGGTTGTTTTCTCATCCTTGGTATTCGCCTTAAGATGTCACTACTTCTAGGTAAATTCCTAGAAATATACCGTTTCACCGGCCTTCACCCAACCAAAGAGTTGGACGGAGGAGGCGGGGTGACAGAAGCCAACACAAAGAGACTTCTTTCTATGTTAAAACACAGTAAAGGGTTCCCGACGGCTGGCGGTTATGGCTTTTTTCTATGCTAAAAGCAAAGAGAAAGAAATGCCTTGATCGGCTGCCGTAGTAGTCTATTTTGTTCGTCATTTTCTCGTAATAGTAGAATATCTATTTTCTCTGTAGTTTCGTGTGAGAGTGTGTCTTTGAAGCAGTCGTAGTTTTTTTAAATTTGATAAGACGTCTATTTTTTTTAATGTGTTGTAACTTACTTTGCTGTTGTAAGTTTAATAATAATGTCCTGAAGATTCCATTACAAAGGGGTAACCCTCAAAAATTGCTTTTAAGGGTACGAAAGAGAAAAAAAATAAAGGATCACGCGAAAAGTACCGTTTTCGCGAGAATTCGTCCATGACCAGTTACTTTTGCTATATATATATATATACGCACAAACAAAAACAGGTAATCCAGTATTTACCTTGCTATGATGTTATTAGCCTGAAGGCAGACCTTAATTATCCGATATTAGCGTCGTCGGAAAAATACATGAACGTTGTCATGGCAACGAAGAGACGGACATGACTAATTCTAGAAATTTTATTTTTTGTTACATTACTATTACGTCATAAGCCTGAAGGCATACCGCTGTAATTATCCGAATTTACGAGATTTTTTTTTTGTCTTGACCCGCGAGATTTAAAAGTGTATTTTTTCCTATTTGTTGCATCGTTTTATTGAGTGCAGCAGCGTTTTTTCGCATACCATTTTCAGAGCTTTAATTTTCAGTGATTTCAGAAAACTTTTTTAATAAATCATTACTTCCTCAACAATTGTAAGTAATTTACAAGTTATTTCTTCTATGATATTAAGTGGATGTATTTTATATTTTATTAATTTTCCGGATTTTTCATTTTTAGACATCTATAATTTAGAAATGGCGATTATCCAACCAAGAGATGTGAAGTTGTGGGATCTCCCAAAATGTGAAGAAGAGGCGATAGCTTTCTTCCAACAAGAAGGAATTTTGCACCGCATGAAATTGTGTGAAAATGGCCATGAGATGAAGAAGTACATCCATGGTACTGAAAAACAATGGCAGTGCAATTTGAAAGATTGCCTGAAAAAAACTCCTATAAGAAAAGGCACGTGGTTTGAAGGCTCCAGAATATCCTTCGTAACGGCTCTCCGTTTTATATATTGTTGGTCCAGAGAATTAACGTCTATCCTATTTTGTGCTGACCAGTTAGAAATGGCAGACAAGACTGTGATTGACTGGAACAACTATCTCCGTGAAGTATGTGTGTGGAAGCTGTTACATAATGAAAGGCGGAAAATCGGAGGCCCTAACACAATTGTAGAAATAGATGAAACTCTATTCTCCAAACGTAAGAACAATGCCGGCAGAGTACTTCCACAGCAATGGGTATTTGGCGGTATCTGCAGAGAAACAGATGAATGTTTTATTGTAGCTGTTGCAGATAGAAGTGCGTCCAGTCTCATGCAAGCAATTTTACAGAATGTTCACCAAGGCACTACTATTTATAGCGATTGCTGGAAATGATATAAAACAGAAGAATTGGAGCTGGCTGGATACGAGCACCATCGAGTGAATCACTCATATAATTTTGTAGACCCTACAACCGGCGTTCACACACAAAATATTGAAAGGTTGTGGGGTTTAGTAAAATGGAGGAATAAGAAGCATAGAGGAACTGCACGTCAACACTTAGACTCCTATTTGACGGAGTTTATGTGGAGGCATACCTACAAAGATGGTCATTTTGGTGCAATTTTACAACATATAAGCCAGTTCAGTCCACCGCAGTGATCGTTATTTGGGTAAGTACGCATTTTGTTGTGATATTCATCTTTTATTTTCCTTATAAATTACAGTAGTTCTAAATTATAGTTATTTCCACTAAAAAAAAATTCATACATTTATATAGTACTTTATGATAAGTTTTTTAAAAAAACAAAATTAATATTTGTAGACTCGCAGTTATTTGTACATTCGCAGTTTTCACTTTATGATAGGTTTTTTTAAATTTATATAGTACTTTTAAGATGACTTATTAATTTTGTAGTGATATTTATCTTACATTTTCCTATTTTGCATTTTTCAAAGAAGACAAAATTAATATTTGTAGACTCGCAGTTTTCACTTTATGATAGTTTTTTTTTTTAAATTTATATAGTACTTTTAAGATGACTGAATTATGATTTGTAGACTCACAGTTTTCACTTTATGATGTTTTTTTTTTTAAAAAAAGACAATTAATATTTGAATACTTACAGAATTATTACTTCTGAACTCGAACTTTATGATACGTTTTTTAAAAAAGACAAAATTAATATTTGTAGACTTGCAGTTTTCACTTTATGATAGGTTTTTTTAAGACGACAAAATTATTATTTGAATATTAATATTTGTAGACTCGCAGTTTTCACTTTATGATAGGTTTTTTTTAAGACGACAAAATTATTATTTGAATACTTGCAGAATTATTACTTCTGAACTCGAACTTTATGATACGTTTTTTAAAAAAGACAAAATTAATATTTATAGACTTGCAGTTTTCACTTTATGATAGGTTTTTTTAAGACGACAAAATTATTATTTGAATACTTGCAGAATTACTTCTGGACTCGCACTTTATGATACGTTTTTTAAAAAAGACAAAATTAATATTTGTAGACTCGCAGATTTCACTTTACGATAGGTTTTTTTAAATTTATATAGTACTTTTAAGATGACTGAATTATGATTTGTAGACTCACAGTTTTCACTTTATGATGGTTTTTTTTTTTAAAAAAGACAATTAATATTTGAATACTTGCAGAATTATTACTTCTGAACTCGAACTTTATGATACGTTTTTTAAAAAAGACAAAATTAATATTTGTAGACTTGCAGTTTTCACTTTATGATAGGTTTTTTTAAGACGACAAAATTATTATTTGAATATTAATATTTGTAAACTCTCAGTTATTTGTAGATTCGCAGTTTTCACTTTATGATAAGTTTTTTAAAATTTATATAGTACTTTTAAGATGACTTAAATTATTCATGATGTATATATTATTTTTAATCTTTTTTTGCCGCATATCACTATTTTGTGTCCTATTTATTAATTTTTTTTTTCAGGATTTGTGGACTCGCAGTTTTTACTTATTAATTTTGTAGTGATATTTATCTTACATTTTCATATTTTGCGTCCAATTTTAGTTAATTATTCATGATGTATATATTATTTTTAATCTTTTTTTGCCGCATATCACTATTTTGTGTCCTATTTATTAATTTTTTTTTTCAGGATTTGTGGACTCGCAGTTTTTACTTATTAATTTTGTAGTGATATTTATCTTACATTTTCATATTTTGCGTCCAATTTTAGTTAATTATTCATGATGTATATATTATTTTTAATCTTTTTTTGCCGCATATCACTCTATTTTGTGTCCTATTTATTAATTTTACCATTTTTTTTTTCAGGATGGACGCCGCCGGCATTGTTCTGTACCACATGTCTTTTTCTCCGTTTTGACCTCATGACCCTGTACCACGTGCCTTCCCCCCGCTCTTCGTTTCTATGATGACATTACCCTGAGGGCATCCTATTCTAATCTAGCGATCTTTGACGTAACGTCACCACGTGATATGCCGAAAAATTTTAGCGATTACATTTGTCCACAAATCACTAGGTGACGTTATCTTAAAAATCGGGTGGTTAGAGTAGTATGCCTTCAGGCCAATGACGTCATAGCAAGGTAAATACTGGACTACCCAAAAACAACCCACTGTCTAATTATTAGGAATTACTTGTCCGAAAAATAAAATGTCGGGTATTATTTTTTTTTTGTTTTGTTACATTTATTATTTCAAAATAAGATTAGTTTTTATATCTACACACTAACAAAAACAACCCAGTTCCTGATTAATTACTGTCTTTAAAAAAAAAAAGCAAATTCAACGGGGTTTGATTTTTTTCAATGGAGTCTTTGAATTACGGTTTGTTTGTTTTTATATATACACAAGATTTACCAAAAAAAAAAAAGAAACCCACTTTCTGATTAATTACTGTCAAAAGAAACGCAAATTAGTCGGCTATCATTTTTAAATTTAGTATTTCAATAACGGTACCCTTTTTATATAGACAGACTTAACAAAAACAACCCACTTTCTGATTTATTACTGTCCCCAAAAAGAAAACGGAAATTAAGTCGGGTATCATTTTTCAATCGAGTCTTTTAATGACGGTTCTTACTAATAGTAGTCGGGTATCAATTCTAAATTGTAGTATATAAATTACGTTACTTTTGATAGATTTAGAATTACGTCTTGCTTTTTTAATAAAATGATTGATTTACTCTTGACCAAAAATACCGTAACTTTAAAAAAAAAGACACACATAAAGTCCAAAAAAAAAAAAAATGAGAAAAAGCCCCGTAACTTTAAAGACACACACAAACTCAAAAACAATCTAAGATTAATAAACATTGACTTATTACGTCTTGCTTTGGAATCAAATTCTTGATTTACTCTTGCAAAAAAAATACCGTAACTTTAAAAAGACACACCTAAAGTAAAAAAAAAAAAAAATTCGAAAAAGCCCGTAACTTTAAAGATACACACACAAACTCAAAAACAAGATAAGATTAATAAACATTTACTTATTACGTCTTGCTTTTGAATAAAAGTATTAATTTACTCTTGCAAAAAAAAAAAAGACCATAACTTTAAAAAGACACACGTAAAGTCAAAAAAAAAATTAGAAAAACACCGTAACTTTAAGGACACACAAACTCAAAAACAAGATAAGATTAATAAACATTTACAAAAATGAAAAAAAATAGCATCATATAATAGTATTAGTTAGTAGAATATTTTATTACAAATCTAAGAAATCAGATCTTTTTAGATCAAATCGATCATTTAGGTCCGGCCCGGAATCGTTATATGTATATGTTTTCGATTAGCATCAACGCCATCTTAAGGCGAACACCAAGGATGAGAATACAACCTAATATTTAAATGGGAAGATTATACGTAATATAATGACAACATTGAAAGTAAATACTAATTTTGCAACATTTGTATTTCACTTGATATTTCTCCATAAATAAAAGGAAAAAATACAAATTGCTTTTTCTTATTTCATCTAAAATGAATGAAAACACTTTCATAAATCTACGATTTCCAAAGATTTAATGAGTGCACTATTAATTTAATGATAAACAATTATCTACCCAATTTATCTAGAAGGTTAAATAATATTTATTTTATAAAGCACAGATGGTATTGAAATTAAACTGAGACTGCAAACCTCTCAAGCGTTTATGACTATCAACAGCCAATCAGATCGTAAACACTGAGACAGAGAATTTAACAAGAAAAGGGTGGTTCCACTCTCTTCTTTACTTGTCTTTCTATATATCCAAGCCAGTCTAAAGTACTTAGATCTGAAAGCGTGAATCTTAAATATCTTCACAGTCAACTCACTGAGTTATTGCTACAAGTTATAACATCGAAAAACTACTGCGTAATAAATCGAAAGATTTCACGCTGTATATTTGTAATTTGAACTCAGTGAGTTGAGTGTGAAGATATTTAAGATTCACGCTTTCAGATCTAAGTACTTTAGACTGGTTTGGATATATAGAAAGACAAGTAAAGAAGAGGGTGAACCACCCTTTTCTTGTTAAATTCTCGTCTCAGTGTTTATGATCTGATTGGCTGTTGATAATCATAAGCGCATGAGAGGTTTGCAGTCTCTCAGTTTAACTAGAAGGTTAAATAACTTTTTAATAACATATTTTCCAATACAAAGATACAAAAACATTTATCACAAGGCATTCATTCTAACTGCCAAATAGAGCAAATTTAAGTCATTTTTCCATCATTGTTTTATTCTGTAAATATACATTTATCGATAAATAGCAGACAGTTAATGGAAATAAGCATATATCTAAAAGAAAAATCCTAAATCTGATATGGGAATAAACATTAAGTTTTATCCAACTGATATTGAAATTCAGATTATAAACATGGCAAGAGTGTGTGCTACTATTACATCAAAATCTTTTATAATGCTATCTAAACTATTTGTTAATCATTGGTTATGTTAATTTTTGATCATCAGAATCCCTAAATTAAAACTGTATTTATATATTTTCCCATACACCATGAATGTTGCTGCGGATCCCGCCAAACTTGTGTCAATCATTTCGGTGACCAAAAATTCCTAATGGCATTCAAAATAGCAACAAATGAGTAATTTTCTTTGTGAAGTTGATGTCACATAAATTCAGTCAAATCCAACTGCTCTTTTCCCCATTCAATGGACATTAATTCTTTGAACCAGTTATAAATGAATCTAAGTGCAGTCACAAATGTAATTTTGGATTGCTCGTATTATGTTCTTTTTCAAATGGCTATTCACTTGTCACAATTTTTCATGTTGTGTCACTACTGTTTGTCCATTTACAAATAAAAGCCCCATATCATGGCCATTATTAAGGCACACTTTTTTGGACATCAGGATCCTGTAACTTTGAAAATAATTCACTACATGCTATTCCATAGAAGGCAAATCCCAAATTTTAATAACTTTTTCAAAATGTGAGGGGGGAAAACAGAGAAATACTTTAGAAAAACAAAAATGGCTTATCAAGAATGAATTATGTTGTTACATCATTGGGCAAAATCACACCATTTGCTGTCAGTTTTTGTTTGTCAAAGATGGTCGATGGGAAAGAAAACTAAGTACTGAATTATTATATGTTCATTTTTTTTATTTAATTAATAAATCTTGAATAATAATAATGATTGTTTATTGCAGGCAAGTTTATAAGAAATTGAATGCTGGAAGTGAGAGCAGGCCATAATCTAGGAACGTTAATCTCCAGAATCTGTCACTCTGCTATAGCATTTAATCATTTAGCCATATTAACTTGATTGATTACAAACACGATTAAATAAGCAACCAAAGATCAAAAAAAAATTTTTATAGCAAAATTGAAAAGCTACTATCAAAATTTCCTAAGTTATCAATAAATCAATTGACCTATAAAATTTAGTTTAGAAGTAGAATGGAGGACTCCTTCTAAGATCACAATTCTGTCTTGCCATTTCTGTTGCTCAAACTTCTTATGAACTCCCAAACAATAAGACACTTGATTATACACAAACACCAAACTCTATCTAAAGTCACTTATGATTATATGAGGAAGGAATGCCAATGCAACTTATGTCAGGATTGTCATTCTCTTGATTGTCTCTTAGATCATTTCAAAATTATTAGTGGTACCCTTTTCTTATGTGTAGGACTATATTCTCTTGGATCTTTTAATCAGAATACAGAAAAAAAAATCAAATTGCTGATTTTAAAGTTAAAAGAAAAGGCACATTATTTGATGTTAGCCAAAGTGCACAATAAACTTATAGCTATGATTACTTTGTAGAAAAATTCTCTTCAAACTTTCAGAAGCATCATCCTTGATGCAATGCATGCATATCATAGGACATAGTTTAGTTATTCACAATAATTTTAAGGGGCTTATGAAATAATAACAGTATATTTGTATCTTTATTGACCATCTTCAATGCTCTCCCTGATATCATGAAATCTTGCAAATCATTGAAAACATTTTTGCAATTTGTAGCACCATTACTATATATAATTTGAATCATTTCAAATATTTTAGTAGCATTTTTGCACAATTTAAAACAAAATTCAAAGTTAATGCATTGTTCCATCATAAGTTAAATTTTCATGTCATAAATTGTGACCCAGTCACATTATTGTCTTATTGTGAAAAATAGCTAAACTACATTCCTATATACAAACATTTATCAGTTCAGAAATGGCAATGTAAGCAGCTTGAAGAATCCGACACCTTTTCATTGGGACATTGTATATATCAGAATAAAATGTGGCTTAAATTTGATGAATCAATTTCGGGAACTTAATGATTTATAAAAATGACTTGTCATTGATAAAAAATAAGAAAGAGGAATAATTAATAATTTTTATTAGTCATTCATTAGGCTAGAGTTTATCTATTAAGGTTTTCTATCTGCTTTTAACATCTTGTGGTTACTTACCTTGCATGAGAGTTGCAATACAGAAGCATTATTCATTAAGTGGATAATCTCCAATCTAATGAATGACTAATAAAAATTATTAATATCCATCCATCAAGTGGTTTGTATCAAAGTTGTGAGGGCAGTAATTTTGACATATCAATTAAACTGTAGTAATTGGTTATCTATATATATATATTGACTGTCCGATACATCATCAATCTCTACAATGTTGTTCTTTCACTTTTTATTTATAATGAATCCTACTCCACTTGTATTTACAATATTTGTACTTTTATAATAGAGTATATGTTCACTTTTTAAGTCAATTGTCTCTTCACCTTTTCTTCTAGCTTCACAAAGTCTAATAATGTCCCATTTAATATAAGCTAGTTCTTATAATTCTTGCAATCTCCCTGTAAGTACCTAAATAAAAAGTCTGAGTTTAAGATCAAGAAACACCATGGCCTTTCTTCTCAGTTGTCTGATGTCAAAATGAATGTCTGAGATGTAAATACTCTTAAGTTTTACATTCAACAAATTTTTTTATAGACATATATAATATCGAAAATTACTATACAGAAAAAGAATCAGAATTAAAAACAATTCTTTTTTTTTATGTTGCATTTCAAGTATACAATAGTCAATAATATGTTTAAAAATACATATATACAAGCAACAAAGATTACAAATTATAAAATTATCATAGAAAAGATTTTCTATGATAATTTTATAATTTGTAATCTTTGTTGCTTGTATATATGTATTTTTAAACATATTATTGACTATTGTATAGACATATATAGTACATGCAAGTAAAAAAGTGGTTGGTTTTTTCCAAAGATTCCTGCATTAGCACTTCTGAATCAATATGTGTTATGTACTAATGCAGATTAATTATTCTCCATAAAAATTTTAACATGTTATCATGTCTGGATTATGAGTAACAATATAAAATGTGATAGTATGCTTCATAAATTAATTCATGATTGTAACAACATGATTACATTAAAGTTTGTTTTAAATTGGGTAAAATCTTACTAAATTATTTAAAGTAATTCACATTGAGTATAACAGTGAAGCCGTAAGTTTCAAGAATGTTTTCAAGTGGTTTGTAAAATTTCATGATGACAAGAAGATATCCAATGGAGGTAGAAAACACAACTGTCACATTACATGTTGTAACTCATGGTCTAGCAGCCTAATATCTTAAAAAGTTCTGTGCTGAATAGCTAAACCATGTCTCTACATAGCCCATGTATAGATTCAGTTATGCTACTACAGGAATCTTAGGGATAGAACCAATCAATGTTTTAGTGAGAAATGATTGAATCTCAATTATATTTCTAAGATATGTTTAAGAGATTATAATCTCTGCTGGTTCAGCATGAAATGTGCATCTTTGTGATTACATTCCTCCACAAGGTGTTATAGGTGGATAAAAACCATCCCTTATCTTGCATAAGAGTAGGGTAGTGAAAATCACATTACAAAAACATTATTCATTAAAGGGAACAATTAGTCTCATCAACAAAACAGTTGTGAAGTCTTCTTTGGAATAAGAAATCAAACTAGATAATATTTCTTGAGAAACAGGGCATAATCCAGATGCTAAAAAAAGTTAAAACTAAAGTAAATGAAGAGTTTTCCTGATGGTTTGTGATGATGGTGTTCTAGTTATTTGGACTATTTCCATCATCTAATATGTGTATTGAATGTCTAGAAAAATATTTGAATGTTCCAAATACATTCAACTGTTAGTAATAGCATATCAAACAGGTTAGTATATGCACAATATTTTGAGAGTTGGTTAGAGCATTAACTTAAGATTCAATACTCAAGAATCTAAGGGTCCAGGTTCAAATCCCGTGCTAGTACTGTTACTGGTCAGGCCAGCAACACTTGAAGAAGAGGGGAGAATAATACCTCTCAAAACGTTGTGCATATACTAACCTATTTGCTGTGCTATTACTAACAGTTGAATGTATTTGAAATATTTAAATAAAGTTAAATTTTTTTAAAGACATTCAATACTCATATTAGATGACGGAAATAGTCCAATATATAAATACAACTAAAAGAAATGAAGTAGAAATAACAGTATCTCATATTATACACAGTTTATCCCAGATGTGAAGATAGATTTGGACCAAGCTAATTAGGTTGAAATAAGTGATGCAAGGATGTAACTTTATCTAGAATTGAGATTTAAATAACAAAACAACAACAACAAAAAAAACTACATAGGCAGAACAAATACAATCATTGACTAATTTTAGTGACAATATAAATTTTATATTTTTACTATTAATGCATGCTTTGGATGCTGAATTTAAATAACTTCTAAGTACATGTCAATATTAATTCAGACTAAAAATGGTTTAAACCCAAAAAACATATGAAATTTCAAAATTAGGTCTACATAAAAGTGTTACTGCATCAGATGTTTTGATTAATAGCTAAGAAAAAACAATTTTATCAGAGAATACACTGAAAAAACTTAAGAAGGAAAAGTGATTGTTAGAGCACAAAGATTGAAAAATATTTATGCAATAGCAAAATTTTGAGCTACATTATCTTAGAATTCATTCGATTCATGTTATATATAAGCAGCTCTAAAATAGACTGATAAAGTATATTGCTATTCTTAATATAGATGTTGAATATGTTGGAAAAATCATGTGATGCCTTGTTTGTCTACACCAATTTGTTTTCTAGTTGGTACATCACATTGCATATCATCAATGAGCAATTCTATAAAAATCAGATATCATATGCTTTTTGTTGATTTTGAAAAAACATTCAAAAAATTGGATTAACTTAATTAGAACAAAATATGATAATTGTATGCCAAATAGAGACAAAATATACTATTCAAGTCCTTTGTAGTGAACACAAGAGTGTTTTTTTATTTCATCATTATAATTATAATTATGGAGCTAAAATTTACAGTAACAAATTATTTTAATATATCATCTTTGTAAAATAGCTTTGAATCTCTAATAAGAAAGGCTGTGAAAAATTCAAAGGATACTCAATGCTCTTCTAATTGATATAAGACCATTGAATAGAAATTATCAAACACATCAAAATTTTGTACTTGCATATACTTTAGACAGCAGAATAATACAGAACCATCTATGTGAAAAAGCACAGCAAACTGTCTATACAAGAAATACTAAGAAAACAAACAAGTCTTAATAATAATGTGGCAAGCATATCAAATTGATGATCAAGATGTAGCAAGGTGGACAGATTTGCCACTACAGAAGCTTCAGCTTAAAATGCAATGAAAACAGGATAAGGTTAGAGACAAATTTATTAACACATAGCAGAAATGGATGTCTTAAGAAATAAAAATTCAAAAAATAAAATGGCATATGTTTGAGATTAAAATAAAATATCTTTCTTTTTTACGCTTTTACTTAACTTACTGTTTTCTTATCTGTTAATCAGTTTGGAAAATTATGGAACACAATTTTAACCCACCTCCCAATTTCTGATCTCGTTAAAATTTTATATACATATGTATTTCCAATGATAATAATCAATAAAGCAAGTCATATATAACGTGACATTGCTTTTATGAGTTTGTATTTACAAATATGTAATAAAGGGAGCATACCAATAGCTCTAACAAGCTCTTAATTTCTCTTCTTAAGAACATTTCCATCCCCAGACCAATTGGTTTTCAGCTTTTGGCTCCCCTCAGCGAGGAGTTAGAATATTCAAACATTAGATCTAAAATATCAACTCAAAACCTAGCACTTATTTAATACATAACATTTAAGTAGAAACTCTGAAATATTTCAGACATTAAAATGTCTTTAATTCCAGCTATCTAACTTAAATAGCTATATGGGACTGAACCAAATTCAGATCTATCATATATTAATAGCCTTAGCATTGCCAAGGCCTTAAAGGCAAAATTATAATAATCAATAAAGCCTTGGCAATGCTAAAGCTAATATATATATATATATGGTAGATCTGAATTTGGTTCAGTCCCATATAGCTATTTAAGTTAGATAGCTGGAGTTAAAGACATTTTTATGTCCAAAAATTTCGGAATTTCTACTTAAATGTTATGTATTAAATAAGTGCTGGGCTTTGAGTTGATATTTTAGATTTAATGTCTGAATATTCTAGCTCCTCACTGAGGTGAGCCAAAAGCTTGAAAACAATTGGTCTGGGAATGTTCTAGATAGAGATTTTAAATATTTTTTTCTTACCACACTTATCAATTAAGAGCTTGTTTGAGCTATTGCTAAGCTTCCTATATTCCAATGATAATATATTTTTTTAGAATTTGCAAATATTTTTAGCAAAAAAATTTGTGAAAATTAAAATCTTTTAATTTTATAAGAGATGCAATGTCACTTCTCCTTATACGGAGTCAGAAATCTCTCAACCACTATGTCCAGAGAAACCGGTTAGCCATTTACCTTCCCTTTCCATTCTCTGCCCTAAGTTTTTTTCATATTCTTCTCTATCCAGCTCCATCCCATTTCCACAACATAATCTTTGTCCATTTCAATGGTCTTTATATCTAAATTCACCTTATCTCTTCCCAAACCCAGAATAAAAACCAATAACCCACTTTTTGTATAATCACTTTTATATTTATTCTTCCACAACTTTTTTATTTGTACCCCTTCTACTTGCAAGCATTTACATTCAATTAATAGATGCTTAATGTTTTCTATGCCTTCCTTACACAACTTGTAGACTAAATCATCAACATTTTTCAATTTATGTGTATATTCCCTTGTTGCTAAAGATCATGTTCGAGCCTTAAACAGTAAGCTACTCTGCACTCCATTGACACTCTTCTGATCCAGAGATATCACAACATTATCTTCATGCTCCTAAGTCACTTTCCTGCTGACCTTGTGCATATTATTATCACTCCCACTGACACTCCTCCTCCCAATGGCAGGCCCAGGTCATGAACCTCACTCATCGCCAACATCCTACAAAAGGTTAGCTTTGCTATATCATCTATTGGCGGCAAATTAAAGTACTGGGAAGTTTTCAATCAAACCCCAGACTTCTCCATAATCTCTCCTACATTCCTCAAACTTACCAATGCTCAATTAATCCACAAATTCAAAAGGTGGTTCCTCGAGGCAAAATTCCTCAATTTCCTCCTCAAAATCAACCTTCATTCCCTTCCCACCAATCAATTTTTGGTCAACCATAGGGGTTTCACCAATATCTCTCCCCTATGCCAGCTCTGTAAAACTGACAATGAAACCCTCCAGCACTTCCTACTCAAATGTCCCTTTCTGCTTGGAGTGATACTTGTCATCAACTCCTGCCTTTTCTCGCACAGGAACCCCATCTTCAACTTCCAAGAACCCATAGAAACAGGGGTCTTTGCAACTATCAGTTTTCCTCATCTATGCATTCTAGCTGCTCTGATGTGCTATTATTTTTGACTAGAGAGCGCACTCAGTGGATCAAAAACTATTGGACCTAACTTGCTCTTTCAAAACCAGATATCAAACTAGCCCCATCTCCACTGCTCACAGACACTTGGGCAATCCTCCAATTTCCATCCTCTCAGCCTAGGACTCAACCATTTAAATGTTTGCGACCCATGCGGTTGCTCGCTCAATGAAGACGTACATCTCAGACTTGCAACCAAAGACTTTTCTTGTCCTGGATTACACACCCTTTCCACCTCCCATTCCCTTTTCATATGTATACTTCCCCTATCACCAAGTTGCTCCTGAACATTCATTTTACTATGTTCTAGTCTTTTATATACCTTTTTCTAACTGTATTTCTATCTGTTTTTTTTTTTTATGAATAAACTTTCATCACTGAGAAAAAAACAGTAAACTATTTTCCTTGCTATTATCATAAATTAACTCACATCCAATATTGTTTACTTCTATATATATTTGAACTCTGTTACTCTTCACACTAGTTCTCCACCTCACCAACTCCCTACTCTTTATTAATTTATCTATTTTCCCTACTCTTTATTAATGTATCTATTTTTCGATCCCATTCCTTGCCACTATAACACTCAACAATTTTCCTAACATAATCATCCCATCTTTTGTATAAGTATACTGACATAAATTCTTTATCCAAATCTTCTGCATATTGTACTATCTTTCTCACCCATCTTGCTGCCTGCCCTTTACTCATAACCCAATTAAATATTATTTTTGGCTATTCTCTTATTATCCATAAACTGCAATCTACCGAACAATTTCATTTGGCTTTTTGCATCACTCATATAAAAACTTGATACCATTTCTCCTTAAATTGTCTCCTTTGCTGTCCACATACCTGCATCTAATGTATGTCTTCCTACTTCACTTTGTACTTTTTCTAAGTAATCTAATACCCCTTTACTAACACAACGCATCGTTACCATATATTAACCTTGCTACTGCCATTCCCACACAGTTCTATCTACATCATATTTATTATATGAAAACACTATCAATTTCTTTATAAAGTCCCTTTCTTTTTACTTCATTAATCAATTTTTTCTCCCATTCATCCAAGCAATTTCTCTGATTACTTAAGATGATTTCCAAATAGTTATACCTATTCACCACACTTAACTTTATATCCCGCAACAAAAATTCTTTGTCTTCACTTTCCCAGTATTAATCATCATTATTTTTGGTTTTTCTTCACTAAATTTAATCTTCTCTCTTTACCCACCCTTGCACATGTCCTCAGCATAACTTCCCTTCTTTCTGTGCACAAGAAGACATGATCCACAAATAAAAGCTCCAATAATGTATATATTCCCTTGCCACCTATTAATGGTATCTCTACCCATCTTCCTAATGCTCTCTCCATTTCTTTCAAATACAACAAAAACAAAATAGGTGATATAGGGCACCCTTGCCTTAATCCCATCCCATTTTTGATTCTATGTTCTCTAATTGATATGTATAGTAATTATTTTAATATAATCTCTTAATAATATCCACTTAAGCTCCATCCATTCCTAAATTTACTAAACTTACCCATAATCTATTTCTACTTACTCTATCATATGCCTTCTCTATATCTATAAAAACCACATATAACTGTCTACCTGTATTTCTACTCATATCTGTAAGTTGTGTAACTACAATAAACTATCTCCTACATGTCTATCCAATTGAAAATCTTGCATTTCTCCCACTATATTATTTTCTTCCATCCATTTTGCGACCCTTCCAGACACCATATATGCCAACACTTTATATAATACTGACATTACCATTATCAGTCAATAATTGCTTAGCTTTCTATGATCCTTACCCTTTTTCTTTTAAATAATAGCCTTACTCTTGTATTACTTTAACTATCCGGAAAATCTATCGTCTGCACCATCTTATTAAAACATGATAACAAGTTTAATTTTGGCTTTGTCCTAAATTCATTACCATCTCTGCTGTCCAACCATCCAAACCTATTTTTCAATTGCTTCACTGTCTCATTCAGTTCATTTTCTGTAAACTTAATGCTTCCATTACTACAAGCTTTCATGTTTTATATCGATTACATATTTAAGAATGTCTCTAATTCTTCTCTAGAGCTATACTTTATTCCCTCATCATCTATTAATACTATTTCGCTTTCCTCTACATTCATTCTTTTAATGTATTTCCAACATTTTTTTACTCTCAACTCTTCCACTTTTATTAATATCCTCCAACAATTTGCTATTCAATTTCATTCTCTATAATTATCTATTTTAGCCAACTTCTTTTTTTTAAAAATACTTATCCCATTTAACATTAACATCTTTTTCACTTTCTTTGTTCTTAATAGTACACTTATATTCTCTGCATGCTTTCCCCCTCTCTTTTACACTTTTACTAACTCTCACTTTCCTATTACTTTTATTTTTCTGAATATTCTCACCTAACACTCTATTTGCCATACCCAACCAACTCTTCCATGATTTCTTTAACTTTTATTTTATATTCTTCTAACTTATTCTTATCATTCATTCTCTATCTACATCTTTCACTATCTTTTATTACTATTTTACATCACATTATTAACCATTTCTATTATAAAGAAATTATGATCACTATTGCATACTATCTCTTCATTATCAAACATTTAAATTTTTCGTACTTCATTTATTTCCTTTTTCTCTATTAATACATAATCTATTGTATGAAATAAATTATTTCTAGACCATTTGTATTGTCCCTCATAAATATTTGACAATTTTCCAATGCTCAAATTCACTGACAAAAATTCTTCAAAAGCTGTCCATTCTTGTTATCTACAGCATCAATTTCTTCAATATTCCCATTCATATCCCCTATAACCATTATTCTCTTCCCCTTTTCTTTAAAACTGTATATCCTTAACTAAGCATTCATATGTGCTACTGTTTCAGTCCATTATAGCGCGACTATCTCCAGTAACTATATATCCTATAACCACCATCCAGTATTCTTTATAGTACTGCCATCTAGTGATAATAAATTGTAACAACTTAAATTATCGACTATATAAAACTAAAAAGTAGACTTTTTTTTTTTTTTAAAGAAATGCTTTTACTCGTATAAATGCATTAAAAATATTTTTGATAAAGAATGCAGTCAAAATAAAAAGTATGCAACACTCACACTTAAAAATATTTTTAGACTATTTCTAAACAGGAATGCTGCACATTTTTATTTTGGCCACATAATATCAAGAATACCGTGAAAATTAAAAAAAAAAAAAAAATCTTATTTTTATTGATGTGAATCTTTCCTTTGATTTTTTGATATGTTTGAGGGGCAAGAGAAATATCAAGTAAAGAATTGTACAAAAAAAAAAAAAAGTAGTAAAAGATTTTTCCAATTGGAAATTAGAAGATGACAATGAAGGGACAACAATATAAAAATAAATACTATAAAGAAAATTTTAAATTGAAGATAATATGAGTGCTAAAGAGAGACTTAAAATAAATTTTAGATGGATTCAGTGATGAAGTCAAATAAATAACAAAAGATCAAACTATATAGTGAGATTATTGTTGCAATTCTCTGCTCCAAATAAGAAATTAGAAGAATGAATACATTTTAATTATTAAAAGTGTTTTAATTATTATCATAATATTGCTGTCTCATGAATGACATTCTGTATTTATATATAGTCAAAGAAAAGAAAAAATATAAGATTGTTTGTAATACACTGAAAAATAAATAATCAAATAGTTTATTCTTCAGGAGTCCATAAAAAGAATATCAAAAGTGACAGAGTTGAGCCATTATAAATAGATCTTGAGCTCCATATTCTATCACTCAATCACACAATAATCATGAATTAGTACTAATTATTATCTGGACTGTTTACATTATAATGCTCAAATTACATTAAATTTTAAAGTTAGTATTGCATGAAATATCTGGAAAGGAAAAATTTGTTTAATTAAAAAAAAAAAAAAGGCAAGCAAAAAAACTCCTATTAAAGAAATTGAGTAGAAAAATTCTAATATTCATTTCATATATTTTTGTCACTATAACTTTATTACCGTGAACTTGTCAATACAATATTATAAACGATGTGCACACCAACAGGCCAGCATTTAATGGCTCTCACTTTTAAATTAAAACCAAGACCACATTTATATTTTTTTCTTGATTGAAATATTAGTTGTCTTCTTGATGACAAAAAAATGACTATACACACTTGTTTTCTTATTTACATTTATGCTTATACCCTGCATGATTTAGTGCAGTATTATAGTAACAAATTCTGGAGCTCAGGATATAGGCATAATGGTTCAAACTGTTGCAGTGCTCAAATTTTTTATGAACTCTCAACAATAAATGATTCGATTATTTATAATTATGAAAAACACAAAAATAATAATTGTTATTTAACTGCAATATAAAGTTATCAGCTAGGCTAGCTAGCATTTTCAGCCTGCTACTAAAATACTCGAATATCACAAGACCACAAGACATTCCGATTAACTTTGTGAAGAATAAAAAGAATAATTAATATAATATTAAAAACCATTTTTGAATATTTTCTTTGCCTTCCATTTCCACTAAAAAAAATAAAATAATAATATCATCATCATCAAAGCTCATACCTAGATGCATTTGTACCAAAAATCATATATGTCATCCTAAAATTCATAATCTTTAATAGTTGCACAAATTATGCCACATAATTTAATATCCACTGATATGACAAATAATAATGAATCTTTTTATGCTAACACTAAAGAAATCAATTAAATAAGTCAATGTTACAAAATAAAAATCTCAGGGTTTTTTTCTTTAGTATTCTATCAAATAAACAATGATAGTGTGTTGAAGGCAAATGACTGGCATCCTAGCAGGTTTTAGGAACATACACTTTCTAATAAGCTAATGTATCCTATTAAGATCATAATAATAATGACTTAGATTACCTAAAAGAAGTGCTTACTTTAATCAACAAATGTCTAAAATAATAATAATAAAATTTAGAACACTTATAACCTTTTATCTAGAATAGCATTCAAATAATAGAAGAAAAAGGGTACATTTCATTTCCCTCTCTTATCCTAAAACAACACAGATAAAATACTTAACTTACAATGTTGGAATTCTGATAAGTAAATAATGTGCAGTCCGAATTATGAATGGATACATCCATTACAATGCTTAAATGAACAATTGTTAATTTGAAAATTTTAATTGGAAATGAAATATTTATATCACGTTTCTTATCAAGTACTAGTGATTTTGGATCACAAGAATAATAATTATCTGATTTGAAAATCTATTTTTTTATTTTACTTTGAGGATTTGTGGAACCAAAGAAAAGAATTTCATACAGAAAAAATACTCAAAAACCAAATTTTAATAACTTACAAAAAATACATTTATTAAAGCTAAACATTAAAAACAATTATTTACAACACCAATACAATGATAGTTTGGACATCATATCTACTGGATATATTTTTACACTTGATTCTGAGGGATCAATAACTAGAGATCAACTTTATTTAAAGCCTATTCCCATCTTGGTTGCCTAGTTTTAAAATTTCTAAATAAATTTTAGAACCATAAACTATTATGAGTAATCACTAGAATATTTAGTTGATACATCTCCATTTAATTTAGCTAAAAACAGGGCAATAAATAAACATTTAATGCAATTGAAAATAATAATTATAATGGTTGGCTAGCTTCCACCATAAGCTGATTAACATTTTCCCATATATTTTATAGTCATGCACTTATTTATGATATCTTACTATTAATAAAGTAATAATAACAAAAATAAAAAATTAAGTTCAATCTAACCTATTGCTGCTTCTAAATTATATGGCTAATATGATGATAATAACTGTCATCATCACATCATAACTGATTATTGCCTAGCACTATGTTAATCTTGAAAAAACTAAATGGTAAATAAAAGCATTCATCAGAAGTCATACATACCCTGGTATTTAATTTATTTAATGTCCGCATAATAATATTATTTTTTTTTAAAATTTAAAAGAGACTTAAAAACCCCTCGGCAAATTTCTCCATACAACGCATATAAAATAGCATTGTGTCTGTGTATTCCCATCACATTACGCTTTAATCTGAGCAATTAACTATTAAATCTTGTGGATTTACTTGTATACTACTGGCAAAGAACAGTAGCACAATACGGATATTATTATAATCAACCAAAACACTAATAATTACTAAATGCACTTAAGGAGATGACTACCTCAACAACTAGCTATCATTACCATAACTTTTATAAAAACAATAGTCTACATCTTCTATGGTGGACAATCTAATCTTTTAAATAGCACATGAGGGATAACATCACTAAACAAGCTCCTCAGAGCACATGACTATAATAATGGTGGTTCCAAGCCTATCTCTCAGACATAAGTGTAGGTGTGGGCACAGTCTCACCACCTAAGGAAAAGGGATGCATCAAAAACAAATGATCCTCTCCATGGGATCTAGCTATCTAAGCTATACATGAAAATATCTTGAAAAACATGGAAAACATTGTCCTCTTATGGCAAATCCATATAATAATGGGAGAGCACCTCCATCCCACAAACATAATAAATAGTATACTATCTGATAAAATCTAGAGCTATAAAGCATAACTAATTCTAACAATGGCAAGATACAAACTTATCACTAATAATAAAAATTAATATAACAATGAATGATAAACATATTATTAATCATTTAATGGATAAACTTAAAACTTTGGTTGTTTGTTATAAAATACCATCTGAAAATAAAAAATTTGCATCTTTTTATATTTCAGTAGATAAACAATATGTAGAACATATGATGAATCCAGAGCTTTGACCATATGGATCTGTACTACTTCCTTTTTATGAAAGATTACATAAATCGAATTTTTTGAATGAAAATGATATTACCAAAGAGGTGAATGACAAACAAATTAGACATGATAAGGTATTACAATCACAATCTGTACACTCTGAACAAATTAGTATTGATGAATAATAAACTATTAATTATTTACTTACAAAATGTAAGAAGATTACGAACAAAGTTATATAAAATTAAGCATAAAATTTTAACAGAAGAATATGACATTATTTGTTTAACAGAGACATGGCCAAAGGAAGATATATATAATGAATATTTAATAGATGATAGATATAATGTTTTTAGAAATGATAGACCTATATATATATATAGCTACAAGGGGTGGATGTGTATTAGTTGCTTTTATGAAATATATTAATTATAAATGTTTACATATTCCAAATTTCCTATTTGATGCAATATGGATTGAAATTGAATTAAATAATTCTAAATTGTTATTGGGAAATGTATATATTCCACCTAATATTTTATGGAAATATTTGAAATCAGGTTTAGAAGCATTAGAATTATTTCTAGTTTCATATGAGCATAAAATATTAATTATGGGAGATTTGAACATTGCATATTATGGAAACAATGTTTACCAAAACCCCGTCAAATTTTTTGACTTGATGCAATTACTTAAATTTTTGAATTTAAAACAGATCAACGATGTATACAATAATCATGGATATATATTAGACTTAATAATTACAAATTATGAATTCATTCATATACAAAAATGTGAATATCCTTTAGTACCTAAAGATTATCATCATTTTGCACTAGAAATTGAATTGGCATTAAACAACAAAATAGCTAAATTTAGATCTTTAACTAAAAAAAATTATGTTAAAAGTGATTATTTTGGTTTATATAGAGCAATTAAAGATATAAACTGGGAGGAAGTTTACAATAGTACAGATGCTTCAATAGCAGCAAAAATATTTCAAAAATTATTATTTGATGTAGTAAATAGATTTAATCCAATGAAACATGTTATCCTAAATGGTTTTCAAACAAACATATAAAATATATAAAGAGAAAGCGATATTTTTATAATTTGTTCAAAAAATATAAATTTAGATAGAATGTTTTTAAATAACTTTAAAAATTATAGATTTTTAATAAAAAAATTGGAAAGACAAGATTTTCATTTGTATATGAGAAACATACAAAATAACATTAGTAACAATCCAAGACAATTTTGGGATATCATGAAAGAACATCTTAAAGTTAGAAATAAAGAAACAAAAGATATTAAGCCAGATGATTTTATGAAATATTTCTCGTCACAAATGATTCATAATAATATGAATTCATATAATTATAAATAAATAATAATAATTTAATACGAATGAGATTACAATGGCATCTAAATCTTTAAAAAATAAGAGAAATATTGCACATGATGATATACCTACATTTATTTATAAAGGCTGTATTGAAATTTTAGCTCCTATTTTAGTATATATATATTTAACTAGGCTCTAAAAATATCTATTTTTCCTGATTGTTGGAAAATTGCAAAAATAAGTCCAATTTACAAATCTGGGGAAAAATCAGATATATCTAATTTTAGACCTTTCTCTTTGTTACTAATTTGTGGTAAAATATTGAAAAAATCAATTTATAGTAGAATTATATATCAATTAAAAAATATTATTCCTTCATTTATACATGGTTTTCTACTGGGAAGATCTATTGAAACAAATTTATTATACATATCAGATGTTATAACACAAGTTATTGATTGTCAAAGTCAACTTGATGTTATTTACTTTGACTTATCCAAAGCTTTTGATAAAGTAGATCATAATATTTTACTAATGAAAACAGGTAACATCGGATTATCAACTAATCTTTTAAAACTGTTTAAGTCTTTTCTTATTAATAGAAAGAATTATGTGTATATTAATGGAGAATCTTCTTTTATGGTCACTTATGAGTGTGGGATACCCCAAGGAAGTATTTTAAGTCCCATTCTTTTTGCCATTTATACTTCTGATTTAGCTTCTGACATAACAGAGAAAAATATATTATGTTATGCAGATGATATTAAGAACTTTTTAGAAATCAGACATAAAAATGATCATAAAATATTGCAAAAATATATTAATAATTTTTACTAAGGCAATAAACCTCAAGAGTGTGCGCTTGAAAATGCAAAGGTAGGGACCTCTACAGGTCTTAACCACAAGCTTCACCTATTTATATAGAAAGTAGGTTGAAGTAAAGAAGGGGTTCCCCTCTTTTCTTCCAAAGTGTAAGCTTGTGGTTAAGACCTGTAGAGGTCCCTACCTTCGCATTTTCAAGAGCACACTCTTGCGGTTTATTGCCTTAGTAAATATTACTTATGTAATCAATGCATGTTAAATAAATTTATAATTAATAATTTTTGTGATTGGTGCCATATCAATAATATGCAAATAAATATAAAAAAATGCAATTCAATGTCTTATACAAAAAAAAAAAAAACAATTAGTAATGATCAGTATAATGTTAATGGGAACAAAATTGCCAAAACATTTAAACAGAAAGATCTGGGTATTATTTTCACAAGTTATTATACATTTAATGAGCATATTCAAACAGTAGTTAATAAATCTCTTAAAATTATGGGCATGATTTTGAGATCAAACATTCAATTTACAATAGAGATATATAGATTAATATTTAATAATTTAATTGTACCTGTTCTACATTAAGGCTCTATTATTTGGAATCCATACAATCAAACAAATATAAGTAAATTACAAAAAAATATAAGATAAATATTTTAAATATATTTATAAAAACAAATATACTAAGAAGGTAAACAATATGTATAATAAAAGACTGTTAACGGGCATGTCATTTTTATATAAATTAATACATGGAACTATCCCTAGAATATGCAATCACAAGAATTTCAATTAGGATTCCATCTTATAATTCTAGATATCATGATTTGTTTTATTTACCTGTATTAAAACATTCAATTAATTCACCATTGCATAGATTGCAACTGGAATATAATAAAAAGTTTTCAGATATTGATATTTTATCTTTAAACTATAAACAATTTAAGGACAAAATAAAAGCAATTTTACATTGACATTAATAATGTAAATAGTATTTCAAACATATCTGTATGTACTACTTTGTAATTTATAATACAGATATATTCTACTTTATAAATACTTGTGGCCTTGTTTGAGCTGTTTATTTATGAATAAATTGAATAATAATAATTATTATTATATTAATACCATCTATATTCTTTATTACTTTTTACAATGCTTTTTCACAATCCAGACAGTTTCGTTTAATAAATACATAAAAACTAATATTTCAGTAATAAAAATGAAAAGATGGAACTATTACTAAAAGAAGGGATGATATCAATTAATATATGGCAGAATCTTACAAATAATTTGTAGTGCTAAAGAAAAATATGATACAAACAATAATAATATAATAATAATAAATATCATATACAACAGCTACATAAATACAATAATAATTACACATAAAAACTTTTTTGTTATATGGTTTCATCAGTTTCAATCTTAGTAGATTATCATTCGTATGTCACAGCTGATTAGTTGAAATTTTTTCTTTTTTAAATTGCGGGAAAACTATAGCCATGACGTCAACATAAATCCTGGCATTCGACGCATCTTAAAAATCTCTGAAATGGCTTCTCTTGGGTTGAAATTAAATGAAATTTGAATTATTTATTAATTTTTATATTAAAAGGCGCATTTAATTTTTTTCTATTTTGGTCAGTTTTCTGGTTTACACGAGGCTTATTGCTAACCTTTTACTAGGCAGAAAATTTTTATTGGCCTCATTATATTATTACTAAAGTGGACTAAAAATATGCTGACCATTCACATTCAAGGCCTTGAATGGGAACATTCAAGGCCTTGAATGGGATGTGAACGTAATCGCAGAATATTGGTCGTAAGTATACTTTTTTAATATTTTAATTATTTTATAAATGTTATTTATTAATTTGCATTTGTATTGGTGTGTGTGTAGTAGTTTATGCTCTTTATTATACAGTATATAAATTAATATTCATATGTACAGTAATTTTGTGTCTCATCCAAGTTTGAGGCAACCTTATTTTACAGATATTATGATTCTCAAAAGATTTAATAATTCATTATTATGTTTATAAGGTGAGTTTATTCTTGCATGTTGAATAACAAGTAATGATTTACATATATAGAGCAGTATAATGAAAATTTTAAAAACTGATAATCAAATGTACAGAAAGGTTGCAGTTGATAAAGCAATAACAGATTTATTGGGCATACTGACATGTGAAAATATAAACACTTAAAACCAATAAAGAGAGATTTCAAATGATGTATGTGCAGTGGTAGCCACATGGTTATGCATATTGTAACCACCCGCGACCGTGTCAACCACCACTACCTTCGCTACTCCTTGCTTGACGATTCCTTTTTTTGTTGGCACCCGCTGTGTTCTTCCGTCCGGGGATTACATGATGTTCTGTGACGATAATTTCTAACACCTATACACGTACGCTTTATTTATTTTATACATAGATTCGAATCGAATCCCAGTAATAGGCGCCAGGAGAACTTTTAGAAGAGTCCGCCACGTAAGTGCATAAGCCCACTCAATTATATCACAAACATGCCCGTGCCTCGCTCCAGTCGGAAACATGAAACGAACACAGCCACAATTACCCTTCACACTACCTCCGTTATTATAATCATAGAAAGGCCCGCCCTACATCCCACAGAACAAATTAATCCAACTTAACTTTAGTCAAAAAAAACATCACGACATAAGCATAAAATCAATAAAATCCCACCCCCAAAATATCAACTACATTCATTTCCATACAAACAAATTTACGCTAAAGCATTCATTCCGATATATATAAATTTATGTTGAAATTCCAAGCAATTAAATAACAAAAAAAATTTAGCTACATAAATATTTATTTAATCTGTTTAATAATGATTAACGCAGGTATGTGATCGGCAAGCCGAGACAATTAACGGTAAACTTCAAATTACTTTGCACATATTATTTCAGACTGTTGATCAGTCGGCAAATTTATTAGGTAAAAAAATTCTCGAACTGTTCATAAATGATTAATATTAATTATACTGTTTTAGATTAATGTCTTTCTAATAGTTCTGGATATAAAAGTTATTTCTTTAAGTGCACAATTGAATATAACAAATTTTACGATAGCTACCTGTGAAATGTAGAACGACTGTAATGGGATCCTGAGCGAAGATTATTCTTTAATGATGTATTCCGGCGATTTGCGCGGTCTCCAAGCGAGCGTGGTCCTAATATGAGGTTCTCCGGTGGTATGAGCATCTTGATGGCAATCAGCTGGACTGGACGCGGAGGTCCGGCGGTCAAGCCGCGAATTCTATATTCAGCAACGCATGGCAGTTAGATTCATAACGTCTAATAAAATCAAGTCTCTTAATAATCTCTCAAAAAAAAGCACAAAACTGTCCTCTGAAAACGCTGTTCGGCCTTTTTGATATTTGCCTTCACGCCCTCACACCTTGAATTTTTCTCCTCCAATCAATCCCATGCACCTGTGAGTCCCTTTATTTGATAAGTCCATCGCGTGTCAGCTCAACTCCGAGATTTCTGGGTTTGTTGACATTAGTTTGGAATTTAACCGTTTTTCTTAGGTATTGTTTCTCTGGGGACAGAAATCTGAGTCGTACAATAGCGGTGTACACTTTCTCACACCTCTGTTTCTAATTTTGGCTTGTTTTATCTCGGCGTACCAGCACATATCCTGCCTATTGTTTCAATTTCTAATTTTACATTTACTAATTACGTTTGTACAAATTAATCTGAGATTGCTTGGAATTTCAGAACATATTGCTAATTAATTTAAATTATTTTATAAAAGTTAAACTTGCATTCAATCATTCTTCTTTAATTGATCAAAAATAAATAACAAAAAAAACTACAACGACGGATTATAGATTTATTCTTAGCACACACACACAAAATAATAAAATAACAACAATTTTTACTCTTTTTTTCAATAAATCTGACAGGTACTCTTATATAGCTGCGATCGGCTTTTAGAAACGGCTGTTCTTCGCTTATTATTAAAGCAAGACCGCTTTTATAAAAGTTTTGTCCCTGTCAGTTATTTCGTCAATTGATTATAGTTGAATATACCCCCATACACCTGGGTTTGAATACCATGTAACGCTATTCCGTTACAATATACCACATGGAATTGTATGCAGACAAATAATCAAATTCTGATCCTTATCTATGTCTTGATACTCATGCTGTGGAGTCAGTAGTTTTGCCACATCTAACATCACATTATTTTCAAGTCTATAGCTAACATATGAACTACATGCAAATAAATTATATCTATATAGGACAATAAATAAATTAAACGGTCGGGGTGAATTGGAAGTTACAGTCTTCCCATATCTGCCATACAGGGCGCCACCAGGCTATTGGAACCTGGAAAATTTATATAGTAGGCAGATATGTGCTGTTAAGATCTAATTTTTACATATATGTTTTATTCCGACCGTCAGCCCATGCCACTAGCTCAGGGAGCAGCAGAGATAATTTATAATATAAATTCTTATAAGTTTTAATAAAGATTTATATTCTCGAAATATATTAATATTTAAAAAAATAAAATAAGCTACTGCTAGTAATTAACACACAAAACAACATTTATTAATGCACATATAAATAAAATTGAGGAATAAAATTTATCTTTAGATTTTAATATTAATTTTTAAATTTAAATTACTATTTTAAACAGTCTGCACAGATAGACATTTTAATAAATTTTACTTTAGAATGTTGAGTATAGATAGACTACATAGATAACAAACGTTCACTCTCAGACTAAAAGTTTGCAGCCAAACCAATGCCTGCTTCCAGATATATAGTCACAACCAATGCAATATGAAGATGTGCTAGCATAAAACCACGCTGACAGGAATGTGCATCTGCTTGGCGAAGGAATCATGTATATAAAATAATTAACGAGAAGTGCTACGTATGGGGGAGAGCTGTCTATCTGCCAACTTATTGCCCCTATCCATAGAGCTAAAAAAAGGTCAATTGTGCAGGAAATATGTCTGCGTCCATTGCAACACAATGACTACATCATTGAGTCATGCATTCAGTTGGCCACATTGCTCTGTATGCTAAACACGCTTCACATTACATTGATATAAACACCCACATATCCCTCCACTAGCATCGACCTAACTATATGAAACAAATAGCCTGAAATAAAAGCCCTTTAAAATAAACACAAACGATTAAAATATAAAGTTATTGATGGAATTGCAGAGGGAAATTTACAATAAACCCAATGGCATTCATCATAAAATGCCGCATTTACACCAACACCTTAAAAGATATACAAATAAATATGTTTGGACACTCAGCATGTGCTGTATTTACCGATTATCTATATATTTAATCAATATGAAAAAAAAAAAATTAAACGTTAACGAATCTATGCAGCCATCTACATCCAACTTAAATACATTTAAATAATTTAGTCAATAAATATTAATAAATAAAAAAAATGGAAATGATTAAATTAGCAAACTTAAATACATAAAATTAAACATTAATAATTGTTTTGAAATCTTAAAAGTTCTTTTTAAAATTCAGGTTTAGTTGATTAAAAGCTTGTCAAATCTTGACGAAAGTTCTTCATTACTTTTTTAAAAAATTTTATAGTTCATATCTTACAGTAGAAGAGCTCCGGTTCCTGGGTGCCAATTCATGCAAAGTCTTTATTGGTCATACTTTCATGGAAGACCGGTCTGTTATGGCCTTAGCTGGTTCAATCCTGGCACTATTTTATTGTAGGACCCATTTGATTTGGGTCTACGATAGTGCCATTCATAAATTAACAGTCACTTCATTTGAAATAAGAGAGAGTGAAAAGTGCGTCCTTTCACCCTTCTCAAAAAATCAAGCTGGAACTAACTTTCAATTTGAATTGTTTTCTTTTTATAGTAATCCTCCGGATTCACTGAACATAGTTTCCTGTTTCAATCATTTTCCTTAAGGTCCCAGCATTGGTTACTGCTTCTATTGGACATTCTAATTTTTTTATTCTCTTATCAGACTTTTTTAATTATATAAGAGCCCCAAAGCCTAGTTTGCTTTTCGTTTAATTTATAAAACAATCATTTCCATTTACTAAGATTACATAGGCATCTTTTAACAAAAATATTTTATCTTTAGATCTTGTACTTTTTTTTTTATAAAAAAGTACGTTCAAATACTTTTTTGTTTTTTTATTTAAAAAAAAAAAAAGTTTTAAAGTTTTCCATCGTGCGATATATTATATACGTTAAACAACTCTTTTTAATTACGAACTTTTTATTTTAATTTTAAATTAATATAACGGCATATTATATACCATTACAATAAAAAGATAGCATCACTAGTGTGCATAAAGAATATAAACATCACTGATGTACACAAAAAATATAAAATGAAGAAATGAAACTCATTTTATCAGTGATACAGACAGCAGCTTACAATTTCTAGTTTTAGATTGACAAGAAGCCAATTGCTATGATGACAAATACATATCCATCTTCTGGAAATGATTTGTTTTGTATCTTTTATTAGGATGAATCTTTTTCTTATAGACACCTTTGATATTTGTCAACTTTTGGAGTACAAGATAAAAATGAAGAATTCTTATGCGAATACTTTTGGAGATTGTGAAACTATGGATTATCTTAGGTAAAAAGTATTATATATGGTTTGAAAAATAATTTTGTAACGAATACAAAGAAATTATCACTGAAGATGTAATTTAAACTTAGTTAATGATAAATTAGAAATTATGAACAAACTATAAAGTTATAATGTCGGATGTTGAAATTTCTTTTTTTCCTTATGTTTAAAATGGTAATAACTATTTGTCTTAGCCTTATTGTTTTTCTTAGTTTTTCTAATTTCTATCAATGTATAAAGTTTTTTGCTCTAACATTATTAAAACTGAAGTTATTGTGAAATTGTGTCTCAGGTCAGTTTTAAAAAAAATTCAATATGATGCCTCTAGATTCAACCAGTTAATGTCAACACCATTTAGTGTTCTATAATGGAAGTAAAATAGAATAAAACCTGCATATAGACATCGAATATAACTTTGAAGAATTGATTACATAACATAACAACATACAGAATAAATAATACATACCTTATATAACTTTATATATATTTTATATAATTTTCCATTCATTTTTAATTGACTAGTTGCTAAATATCCACACAATTACTTAAGTTATGCTCAATGTAATACATTTCATATAGTTGTTTTTTTAATCTTTAATGTAATTTAAAAGTTTAATACTTTTGTAGTATCTATTTTATGTCCATATGTTAAGTAATAAATGAACAAAAAAGATTTATTACCTTGCCTATTAATTGCATTATGTTCTTTGGCTTTTACCCGTTTTCCTAAATTATATTGCAATGATAGCAGGTTCGCTTCCCGACCGATGCTATAACACATGAAGAAAAAAAAAAAACGATTTATATATATAAAAAAATATTTTATTTTAGAATATTCTCTCTTGCTTGACACAAAATTTTAAGGAAATCGATTCTTTGATCTTTTTTTTCTTCTAAAAAAAAAAAATCTGTCTTAGAATGTAGATACTGTTTTGGATAACAACAACAAAATGAAATTTGAAGTCAAAAAATACTTTTGTATAATGTATTAATCTCCAACTAAACATATCAAAACAAGAAAATGGCTAGATATTATTAAAAAGAACAGTTGCCCAATAAGATAATTAACTCCGCCTCCTTAGTCCTTAATATTCTGTCGTGTTAATTGCTGATTATGATAAATACAGACTTTAAAACACGATTAAATTTTTAGTAATTAAAGCAAATATATAAATGCTTATTTATAATATATACAACTGTTATACCTTTGCCTGATACCATTGGTTTGATATAGAGGAGCCTCAGGCACCCTTCTAAATTTAATACATTGTTGATATTTTGAGCTGTTCTGTGATAGCTTACCTTGTGTGTAGATACAATGGCACAGCTTGTCTCACATCTGATTTAGGTTCTAGCAGCTTCCAATTCTAACTTGAATTTGCCTCATTGCTTTAACCATATAGTGGACAACATGCATACTGCCATTCAGGTCTGACAATAAATTGTTGTGCCACTTTATCCGATCAAGATAAGATGGAATCTGGACTAGTCCATTAGCTGAAGACAAGTTGAAATATAATATGCCCATCCTCTGGCTAAAATTGGCCTTAGACCATATAGTCATTCATATGCTTTGATGGATATCTATTGTTACTTCTTCATCAGTAAGTCTGGAGTCTTTATTTGTACATCTGGTAACTTTGAACTTCCGTAGACTCATAACTTCTAGCAAGTGACTCTTCACTGTGAGCTGGTTTTCTGTGCCTTTGGTGTTGCTGTCTATTAGCTGTTTGCAATCCTTTTAATATGATCTCAACATCTGGAGTCTATTTGGTGATTCCCTTGGGCACACAGAAAACTCAAGCTATCCCCATTTTAGCCATTTTATTTTCATGGATTGTCCTAAAATTCAAACCCAGTTCTAATATTAACCATATCTGGACAGACTATTAGATTTTATTTTTGTAAGCTGGATCACTCTCATCATCGCTAAACCCAAGTGATTGAATCAATCACAGTCTAATAAGTTGCTATAGTCACCAATAGGCATGAGACAAATAAATTGTTTTACTAGACTTAGTAATTTATTTTTATTTGAATCAATAATAATATTTGATTGACTTGATAGTCAGTAATCAATCTCCTACTAGAATGCAGACAATGATCACTTTTTCTATTAATGAAATCCTACATATTTTTTGACATAATGAACACTGCAAACGCAGTATCCAATTCTATTGTTATTGGCATATCATTAATAATAATTTTGCATTTGAAAGCTGAATCAATGCCTCTTACATTATTAATAGAGGCATGGATACTATTTGATTTTATGTTACCCTTCTGGTTTTTTGGAATGGATTCTTCCATTTCTTGTGAACATCTTATTTTTTCTTTTTAAAACAGGCAGCTTCTACATGAGTAAAATGCTTGCAATACCTATATACTATATTCTGGTATAAACATTTAAGAGTGTGAATGCTTTACTTTGTCACATCTATAACAAACTTTGACAATATTACTATCAATAGTAGATGTGACTCACTGTGGACTCAGCTAGTTGCCTGAGATACAACTGAATCATGTAATATCAGGATCCATCAACAGCTTGACTCTAAGATTGTGATCTTTCATTCTACAAATGAAACAATCTCTCAAGAATTCATTGTGAAGTGTCCAAATTTACAGCTAAAAGCCAACTTCCTGAGTTTAACAGCAAAATCTCTCGCTTTCTCTCACTTCTTGTGTAAAGAGATTGAAATGATATCTGCATTATTGTTAGGACTGTAGGACAAAAAAATACTGAGTATATAGTGTTTTGTCAAAATCAAACACAGTTGGAGGCATGGGGACTGCTTGTGCAAGTATTATCTTGTAGGTCTAAAATTAACATATAGAAACAAATGTTGGTAATTTTAATTCAAGCATTTTAATTTGAATAGCATGCACATAGAAAAGTACTTTATATAGGATGACCAATTTTCAGGGTAGATCAAATCAAACTCTTCTAATAAGTCAATTTCAGCTATTTTGATTTTTTCTTTAACAAGAGAGAGAAAAAAAATATCTTGGATATTTTTTATAGTTACTGATGTGCTAATAATGTTATCAGTCAATTTTAATAAGAGATCTAAACAATTCATGGAGGGAAGACTCTGTTTATATAGTTAACGAGTAATCACTAGCATTTGATTCTTTAATTTCACACTAATAATGTTAGCTGTCAATTTTTAGTACTTAAAGACAAAGATGAAAACAACAATGGACATAAGATCCTGTCTACTATACCAACTGCCATATTTATGTGATTATAACAAATACAGATATGTAAAATACAATTAAATATTTATTAATTAAAACAAATATACAAATATGTATTTACGATATATACAATAGTTATATACCTTCACTTGATATTATTGGCTTGTATCATGACAGTTTGCTTGTCTTGTCTGATTTAGGCTCTAGAAACTTCCAGTTGTAAAGTGAATTTGCCTTACTGCCTAGACAGTAAATTATTGTTGTCCCGCTTTACCTCCAACTGAACTGATTGTTAATAGCAAAATACCCTTCCACAATGAAGACACTTGGATTCACTGAGCATCATCACCCAGTGGCCTGTATCAGCAATTAAGATTTCTTATCTATTCATATATCTATTGGTCCTTGGTAATGAATGTTCAATCCAATCAAGATAGAATCTGGAGTAATCCATTAGTTGAAGATAAATTGAGATATAACACATTCACAGGATAAAAATGTCAACAAAAATGATATTAAAGTAATTAAAACTATATTTTGTCACACAAAAGCAAATAAATTATTTATGCCATTAACTACATTTTTTTTATTTTATTTATCGAATAAAACAATTTATATTTCAGACATTAATAAAAAAATACAAACCACTCAAAATTATATAAACTGCTTAAATATACTAAGAAAAAAAAAATCATGGGCCAGTGTACTTAGAATATGATATCTATTTATCGATCAATTAATGATTGGTTAGTAGAAATGATTACTTGAAAAGAAAATACTGTGATTACTTGTGAACTATAAGAATTTTCATTTCTATCCAGTCCAGGTTTGAGATACTAGTCAAGAATATGAAAGGTAGATAAGCTACCGATTCCATGAGATCTGGTCGATTTCTCTGAGCACCAGTAATTGAAAAACTTCCCTTATTCAAATAAAACTGCAAAGTATTGATTTGATTTATTATTTTTAATATCTGCTATTTAAAAATTTTGGGATAATATAAATATAAGAATAGTCTGCATTTTAAAGTCTCATATATAATGAAGAAAATTTATATAATTTACAAAAAGGATTTCATTAAAAAATACTTTTAGATATAATTTACAATACATGCCAAAACATGCTTAAATATATGCAACAAAATTGGTTAATCAAACTACATGTAACTATGAACATGAATAAATTGCTAGTCATCCATATCAGTGTGTAGAGAAAACAACCATTTTGTCATTATACAATATTTCATCTCAAAATAGGGATCTCATCCAGTGAATCTGAAAATTAATCCAATCTTTCCCATTATTATTATCATTGCTGACCAGTTATTTATTCATTTCATGCTAATGTTGGTTTGATTAAACCAATTTTGTTAAATATGATTTCAATATAAACATGAACTACTAATAGTAGAATTAGTATTTATTTAAATTTTCACCAGTTTGGATTTATAATGCACAAGGAAAAGATTTACTACTGAAATTAAAAAAAACCTTGGAACCAGGAATTTCAGATTGAGGGAAGTTTAATTTTTAAAAAGTAAAGAAAAAAAAAGGGTGGGGGAGTAACAAGATAAAGAATCCAATAACGTAAAGTTGAGTATTATAGTAATGACAAACAACATGTTAAGAAAGCAGAAATTATTTTGAAATGAATTCAAAAGTATATATTGTATGTGGAAAATGTAATTTAGCAATCTAACAGGCATTTTATGTAATGTAAAGAGCTTGAAATACACTATGCTACCCAACTAGTGGCAGGCAGAATAACTAGCAACAGAGTAGCATGAAGTGATAATAGTGAAATTATCAATTGTGATTTGTCAATGTTTGCCATGCTTTAATACAATTTATGTGTCTTAAATTTAGTTATATTATAAAGTGAAATTAACATTTACACTATATAATTACATACTTAGAGCCATATCTAATTAAGTAAATGGGGCACTTATTCTGAACACTATAGGTAATAAAAGTTAGCATATTACATGTTGCTACTTTTTAAAATATATTTTGCAACAAAACATTAATTTTTTTAGTATTAGTAATACATTGCAACACTACATGCTGCCAATCAAAATGGTTTATTATTTTCAAAACACTTGCTGCAAACATTTTACATGACTACAAAATAACTTCATATATCACTTTATTTCATTATTAAAATTTAATTTTTATGTTTATTACATCAAAGTATGCATGTATGACATCAATTATACTATTCAAATATACAATTTTCTTTTTAAAAAAATTAATTTTAAACTAAAAAATATGTATTTATTTATTTTCTTTATGTAATAAAAACATTTGCATATTTTCATTTTACCCTTAGGGTCAAATCATTAACTACATAAACAAAATGAAAATTTGAATTTTGAACAAGGTTATAAAGGTTCAAGAAAAAAAATTATTAGCACTATACAAAAATTAAGATTTATGAAAGTAACTTTGAACTAGAAGAAATATTGATTTGTTGTGAAAATATGTTGGACTATTCCCATCATTTATCAGTAAATGTTGAATGTATAGAAAATTTTATAAACTTTATTTAAACTTTTCAAATACAAACAACTTGTTAGTAATAACACACAAATAGACAACACAGGTTAGTAATTACACAATGTTTCAAGAAGTATTGCTATCAAGAATAACAAGTACTGATAAATTAGATGACTTATGGAAATTTAGGTTTTAAAATTAGATATGAATTAATCTGATTAAATATATTAGGTTTAAAAAAAAAAAACTAAATAAGATTGCTCACAAAGTAAAGTGTTTTTTTTTATTATATATATAATTAAAAAAATTGCATTTAATCACGAAAGTGAAGTTTTGATTGAACAAACTTAAAGAATTTGAAGTGGCATGATCAGAAAAGCATGAAATGAAATTCAGACGCAACAAAAAGCATATTTATATGAAAAAAAAACTGAAAGATAAATCAGAATTACCCTTTGAATCTATAGTCAACTAAAGAAGAAAAAAATACATGACTTTCTTAGCGCAATACACTAAATAGTAAAGCTATATTCAAACTCCAAATTAGTTACCGACTAGTGATCTTGCTCACTAATGTTCAAAGATTACACAGACTTATAAGTAACAGAGAAGATAAAACAGAGTGAAGTTTTCTGTTACAATTCAAAGAAAAGATTTGAAATATCCAAAGAAAATGAATCTTTTCAAGTACTCAGAAAAGGTAATTTATATAGTAAAAATATCACTTAGAAAGTTATTGTTTTGAAAGTTATAATGTTTACCATTTTAAAATATGTTATTATCAGGATTAAAAAAACTTATTTTTCCCAAAATTTTAAATGAAAAGATACAAAATAATAATAATAATAATGAATCAACAAACAAATTATCAAATAGAAAATGGTCTAATTTCAAAGAGCCAAAAATTTGGTTATGAAAATAAGTTCAATAACTCATGTTTTCAGAAGTAGGGGACATTCCAATAATGTCAGTAGTATAAAATTGATATGTATAATAATAAAGTGCAAAAAGTTTTTGACGACACACACTTATACAAATAACTTTATAAACATTAGTATCTAAGTTAAATAAAGACTAGCTTTTTTATTAAAAAAACAATAATCAATTTTAACAAGTGGTAACATAATAAATCCAAAGTTACAACCAACTGCTCATTAAGGGGGAAAAGAATTTTACTGGAAATTTTTTTGAAAATTACCTTCACGATCTTAAAACAAATTATAGGCTAAATGTCATAGAAGTATAACACCTTTACTAAAAGTGATATTTATAGTATATTTACAATCATATTTTCTGTTCTGATAGCCAGCATATTATCAAACACCCGTCAAACTCGGATTAATCTTAGACCATTATCACTAGCTAATAAAAGCGAAATACCATTTACTAATCACCATCAAATAGTTATTTTTGCTAACCTTGTTAATAATAAATCCAGATGGTTATGAACCCAAACATTTAAGAATTCTCCAAAAGTTTATAGTTACATCAAAAAGCCAATAAGTAAGACTCTGTACAGTTGTGTAAGTGTATGAAAAAATTTGATTAAAATTATTCTCTAACCAGAATAATAATAGTTATCCTCATATCAGCCAAGATAGAATTAATCATTTACAAGCTTATTTTCTATTGAACATTTTGGGACTTTTTATAATTAATCTTTAAACAGAAAATGCCAAACTATTCTATATATCAAATAAGGGATGAACATTATTGCTACAAAATTGATTTTCTAGCTACTTTGCTGTACAATGGGATGCAGCGCATGCATGGAAAAAAAGCACTGCTTATATTTAAAAATTATACCTTTTTTATATAAAACTTTTCTTAACATAATACTAAAGATCTTTTTTCTCTTTTATGAATAATTGTAATATTCACATAAATGTTTTGGACATTTATGTGAATATTATATAACATTTTTGTATTTATAACACACACTAGCATAGTGAAAAGGTGAATGGTTTTAGTCATTTATTTAAAACTTTAAAAACAAAAAATATGCAACGTCACTAAACCATCCAAAAGCAATGCTTTAAATTTCAGTTCATATTTTAATTGATAATGAAAAATTGAATTGCTTCCCTTATCTCTAACTTCACTGTATATCATTGATTGGATTGCAATTTTGATTTCTTCCATTTGTATTTAATAGCAAAGGTAGCCTATGCATGGAGCACATTTAAGTTTCATGGTTACATTATTCAATAAATATAATAACTATTAGAAACCACCAGTAACCATATAAACATTCACAATAAGGATTGTAATCAATATTTCTCACTGCTGTCAAGGCAACCATATCACCTTTTAATAGCAAGAATGGAAATCCATTCTTACTAATGGTCCATTGAATATATATGGACACTTAAAGATTGCAACTTGATTACAGAGTATGAAATATTGATACAATGAAGTTTAAATAAACCTCTTTAAACATGAAATAAACACGTAAGTGTCCATATACATTCAATGGACCATTAGTAAAAATGGATTTCCATTCTTGCTATTAAAAGGTGAGAAGATTGCCTTGTTGACAGCAGTGAGAAATATTGATTACCATCCTTATTGTGAATGTTTATGTGGTTACTGGTGGTTCTAATAGTTACTAATTATCCCAATTAGCTTTAAGCATTATTTCACTTATTATTTAAATAATACATGAGCAATTTAAAAGTACTGCAGTTTGTACTGTTATAATTGACTATTTATTGGTCTGCATTACAGTGACATGTTTATTTCATCAATCCTTTTATGTGAGGATTTTTAAAATTTAGCATAATATTAAGTCAACTGCCACTTGCAAAGTTTTTAAACAATTTCAGTCTTTTACTTCCCTAAAGCAATATGCAATAAGAGAAGGTAACTAAGATGGAATTAATAGATTAAAATAAAGTGAATCTTTATCTCAAAAAAAAAAAAAAAAGACTAACTGAGTAAAAGAAAACCAAGTAAAAGATCAGAGATATAACAAGCTAACAATGATATACATATCTAATAAAAAGTATAATATAAAACTTTAAATCTTTAGTAATTATTTGTAAAAATTTGTATTTAAAAATTTAAAATATTTAAGCATTCTGTTATTAAATTTTTACTCACTCCCCCTTCAAAAAAATATAAAAGCATTCTTTTTCAAAAATGACATTAAACCCATAAGAATCCACTAATGTTAATCTTTCTGAAATTATCTGCTAACATAATATTGCTTTTTTGTTGGATTTTTATCAATGCATCTCCCATTTCAAATACACCATATGCATTGTGATAACAACTTTCAACTTGGTTAGAGCTACCAAACACCTGAATCTTCATGCCATATTGACACAAAGCTAATATAGCACACTAATAGTAATAAATTGTTACATGATAGAGATCATATGACATTCGAGCACCCAAACAGCAAATTAAACCCATCAGTTTCATTCAATTTAATCAGTACAAATTGATCCAGAAAATTTGGAACTTCAATCTATTTTTACATTAAATGTACTGAATATAGTATACTTGTATGTTAAGACTTATGATCTGAATGGCAATGACCAAAGCAAAATGTATACTTACCAATTATGTAAACTGAATATGCAATTTCATTTCATAGAACAACAAAAGAAATATCTACTATTTCAGGTTTACATTTGAACCTGAAACCAAATAATTAGAATAAATATGCTCTTCTGTTGCATCATTAAAAAAGTGACTGGTTATCTTTCAAAACTGTCTGCAGTTCAATTCTGAATAATTGCATATACACCTGGGTCTCGTTTTATGCGGTAGATAGGTTCCTCAGAAAATGCGCACAAAAGAAATCGCACAAAAATAAATGTAACTTAGCTTGAAAAATGGTTAGGTTCCTGTAATTTTCTGAAATTGGCATAAAAGCAAAGCAACAAGAAAAAATTACTTTATAATTAAAAAAATAAGGAAATAAAGTATGACTAATAAAAAATTTCAAATATATATAAAAATTAATATAAGACAAACTTTTTTTATTAACTACAGTATTTAATTTTACATTTTTTCATACATATTTTAATCATTACTGCTACTTTCCAATATGAGTTCGTTTGTAAACTAGTAAGAAATCAGATTCAAGATGTGTTGTACAACTAGCGCCACTTCCATTCTTGTGCTGTTTCTATATTAAAAAAATGAGATGCAATCAAAACAAAAAGATTAGACATTATCATTCGAAAGATTATTTTCAATTTATAAAATCAATAAAATCTTTGTTATTATTTATTTTAAAAATCTAAAAAAATATTTATTTCTGTTAATATTTAACAAAATGTTTTAAAAGTTTAAAATTTTTGAATATTGCGATATTTTTATACGTATGCATAAATCTATTATTATTATTATTATTATTTACTCATTAGTATAAGTATGTTATTTACATACAAGTTAAGATTCTAAATACAGCTTATGGCCATATTAATGTAAGCTGCTAATATAACGTTATATTTTTGAAAGAAAAAAAAAAGTATTTCAAGTCAAAATAAGTTATTAATAATTTAAATTTCTTGATATCCAATAAATATAGTGAAATATAAAAGATATTAAGAAGAAACATGAATCGCATAACTTCAAAATCACATTAAAGTAATCTGCATAAAACGAGACCCAGGTGTATTATGTAAAAACAATTTAGCTACTTACCGCAAAAATTTTAAGGTACTAGCATTTCTGAATTGTAAGTTATGGCATAAAATATAACAGTGTGCTTTATCTCCTAATCCACAATGGAAGAATGCACTAAAATTAAATTTTGTTGTAAATTGAATAAAAATTCTACTGAAATGTTTAACACAATTCAAATTATTATGGATCACACAATTGTTTTTTGCAAAAATTTGTGGTAGCACTGAAATTGAAACAGAAAATACTATCATATTAATAGTATAACTGATAATTCAGACATATTAGTCTCTTAAAATTTTTGTGGTAAATAACTATCCTATGTTACTACATAATACATATATTGATTGAGAGATAACACAGCAAGTAGCTTGAAGAGAGGACCAGTTTCCTTTTCATTGATAAACATTGTATATTAAAATATAAATATTGCCATTATAGATTATATGCATAATGTTGATAATATAATTTATTACAGTTCACAAGAGTTTTTAATTTGTCAGTCCTTGCAATCCAGCACATGTTAGTCAAACAGTAATCAAACTTAATATAACAATTCAGTTCTACATTTGACATGTTAGAAAGATTATAAAAGTAAATAAAATTAAAATCCATTTTGCTTTCTTCAACAATTTTCACTATAAGGAAAAAATAAAAGTCAAGTTCAAATTGGCTAATCAAAGAATGTGATCTGTACAAAAATGGCAATGTAAAAAATGCCTAATTTTGTAAGGTCTAAATTAGTTTTGGTGTTTTCTTAAAAATTATTTCGTATTAAACTTGCATTTCCTATTAAACATATTACATTGGTAAGAAATAATTTATAAGTTAAACTAAGTGGGGACATTATATTAAGAATTTTAATTATATAATTGGAAGTTAGTTTTTATAATACTTGTGTCAAAGAGAACAAAAATGGTACAGGATAAAAATCTTACTGACTCATTAAATACAATTCAATATACATCACAAACATATAATATATTTAAAAAAAGACATGTTGGTATTTAATTATAAGAATGTAGATAAAATACAAAATTATCTTTCATTTTTATTACAAACTTTGGCATTATGATAAAATGAGATTAAACAATTAATTAAATACCTAATGGCTGAGAAAAGATTTCACCAATTCTTATGTAAAATTATGAAGAAATTATTAACCAAACCAGCTTGTTATGGATGATAAAGTTTGAACAGTTTTCAATCCTTATTTTATTCCTTCACTAAGAATATTAAATAATTAAAAACACTAAACTATCTGGAAAAAAAATCACAAGCCTAACTGAAATTCAAACTTTAATCATATTGGATTTGAATGCAGTTAAGAGAAATGACAGACAGATGTATTAATGATATAAAATGAGGATAGCCTTATAATAATAATAAAAAAAAATTTAATCACTATTTATCCATTGTGGGATAAAAGTTTCCTTTGATTTATAACATCTGGTCTCTTATATTTCTTTGGATCAAGATTAAGACTTCAATTCACAATCTACTTTAAGTCTCATAATTCTTACAATAAAACCAATGATATCTGTTTCTTTTCTTACCCAATTATTTAATTTTTGATCACTTCTTACTGTTAATATAAATCTCTCCATACTTCAATGAGTGGTTATAAGTCTTTGTAAATGCTTTTCTGGGAAGTGCCCAAGTCTCAGATCCCTAAGTAAGAATGGGCAAAACATATCTTAAATTTTTCCTTTTCAAACACAAAAATATTTTCTTTTATTATTGCTATTTCCATCAAAAAAATTGTATGATTAACTTCATCCACTATTTCCATATTTATCAATAACCTAAGATATTTGTAACTTATAACTTCTAGTTCATAATTATCAATCTTTATTTTACTGAGAAAATCCATTAAACATTAATTTAATCTTTTTAGTGTTTACCTTTAGTCCTATTTTCTTTCTCATTTCATAAAGAAGAGTGTATTTTATAGCAAAAATATGTCATTGTATAAAATGTGTTTTGTGAAATAACTGCTCATTATCTTGCAAGCTCTATGGAGTTTGGGGCAAACTCTGGAGCTCAAGGTCATTGGATCATGGTCAGTTCTTTCATTTCCAGTGCTCAAATTTCTTATGAATTCTCCAATCATTTGATTATTTATTTATTATCATGAAAGAAAATATATCAGATACTGAGAACAATTAAAACACAACACAACCTAATTCTTCTTAGTTGTTTGCTTTTCATAGTAAACATGAAGCATTTAAAGTATTCTAGACAATCATTTTTACAAAAAATAAAATAAAAATTAATACAATACTTTTTCACTTTATATATACACTTGTATGAGATAATCAAGAGAATATTGAAAAACTTCAATATATATTTTAAAAAACATGGGAAAAGAGGAAATGTTATACTTTTAGTCTGATTAATTCCAAGATAATAAGGAATACATTATAGTTTGAAACAATTATTACAGATGCACCAGGCACAAATACAAACGAACACAAATTTATTATAAGGCTAGGAGATCTCAATCTAGACATTTGGCATTATAATATTTACAAATTTCTTTTTTTGTTGTTTATATTTTATTAAAAAAAAAAAAAATATTGGTACAATAAGATTAACAAATATTTTAGTTAAAATCCTTAATATTTCAGTAATATAATAAACTTGTGTGAATGTTGATTATGATCACAAACATAAAATATTTTAATTGGATTGTTGAGTATAGCCATTATTAAAGTTTTGTTGCTATAAACAGATGAGATAGGAATTTATATTAATAGAAAATATAAATTCCAACACTTACCTATAACTTATTAATTTTTCGTTTTACAAAACTTTTAATTGAATAGAGGAAATTATAGGGGCGGACGACGATGATGGATTTAAAATCACATAGTAATAATTAAAAAACGAAGATTGGGTAGTAATGAATTTTAGTTGAAGTTTGACCGCTGACTTACGAAAATAAGATATTTGAGGGCACTTAAGTTGTTTATATATATAAAAAAATTTAAGTCAGACAAGAAATTCGGATCATAATTGATTCCTTGTTAAGCTCTGGTATAAGAGAATTTACGCCATGGTAATTTCGATTTAAAAAAAAAAAAATCATTCGTGCAGTTGAACTGCGATTATTTTCAAAATTTGAAGAAATGGTAAATAAAATCATGGCGGATTAAAATTAACATATGCCCACTTAAGACCTGAAGCCATGTGGAAACTATCTACGGCAAATTAGGAGACTATATTCTACCGAGAAAGATTATGTTAGGTTTAACAGGAATAAACTCTATTAAGGAATCATGCAGTACTGCTCCTCTAGGATCGCGAATTTGAAGGACAAAAGCAAAAAAAAAATAAATGCTTGGGAATACCTGAACAATTAAATAGATTAAATGACATTAGGATAAAGTCTCATTTTAAAGTAAAAGAATGTTTCCTTTTTGTATGATTATACGTGACCTTAAAGAAATACTGCGGTAAGATTTTAATATATTTTTCAAAAAGGCTTTATTAATAAGTAATAAAGTTGTATTAGATATTTTCTTTTATGCTATTAACAGTTAATTCATACATATGTCGCAATCTCGAGTAACATTATCATTATTATAGAAGATTTATGGTAAATTTGCAAAATGTTTGTAAATATCTGTGTATGTTTTTTTTTTGTATGTTGTATAAAATTGTTTATAATGAATAGATTATATAAAATTTATCACGAGCCATTTTGATCTTGCCGAGTTCTTTTTTTATTAAAACATTACTTTTATTATTCTAAGGTCATTTTTAACTGAAGAGAAATAGGTTCTTGGCTGAATATATAGAGGGTATGTGATTGGTTATTTGAATTACTGCGCATGTATCGCATTCTTTTCCTGCAGAGTGGCGACCTGCATAATTATTTATTCGTCTCAAATGGATAAAATAATATTTTGTATATATATAAATAGTATATTCAAGAGCTTTCCTGAATTAAAACTTCGGTTTTATGATTAAAGATAAGTTCCCAGTACATTATATAATATTAATCTATATATTTTATATAAAAAGGACTAAAAAGAATCTTATTTTATTAGTTAAAAATCAAACCACCCAAGGCAAATTGACCTTCAATAATTTACCACAGAGCAAAAATCTACATTTCATTAAAAAAAAAAAACAATGAAAAAAAAAAGACATCATCAGGTTGGTCAGATGCCAGTAATAGTTTCCTTGTTTTCTCAGTTGGACAATAGGTTCCACAGATAGAAAATGATCTTCAGATAAACTATGAATAACAAACATTACCCAAAATGAATACTTGTTATCTTGTAGGACATGATAATGATTGATCTGAGGCTAGGTACTGTTTCCAATGCAGTCTTTTCAGTCTCCTAATTTAAATTAGTATAGGGCCCAGTCAGCATCAGCTTCTCATGTCACCAATTATCTGCTTTCCCTCCCTTTAAGTAGACACACACCATTTCTAATTCCACCACCCCCTCCCTTTTTTTTTTTACTTAAAAGCTCTTGAGAATTTAAAAAAAAAAGCAGCTTAGCAGACTGTACAATTATTAGTACTGTGATCTTTGCTTGAGCCAGTCCCAATGCTAATGAATTGGTTTGGAAATGGATTTGAAATAGAAATTCCAGCTGACAAAGACTGCATGCTTAGGCAGCTCTATTTAGGAATCCTCCTGCCATAAAGAGGAAGAGGCCTAGAAAATGTGATTTAAAAATAGCCTGCTTCACAAAGTCTGAATCAATTGCCATGCCCAGAAACTCCATTACAGCAATAAATAATAGTAGTAGTAAACTAGGAAGCAGTGGTAGAACTAAAGATAAGTATTATATAAATCTCTTCTTTATATTAAATATAAGTACTGTATACGGAATGTGGTATTTTAGAATGGAGGACTGCATTAGTGGCTAAAAAGCTGTTAAAATTTAAGATTGATATAACTGCTTTTAGTAAAATTCGTCTTCCAGGAAAGGAAGTTTAATAGAAAAGATGAATAGATACAAGTTTTTTTTGAAAGAGTAGATTAGTCACTGAAATGAGAATGCATGGTGTTGAATGTGCCATAAAGTCTAATTTAATACCTTTTATTCTTGGAATAGCATGTTGCATCAATGTTTTGCACAATGGCACTAATACTCATTTTGTTACTGCTTATGCTCAAACCTTAGATTCAGAGTTTTTTTCTTGCTAGATAGAATTATGACAGCAATACCATTAAAAAATTGAATTTTTATTCTGTGAGATTTTAATGCACGCATTGGTAAACTGACTAAAAGTTATTGCAATAAACTCAATTCGATGATCTGTTGTTTTGCATAGAACATGATAGACTATAACATAGAATTTGTTTAGGCAGAAAAACTACTATATGCATACTGGTTCAAAACAATGAGATTTAAAAAATTACATTATAGTTTGTAGCCAAAATTTTTAAGAGTTCATATTAAGTGAGCACCTAGAAGCAAAGATAGTTGGACTGATCACAATTTGTACGTTTCAATATTAAAATGATAAGATGCATTAAAAAGCAGATTTTATTTAAATTATATTGCAGAAAAATTTGATATTAGTTTCTTTAAAACTATGTATTAAATTCCAACTAAAAATGCTAATGTGGACCCCCAGGACTGTCATATTACTGAAACATAGAATTTTCTTAAGGAGTGTGTATCATGAATTCAAAATAATCTATTATTGGCTCACTTAATTTTTTTTTTAAAGTTTACAATGAAAAACAAAATTTTTTTTTTGAATTTTGATAACTTTTTGAATTTAATATGCCTATGAGAGAGAATTTCTTTCATCATAAAAAGATAGAAAATTTATAAAAACAAATCAAAACGTAAGTGGTAAACACTTCACAAAAATAGCAAAATGGTGACCAGTCCTTAGCCATTTAGTGAATTTAACTTCTTTTTTCTATTTATGTATATATAAAGTGATCATGTTTACATGGTATTACTATTATACAGTGAACCAAACATTTGTTTTTAATGTAATATTTTATTAATAATTAAATTTCATCAATTACTATATATAATTAACACATTTAATCAAATATTTATAAACAAAATTAAAAAGCAATAGTATGGCTAATTTTTGTCAGCAACTTCTCTCATTTGCTTTCATGGAATTGAACAAGCTTAAAGCCTTGTTCTGGATAATGATTTGACTTAAAAAAACATTATGACTGGTTTAATCATTCATTCAATCTATATAATTCAAATTTTTTCTATTACTGCAACAAGCCTATTTCTAAATTTTGGGATTCACAGCTTATAATTTTTTTTTTTTTTTACAATCTTCTATTTATTATTCACAATGGTTTCATTTAGTTAAGCCAATAATTTAAATCAGTCATAGAAATGTCTAAATATATCCAACAAAGAGCATTGCTTCCAAAACATTCACCTGTATCATATTTCATAAATAATAAAATAAATTAAATTGTATTCACTAATCATTCAATAAAATAGTTCATTTGTGAGCATTTAGAAATTTTAAACTTTCTTGAATCATTTCAAGATTTTAAAAACAATTCATAACAAATAGCATCTCACATGTAAATGAAAATGCCAATGATAAACTAGATGTGATTAAGATATATTTTCAAAAATAAGAAACATTTATAAACTTTATATATATGGCAGTTCAAAATGACATATATAAAGAAAATTAGGTCCTGTTTTAGTTTGCGCTCACGACCATTTTGAAATCTAAAAACCACCGCCGATACATCCAACTGATACATGACAAATATTGAATAAATACTTTAAATTCATATTTTAGAAATTCTAAGCTAGTAAAAATAATATGCTTTATTTTATTAGGTTTTTTTTTTTTTTCAAATTTACCATCATAAAATATTTGAAATAAAGTGCAAAGCACCAGAATATACAGGGAGGGGAAAGGATGACTTGGCCAATACTGTAACAGAAGAAAACGTGTGACTCATAAACATAATGCAGAATTCGACCACCACCCAGAACAGCAGCACCATCGAGGTAGCAAAGCCACCCGTGGTACTGAGTTCAAACATAGTTTATCGGTTCCACAATACAATCCACAAAACAACGCATCTGATGTGACATTAGCAAATATTTCTTTAGGCACGGTGGTCAGGGATATGCAATGAGATTCATGATTTTATTTTCGGGTTAGCCAATAATCAAACTACATAATCGAGGAAATATTATATAGAATGGGTATTGAATAAATGAAACATAACTGCAGACGTATAGTTTAAAATTATTTATTAACACATTTTAATAAGAAAATCATTTACTAATAATATTTTATGGATTAAAAGCTTCAGTAGCGGGATTTGCGACATGATTATATTTTAAAGAATACATTTATTTATTTGTTTACAAAAGGAATTCATTTATTTGAAGGCGTAATCTAGCTACCTAAAATTCTCGAGTAAGCATTTCTAATGCGCATGCCTTGAGGGATTTATATCTTTGCAATGCAGGACTCTAAAGTAAGATTTAAGAGTAGCGGTGGACATATTTATTTAATTAAAATATTTATTTTATGACTAAGGCCAAACATTTATTTGAGAGTGAATTATGAAGATAATGCAGAGGTGGAGTGATATATAAAATGATAAAATTAAATAAAGGAACACGTGGTACGCTTTAGAAAGGCGATATGGAATGGCAATATATCGAAACTGCAATGCCATGAATGAGTTTATAAGAATGTTGGGCTGGTCTCTACCATCGGCCCGATGAAGTAAGGTGTCACATAAGCATAACCAGGGACAAGCGGTCCATGTCGCAGTTTGCCTGCTGGCTGCATGACGTCATCAAATCCTACGGGAGCACCCATTATGTCGCTTGTGTAGGACGACTGGGTTAATTTCAACCCTGAAGAATCCGGAAATTTCACGGCGGAATGGGTCATCGCGTCTCTAAAATGTAACACATGTATAATGTATAAACGATTATGATAAGATTTAAATAGATTTCTAACTCGGCCCTACATTATCAACATTTACTAAAGAACTTTGGCGACTCTCAAAGAAATGTAATTTTATGGAATTATTCATTAAGATTTAATAAATGCAAAACATATATAAACTGGGGATTATTACAACTAATACACCAGCCATTTGCGAAGTTGTAGACCCCTGCATTACAATAAATGAAGCATTGAATGCGTGTCGGTTTATATGAAAATTAAATTATTTATGAAAGTAATGTTAATGAAATCTGACACGCACTCACTATTTCAAGCAATCATAGATTTAAACTTTGAAAATTGAGACAATTATGAGCATGCAATAATTAAATAATAAATACAGATAAAATGTAGATTTGAGAAATACGCACCCAAGAAAGATAGAGTGAGGTAAGCTAGATTATTAGAGAAATTTACACATTAAATTAATTATTCAATTTTAATTATACAAATGATAGTTTTTACATTTTATAATTTAGATAAGTAATATGAAGAAGAGCTATAGAGTATTCTAGAGTTTGAACACAGACAGGTCCCTATTTTATAAGAAGTTTTCCGAGTCCATTGGTTTAGTAGCAAATAGTTCATGAGTGGCAATTCTTTCTTGTATTTAGATGTTTCATTTACTTTAACAGCAGCAGCAGCTTTCTCATTTATTTCAGGCAGCAGATCTTCATGGTGAATTTATGACGGGCAATGGAAAGTTCGGCATCCGATAGGCCATCTCCCGATGGAGAATAATCTAGGTCTTTTACTCGGTCATACCTTGGCAGGAACAATTTATTTTTATATTTTGGAGACTCTCAGTGATCGAGAGCAGAACTAAAGTTTAAGTGAATGTCTCCAGCCAGTCTAAGATGGCCTCTTTTTATCTTGATCTTTCACATTTTTGTTAAGGTATTTTTAGGTTCTACTTAATCTGCCCTGAGGATAATCAATGCATTTTGTTGGTTTTAATTATAAAGAAAGCTGCCGTTCTATTGTTTACATTTTAGATTTACTAATTACATTTTGGGGAGTTTTTCTTTAATTAATCTATTATCTATCACTGACCGATGCTTTTAAATTTCAAAGACAAAAAAGGAACATAAGATTATTTTAACTTTTAATTAAATATTACATCAGATTTTTTTAGAATTATTATTAAACGAAATTTAAACAAAGCAATAAATACGAACTTTATAATCCAAAATAAATGATTAAAATTATACAAAATTATATAACTAAAAGAAATCTAAATTATATTATTTTATCCCTATTTATTGCCTTTAATTTGAGATCGAAATGTGTGTGTGTTTATGCTGAATTCTACATATATTTATACATTTTTAATATTGCTACACACACAATTCGATACCAAAAAGTTTAAATTTGGGCGGGATAGACCGGTCAGTGAGAGACATCAGAAAAAGGTGAAACTTAAGATTCGAATATGAATCTTACTGTTTCAATACGAAGCAGCGTCCAAAAGATGCAGAAATCTTATCAAAGATTATACTTTATGCCCATATGAAATAAAGCATATTTTTTACTAGCTTATAATTTCAAAAACATGAATTTAAAGTATTTTTATTCAATATTCATGTCATTTATAGATTGGATGTGTCAACAGTGATTTTGGCTGGTCTTTAGATCTCAAAATGGCTGTAAGCGCAAACTAAATTATACTTTTGTGAATAGTATTCTTTGAAATAAAATTTATTTTATTTGTGTTGATGTATAAAGTATCTTTTATAATTATTAATTTTTTGTAATAAACTCCATAACCTAGTACTATCTTTGTTTTATGGTTTTTTTTTTTTTTTAACAAACACTAAATTTAGGTGCCATTTAATTAACAAAATATTAAAGACAACATTTATTACTTTAGTTTGGAAAATCAAAGATATACAAGTACAAGTGCTGTAAATAGAAGTATTTAATTAAACTAGTATATATTGCTGAAAAAGGATTGGGAGATACAACAGTAGATATAATTTTTTTTTTTAAATGAATATTTTTTTATATATGCATGAAGTAATCATTTGTTCTCCTCTGGGAATAATGAAATATAATATTTATCTTTTTAAGAGAAAGTCAATTCATTGATTATTATTTGACTTAAACTTTGCACACTTCCCTATTAATTTTTTTATTCCTTATGTTGCTAACATATGGAAGTATTACTTTTATGTGTTTGGATTAACCTTGAATCAATCTACTTTTAACAAAGGAATACGATTTTAAAGTTATCACTTTTCAATCTTAATTTATTAAATAATCTCTCCAAAATTTTAATCTCACTTTTACCTAGCAGTCAATTTATTGCACATTTTCATTATTCTTAAAATATTTATGGGATGACTTTGTAATCTCATATTAAATATTTCCATAACTAATTATTTCCAAGTTCTTTTTTTTAAATATAAGTCATTCACTCATAAGAATACCTAAGCAAATAAGTAAAATAATCTTAAATAGCTCTACAAGTCAAAAGTTCTCTCTAAGCTTTCTGATAAACAGGAAACTGAAAACTATCACATTACAAACTGCCATTTATTAAATATTTATTGTTTTAATTTTATATTTTACTTTATAAATAAAAACAACTAGACGCCTATCAACCCAAAATATGATTGATTACATGGGTTGGCTATAAATCAGCTACCTAAATAAATGTTCAAATTTTACCTGGATTTAAATCCCATATCATAAGCAACAGATAGATGTGTTAACTACTATTACCCAAAGCCTTTTATACTTAGATATGTATAATTAATGGATGACATTGTCTGTAAAGCAACAACTAAATAGTTGTTCTCCAGTTATAGCATTTGACAATTTGTGCAATATGGAAATGGCTATTCCATATTATCTCATTTACAAAGATGATGGTTATTACCAACTTTAGCCATTCTTAATATAAAGAGATAGCAATATGAGATGGTCATTGTCAAATGCTACAGCTATAAGACAGATCAACTATTTAAAATCAGTCAGACTGACTTTGATACACCAATTGGGTTTATTTGCAGAAATAATAATATATAAATGCCCTTTTTTAAAACAGTTAAATGTATGAGAGATTACATTAAATTATAGTTGATATTCTAGAAGTTATAAAATTATCAACCAAAGCTGAGAATAGTGACCAAAGAATCCTAAGAACGACTGCATTAAGGACCTAAACTGTTATTTGGACATCTATAATTACAGATAACTTTCAAATAAAAATGGCATGCACAAATTAAAAAAAAAACCTGGCTGATTTTAAATGGGACAATGTCAGACTTTATGAAGTTAAAAATAATGATGAAACAATTGATTTAAAAAGTAGACATATACTTTATATAAAGACAAATAATGGAAACACAAATGAAGTGGAACTCATTCTAAATAAAAGTTGAAAAAGCAATATCATGAAAATTTATGTATATTAGATAGGATCACAAGATCAGTTATTTAAATTAATGATACCAAACTGATAATTCAGATATATGTACAAAAAAAAATTCTCATTCACTTGAAGACTTTTTAAATAGATTTATTCATTTTAAAATTGTCATGAAAACTTTTAATGCCAGAATTGGAAAACAATTGAAAGATGAAATGAGAGAGGACAGATAAGAGAAATGTATTTAGAAATAAAAAAGTATAGGTTATGCAAAAAAAAAAAAAACCAAAATGAAAATGATAGTATCCAAATGAGGTAGATCATAAACACATTACATTTTGATTATTAACAGAAAATATGTACTTCAAAACTGTAATGCAGAGGTTCCCAAACTTGGCTTATCACAGAAAAAATAACGTAAAAACTCTTGCATTGAGTAAAATAGTTTATAAAACTGATCCAAACAAACACTGTTCAACAAACTACTATGAAGTAACAAGCAAGTGAATTTATTGTTTTCAATACAAAGTTGTCTACACAAACTGACATTTAATGAATTGCTTCTGATTATGTTGATTGCTTCAATGATAATATATTATATATTTAGAATGTTTACTCAGACTTTTGTCAACTAAATGTTGACAATAAATGACACAGTACACAGTGATAATATTCAGAAACACTTTTTTTAAGATATGCAAAAAGCCTATAGCATTCTATTATTGCTGGAGCATCATCACTAGCAACTGACACGATATTAGCCAGGGGGATTTGTTTTTCATTAAAAAAACCCCAATGTATGAAATATTGATTCTCCTATAATATCAGTTTACAAATTTTTAGCAAATAATAATTCTTAGCATTTTTTTTTTTTTGAAACTCTTTTATGAATTACATATATGCTTAAAGTAAAGCTTCATTTTCCGACAAAGCTCACTCATCAAGCTGTATAGATAACTGAAATACTTTTAAAATAGCTTTATCTTTCTTGCCATCACAGCTTCATTTGATAAAAGTTTTTGGTAAGGCACATTGATAATGCATTGTAATGCACTAATTCTTTTTTTACACACTAGATTAGTTCCCAAAAATTACATGTAAAGAAATACATTGTATTTATAGAAAATAAGGAGATTGGTTCTGGATCTAATCATATGAAAAATTTTGTTAAAATGTTATATTTTTTGTGTGCTATCAAATTTTATTTCATACACATTGAACACAAATAAAAAATGAGTTATAGGAACACAAATTTCATTTGAAAAATAAAAAAAAATTGAACGAGATAATACTTGCAGTGAAACACTCATTGGTTTCTCTATCACAAACCATTGAAAAAGTGTATCGTAGCTTACATGTTATAAGTTAAAAAAAATAAAGATTATTAATAAAATTACAAAGAAATCAAGTCATATGTCACACGATCTAATTTAACAAGCTTGTATTACAAATGTTATATATAGAGCTCGCAAATAAGCTCTTAACAAGCTTTGCAGAATATCTCCAACCCCAGATCTTCCTCAGTGAACTTGGTTCAGTCCCATATAGCTATTTAAGTTAGATAGCTGGATTGGAAGACATATGGATGTCTGAAAATTTCAGATTTTCTACTTAATATTTATCCATTAGATAAAGTGCTGGGCTTGTCCTGTATTTTTAATCTAATGCTTGAATATCCTCACTGAGGAAGCCAGTAGCAGAAACCCAGTCTGGGATTGGTGATATTCTGCAAAGCTTATTAAGAGCTTATTAGTGAGCTCTCTATATAAAGATCATTAATGTAATTTATTACTTTAATTTAACTTTTTTTTTTAATTTATGAACTAACACATTCAAAAAAGAAAAATTGTAGACTCTTGGAACTGTACATTTATTAAAAATATGGGCGACATCTTGCTTATCCATAAAACATGAAAGTATCCAAGATTTTATTTACTGTCATTATCTGAATAAATGCATATGCTTGTGCATGATTGGAATATCATTGCTAGCACTAAAACTTGCAATGTATAACTTACCATTTATAGATTTTTGGCAAAATTAATAAATATAAATTTAAATAAAATAAAAATTCAACATCAATACTAACAAGGAATTTTTTTTTTAAAACCAAATGTCAAAATGTAAATAAAGCATCAATACCAAAAAGATACTTCCCTGGGGGGGGGGGGGGACCGACAAAAATATTGCAAGAATATTGCCGAAAAAGGGATTTTTTTTAAAAAATTAGATATTAACAGACAATTTTTTTTTTAGTTTGTAATGTAATCGTGATGAACTCGACCTCAGAAATAAATCTATAAACACTGAATTAAAAACATTTACAATATTCTAAAAAAGAAAATGAATTATTTTATATTACTTACATGAAATTATTTAGAATTTAAAAAAAAGGGGGGTTTAATAACAACTTAAGACAATCTAAGAATTACTTTGAGAATGCAAAATCATTTTTTTAAAGTCTTTCAGATAATAACATTCGTTTCTTCATTCCAATCATGAATATGTCACATAAGCCCTAATCCCAAAGTACTGGTTGTTTTTTTTTTTTTTTACTAATCATGTTATTTTAAAATAATTCATACAGAATGAGGAAAAAAAAATTTTTTTTAACAAATCCAAACACCTTGATCAAAGTTTCGCCACACATGAAAATGTAATGGATGAAATTACCTTACAATAAAATTTGAATAGATACTTTTGGTAAAAATTGCATATTAAAAAAAAAATGCCTGAGATTTTTTTATGTGTCTTTCTCATTTCATCTTCATCTCATTGCAACTACCCTTCAACACACCTATCAATATGCATAAATTTCAAGAACTTTCATCCTTCAGGTGATATGAATAAAGACCAATTTTTATGTCATTTTAGAGTAGTAAGGTGAAAGATGTCAAGCTGTCCACAAGGGCATAAACAATCATATGATAAATTATCTCTAGCTCACCGAATAACAAAGATTGTTCACAAAATGATCACAGACATACCTGCACCACTGCACTGAAAGATGGTTGTGATATGGTGAAATTGAGGTGAGAGAGATATCGATAAGAAAGAAAAAATTCGTGTCTGAGACTTGGAAAACTAAATAAGTGGAATACAGAGATTACTGATATAAAACTAATTACAAAGATATATGTTATAATTAAGTAGGATGGATTAAAAGTAAATCACATGAGGAAAGAACAAACTAATAACACTGACAATATTGAAAGAATTGAAATACTAAATTGGATCTCAAGATATGTCTTAGAATAAAATCACATGTGATATGGAAGGATGAGATAATAATGTTTACGAAAAAGTAAATTTATGGATCATATATCCAAATTTTCCATTCTACTGCTTCTATTAAATCTTTACACACACAAAAAAACAACAACATATTTATCTCACAATGCTTAATTTATGACAATTTCAAATGATTAGCATCTTTCTTCATATATTAAAAAAAGCATTGTAAAAGGTGCATTAAGAGAAACTTGTATTTCTTTTTGTAAAATGTATAATTCATAGAAATTCTAAGACCTTCTTGCAGAGAAGTGATAACAAATATTGTATAGAGCAAGCTGATCAATATTTAATTGTAGATCAAGTCCATTTAAAGTTTCTTTAGAACTGATTTATCAGATGTTGTTTCTCAAATGTTTAATGTGTATGAGGAGAAAAATATCTCTCGAAAGATTGTGCATTTACTAATCTGTGTGCTATTATTAACAGTTGAATGTAATTAGAATATTTAAATAAAGTTTAATTTTTCTAAAGACATTCAATACTTAATATTACAATACAGAGAGCATACCAATAGCTCAAACAAGCTCTTAATTAATAAGTGTGGTATGAGAAAATATTTAAAATCTCTATCCCGAACACTCTCATCTCCAGACTAACTGTTTTTGAGCTTATGGCTCATGTCAGTGGAGAGCTAGAATATTCGGACACTAGATCTAAAATATGAACTCAAAACCCAGCACTTATTTCATACATATATTTAAGTAGAAACTCTGAAATTTTCATAAATGAAAATGTCTTTAAATTCAGCTATCTAACTTAAATAGCTATATGGGACTGAACTAAATTCAGATCTACCATATTTTAATAGCAAAAGCCTTAAAGGTAAAATTATAATAATTAAAAAAGCAAGTCATATATAATGTGACATTATTTTTATAAGCTCGAAATCAGTTGGTCTGGAGATGAGAGTGTTCTGGATAAAGATTTTAAATATTTTCTCATACGGCACTCAATTAAGAGCTTGTTTGAGCTATTGGTATGCTCTCTGCATTGCATTCTTGTAACAACAAGCTTATAAAAGTGATGACATGTTATATATGACTAGCTTTTTTAATTATTATAATTTTACCTTTAAGGCTTTGGCTATGCTGAGGCTATTAAAATATGGTAGATCTGAATTTAGTTCAGTCCCATATAGCCACTTAAGTTAGATATCTGGATTTAAAGACATTTTCATGTCCGAAAATTTCAGTTTCTACTTAAATATACGTATAAAATAAGTGCTGGGTTTTGAGTTTATATTTTAGATCTAGTGTCCAAATATTCTAGCTCTCCACTGACATGAGCCATAAGCTCGAAACCAATTGATCTGAAGATGAGTGTTCTGGATAGAGATTTTAAATATTTTCTCATATCGCACTTATTAATTAAAAATGTGTTTGAGCTATTGGTACGTTCTCTATATTGCATTTTTGTAACTACAAGCTTATAAAAGTAATGTCATGTTATATATGACTTGTTTTTTAATTATTAATACTTAATATTAGATAATGGATATAGTCCAATATATAAATACAACTAAAATACCATTATCACAAACCTTCAGGAAAATACAAATATTAAGTATATGTATTTTTTATTAGAATTGTTCCTTCCTTGACTGTTTTTATTTTATTTACTATAAAGTATTTATACTAATTAAAATTGTATCAAAACAATATATCAATGTTTGGTTCCAGAGAGAGAGAAAAAAAAAGAAAAGTAAAAAAAAAAAGCAACATGGTTTTTATTTCATTTATATTACATTTTAGAAGAAAATATACCTCTATTACATAATAAATTAGCAAACAATGGGCAATTTATTAGAACACAATTTGAAAGATCAGAGGATATGCGTAGAATTCATTTTGCTAATAAAATTAACTGAAGTATTTGCAATCTTCTGTTACAAATCAAATTTTAGTTTGTACAGAAAAGTTACAAGTACATCATAAGTAAATATGTAACATAAGATTTCAGAGTATAAAATATTACATGAGTACATCTAAGTAGTAAAACATTGGTTATGCTAATTATAACCCAGTATTGATATTTGTCATAACCTAGAACCAGTCAACATGTGCATGTGCTATATACAGATACCTATGAAAAAAAAAATTTAAGTAAATTAACTTCAACTGTTTGTTGACTTTGTGCCATATTAAGTGTCCAACTATCTTTATGCCAGATAAAGATGTTGCATTTGATCCTCTAGACTAAACTTTGCTAACAATCAATTAATCAAAAATGTTTTTCCTTTGTCTCTAGACATATTCTGAAAAAACACTTTTCCAAATTGTTCTTAAAAATGGACAGCATTTTGTTGTATACAATAAACAGATCATTATTAACCACAGTTCAATCCAGTTTAAAGTTTCTTGGTTTCTCTAATGTTGCTGGTCAAGTTTACATCTGTCTAAATTACCCAAAAAACAAAGCCTTTTACACTTTTATCTAATAGTGACATAATTTGGCCAAGAACATTCAAAGTTACATCAACGATTCGATGCTTATAATCAAAATTTTCTATACATTATTCTCTTATAATTATTTTGATCCTAGCAATGTCCCTGCTGGTAATACAAAAAATTTAAATAGCCTAAATTTTCTCTTTATTGCTATATATGGAAAAAAAAATCAAAATGAATCTACTAATTTATAAATTAAAAATACATGCAGAAAATAAACCAAGTAATTAAATAGGTGGAGCTGCTTCTAGAAAGAAAATCACTTGTTAAATTTACAGCTCTCTTGAAAGACTTTAAAAAGTCAGTTTTCCTGCTATCAGAGGTATTCCTTTTATGTATTTGTCCCTTTAAAGAACATTATTTGCTGTTTGTGTGCCTTTTCATTCACAATTATCAGTTTTTAATGTATTTTATCATTATTGCACTGCATCTACTATCTGATCAGCTACAATAGACAACCATTTTCTCTCCCAAGTTTGATGGATAGTTTCACTACTCTATGTACCATAGAGGGTTTTATTCCCTCTTAGACTCTTGACTTCATTTCCTCTCCAGCTCACACATCACTCTAGAAATTTAGGCAGTTTACTACCCCAGAGGGGGTATTGTTCCAATTATTTAGGTCATTAAAAACGATCTTTTCTCACCCCCCCCTCTGGGGTAGTAAACTGCCTAAATTTCTAATCAATTTTGGTATTAGTCAACTATAATTAACATTAGCAATCTTTCCTGTGTCAAATTACTTTGTTTTTTTAAAAAATCGAATTCTTTAGCTTTCATTTCAAAATTTTTTCTTTATATAATCTGTAACTCTTCAAACAGTTTAAAGATGGCCACCGCCCCTAGCGGCAAAAATGTGCAAAAACATAATTCACTAAAACAAAAATCTTCAAAACTTCCAAAAATGTTAACTAAATTAAATTCCAAAGAAACTTTCAGCACAGAATCTATTTCAGGATCTCCATCCCCAAACCCTCTGGAATTTCCTCCCCTACAGGGTGAAACTTGCCCCATCAAAGGCAAGAAGCAATTCCAAAAAAGTAATCTCACCAATCATAATGTTGCTCCAAGCAAAATTGGGAGCATTAAAAATTCCTCTACTATAAGGGGTAAAAAACAGCCTGCTACACCTAAGGTTAATATAGAAACCTCAGCCAACTCTGATTTCTCAAATTATCTAACACACAATAACTACTCCAAAGATGATGCTACTCATAATTCCCCATCGCAATCTATGAGCGCAAGCAAGTCTGCCAACATTATTCCCACTATTATCAGTCACACTATAGAGGAACCCCTTATTAAAAATCCACCACCACAGCAAGTCTTTGCTAATTCCTATGCTCAGGCTGCATCACACCAAAAAATCCTAATAGAACCACATCACAAACACACCAAGCTGAGCTCCTTCAAAATCTGTGGGGCCTTGATGAGGACAATCCGAACAATCACGATTCAGCCACCTCTGCAACCTTCATTCCCACTAAACAACTCACATCAGAGAATCACATGGTTATCTCAGAACAATTTAACCAAACAGTTCCACCGCTTCTCCTCAAGTCACTTCATTGCTACCAGAGTGACAGCTCTGTCATTCTGGCAGTTACAGATCTACAATGTGGACTCCATAAATTTACAACACAGCAGCTCTATGACCTTATCAAACTCAACAATCTAACTGATAATATACATAAAATCCTCACCCTTCCTAATGACCGATACATGGCAATGGAGTTTCACAACACAATACAAAGACAAACCTTCAAAAACAGATTCAAATTTTTACACTATATGTTCATGGTTCCAATAGACACCAATAGACCATCCATATTTAAGGGCTTCATCAAAAACTGCCATATAGGTATGCAGAGGCAGCACCTACAGAAATATCTCGAGGCATTCAGACAAGTTACCTCATTTGAGTACCTTAAGGATCCTCTCACCAATGGTCTCACCTTCACCAACACAGCCTTATTTCAATTCATCCTTAAAAAAGCTCTCTCTCCTGAAAGCATTCCCACAACAATAGCAGCCGAACTAGCACCTTTGGTCATCTCAATTAAGGGGATGAGGCCACAATGTTTCACCTGCAAAGACCGCAACCACCTCAATTGGGACTGCCCTCAAAAGAAAAATGCAACTCTTGCCAGAAAAAAAGGGCCTAAATCATATCTGTGCTCTGCACAGCCCCAATAAATATGAACTTCCTCCTTCAGCTAACCTCTCATCTCCACCTCACTTCAATTCACCCTTACAGCATTTGACCACCCTCTCACCTTTCAGTAAGATTCCAGCTCCTCCTCTAGGCCACATAATTCTGATCTCACAGCCCACCACACTCAGTTACAGCTCGCCCACAGGACCCTCTTTCCTTAATGGACATAAACACTTATTCAAACTCAGAAATCATTCTGTGTGAGTCTACCAACTCTGGCCCTTCCACCACTAACAAGAAACATCAGAAGCGTGCATGCCCTAACCCATCAGATAGTGATACCAACTCTGACAGGCAGATTTCCATTCTTGATCTTCCCAGTAAAACCATAATGGATCCTTTTCCTGAATCAAGGGCAAGTCTCAGAAATTCAGAATGCACAAAGAAAAAAAGAATTCTTTCAGAAGAAAATTCTGACTTCAGCCCGGGCCTTGTCAGCCTCCTACCGTCCTCTGCTGAAATTTTCTCGGACAGTGGTTCATCAAGTGACATCAAGAATGAATCATTGTGCAATTCTGGCAGCAAGTGACATCAAGACTGAATCATTGTGCAATTCTGGCAGGAGAAGCAAGAACTGTACTCCTTGTATCTCCCCCAGCACAGGTCATCCTCGCTCACCATAAAAATTTCCGAATTCCTACTGTTTTCTGCATTCCTTATGTCCATATCTTGAGGTCACATATGCTTATCTCTGTCGTCGGTTTAAACATTCAGGGCCTTAATTCAATCCATAGGCTCCTCGCTCTCAAATGTTGGTTTGAACTCAACTCTCCCAACATCCTCTTCCTTGCTGAAACTAAACTCTCCACTCACTTCAACCACAGGATTTACTCCACTTTGTCCACCTTTGGTCATTTCAAGTTTTCTACCGCCCTGACTTCTGCTGGAGGAGTCGCCATCCTCATTAATAAATGTGCCCCTCCTTCTACCTTTTCCATCATACATATTGACACTCATTCTATCATCTTGGAGGTGCAATTTGGGCGATTCAGAAGTTTCATGATTTATTTATATCTGCCCTCCAATGACAATGACATCCTCATTAAATCTATAATTCACCGAATCAACAATATCACAACTTCCTCCTCTCTTCCCATTCTTCTGGGTGACTTCAATATGGGCTACCAGTCCTTCATGAACAAATATCTGCATCTCTTCTCCAGGGGCTTAATGTGTGGCCAGGGCTTTTTCCCAGACCATGCCTACTCTTTTTACACTCGTAAGCATCAGACCCTCATTGATCTAACATTCTACTCTCCTGATCTTCATTTTCATGACTGAATCGGCCCAACTCCACACCATACCTTTTTCATATCACAAGGCATTACACCTCTCCCTTGACATTAACTCCGGCCCTCCAATAAACCTTGGCCTCAGAAGAACAATAAGATTCCTCAACAAACAAAATACACCTATAGCACTGATTTCAGAAATTTATATATACCTCCATAAAATCAATATCCTTCAAATGGAGCCCATCTCTGCATGGTTTGCATTTGTGGAAATCCTGCAAGCTGCCATCCACAAATACACCTGGAATTCCCGAGGGCCACTCAAGTTGCTGGCTTCCATGGACAAAATTTCAGAGCAACTAAATGATCAGGAGAGTGGGCCATTAGACATGAGCACCATGATTCAACTGAAACTTCAATACCATGATGCTCAAAAGGCCTTGGCTGAGTACATCTCAGTCAAATGCACCCAAAGGTATGTGGGGAATCAGCATTGTTGGACCAGAAGTTACCTGGGGTGGGCTCTTGGTTCCCACAGGAAGCAAACCACCCCCTCATCCATCACGATCAGCAACAAATCCTACATAGGTCAGGAATTGCTTCTTCATTTGAAAAACCATTATACAAGCACATGCTTTTCAAAGCTGACAACCCTCCTTTCACTATGCCATCAACCTTGAATGTTGGTTCTGATCCTGGCATCACCCAGGCCATGCTACTTAACAAACTGAAAAGCTTTCCTGACCATGTGCACCCTGGTCCTCATGCTATCCCCAAGTTTCTTCTTCTCCACCTAAGTCAGTTCACCATCTCTATTACTCTCAACATGATCAACAAGCTGGCCTCAGGTGCTTACATCATCGAGGGTCTCTATCCGGTAACATTAATCCCTTTCCTTAAGAAAGACTGGCCACCTACTGAGCTTAAGTCTTAGGCCCATTTCGATGACCCCTCTGCTCATAAAACTGATTGAGTCTACCATTAAAGAGTCACTAGAACAATCCATACTTCCTGCCCTTTCTGCCTCACAGTTTGCTTGTAAAGGGCGCTCCACTCTTGGGACTGCCACACTCTTTAAAATAACCACCGAGCATGTTAGGCGGTCTCAAAATAGCAGGCCCATTGCTGTCCAACTAGACATCCAGGAAGCCTTTGACTCTGTTAGGGTCGACCTATTCCTTGGTGTCCTCAGAAACCTGAATATCCCCAGAGTCCATTCTGTCCATCCTCCGCAATCTCCTGTCCAATAGAGAAATCCTAGTTAGCCTGGATGGGAAAGTTGCCCCTGGCTTTACACCCAACATATCCATCCCTCAAGGCTCTCTGCTAAGCACTTTGTTGTTCACTGCATTTCTGAATCCCCTCTTGCTCAGGCTAGAACATGATCTCCCAGGCATCTTCATTCCTGCACTGAGCAAAAGCATCAAATGCCTTGCTTATATAGATGATGTGGTTGTCTTCCTTCCCTTAACTGATCTCATTCCCAGGCTTCAACAGATCCTCTCCTGGTACTCCAATACATACCGGTTGAAATTTAGCAGTGATAAATCAGCAGCCTGGCAACTTTCAACTGATAAACAAATCCCTTCCACCTTCAATGCCAAGCCACATAACTGCCTCAGATTTCCCCTCATGCTGTCTCCTAGGGACATGAGAGTTCGGGTCCAAACCACACTCTATCAAAGCATATCATCCACCCTCAATGCTATCACAGGCATCTACCTCTCCCTTTATGGGAAAGTCACCCTCTTCAATCTTCTAGTGTTTCCTAAATAGCATACTACCTCCCCATTGTTCTACCTACACATTCCTTTATATCCAAAATCAACTCCCTTTGCACCCGTTTTCTCTGGGGAAGAAAGGTGGTGGCCAGTAGCCTAAAAAGAACTTGTTTTCCTAAAAACCTCAATGGGTTGGGCCTGCACTCCATCAACACTCTTCTGATCCAGAAATCACAACATTATTCTCACACTCCTTAGTCACTTCTGTGCCAATCTTGTGCATATCATTATCACACCCACTGACACTCCTCCTCCCAATGGCAGGCCTAGGTCATGGACCTCACTTATTGCCAACATCCTACAAAAGGCTGGCTTTACTATACCATCCATCAACAGCAAACTAAAGTACTGGGAGGTTTTCAACCAGACTGCAGACTTCTCCATTGTGTCCCCTACTTTCCTCGGACTTACCAATGCCCAACTAATCCGCAAATTCAAAAGATGGTCCCTTGAAGCAAAATTCCTTGATTTTCTCCTCAAAATAAATCTTCACTCCCTTCCCATGAATCAATTTTTGGTGAACTGTAGGGGTTTCACCAAGATCTCTCCCATATGCCAGCTCTGTAAAACTGACAATGAAATCATCCAGCACTTCCTACTTAAATGTACTTTTCTGCTTGGCGTGAGAAATGTCATCAACTCCTACCTTTCCTCGCACAGAAATACCATCTTCAACCTCCAAGAATCCATAGAAACAGGGGTCTTTGCAATCATTAGATTGTCAATTTTTCTCATCTATGCTCTCTGGTTGCTCAGATGTGCCATCATCCTTGACCAGAGAGTACTTTCAGTAAATCAAAAGCTCTTGGACTTAATTCGCACTCTCAAAACCCAAGACACCAAACTAGCTCCATCTCCACTCCTCACAGACACTAGGGCAATCCTCCAACTCCCATCCTCTGCCATAGGACTCAATCACAAAGACATGCTCTTCTAGCCAGCCTGAACTACACACCAATTCCCCTCTCCACTTTCCATTCCCTTTTACATGTATCCTCCCCTCTTACCATTTTGTTCCTGAAATTTCATTTGTTTCACTGTATCTGTTTTTTTCTTGATGAATAAACATCTCATCACTGAGAAAAAATAAATAAATAAATAAACCAAGTAAATAAGGGTATCTGTTATATGGATACAATATTTGCTTAGGCTTTGTTTTTAAAAATTATATTAAAAAGTAACAATAAATATTAATTATCTGTTATATAATAATAAAATTCAATAGATATTGATTGCAAGAAAAACAAAAGATTATATTAAAAAAATTGAAGCAATTTAAACTTTGCAGGTGGTGTGATTACTTATGTAATCAAAAAAGTAACAATTTTTAATGTAACACAGAAGATTGATTTTTAGTTTATATCAATAATTTCTTTTACAGACACAGACATAAATATTATATATAAACTAATAAAATTTGATTATACTGATACCTATCCATATACTAAATCCGTGAATCAAGTAGAACCCAAATACTTACTATTATTATGAATTTTGATGTATTGAAATTCACAATTTAATTATATGATTATCTGATAAGATTATCAATCACCACCCTAATCCTGCACCTGCTTTTGCTATCTTTATGATAAAATTCTTAAGAACATATTTAAGTACATGCTTTTTTATATATCTGAAGGTATTACACTTTTGCTCTGTTATAATAATTTATTTGCAGGACACACTGGCAAAATAATAGCAGTGAAACATAATTTTTTTCTTTAACTTTCTTCTGACAGGAAGTAATCCTGAAGCCTTTTGAATAAAAATTATTTTTCCGTTAAACCAGTGGTTCCCAATCTTTTTTGACTAGTATAACTTAAGTATCCAATTTCTATAAATTGTACCTTTCATATTAACAAAATGTTTCTAATTAGTATAATTGTTATTCTTTGAAATTTATATGATGTAACTATAAATAAGTACCTTTAAAACGATGCTCAGAATATTGACTGAGGCGTTTGTTTATATATATTATTACCTAATGAATCAGTATTTGAATGTGAATGTTGTTTGAAGTAGAGGAAAGCAAAATCATATATACTGTAGTATCATGTTCATAACAACTTTATTTAGAGAACAAAATATCAAAGCAAGAAAATGAAACTTTTCTTATGTTAAATAATGAAGAGATTCACCCCATTAATGATTATATTATTCAAATTATTTTACAACTTTTGATATTTTTAAATTAATGACATCAAAGCTCATCTTTAATTCTACAAACAATGGAAAATGCAAACTGCCATTAAATTTAACAAATTAGTGTATTTTTTATTCTATTTTATGGAAATAAGGGTATTAGTACTAAAAATAAGTTTATTTTTAAAAAGTGCATGAGTAAAACAGAAGTACATTAAAAAAATTATATGATTAAATGTAAGCTATATAATATACCTTTACATTTAATTGCATTTTTTATTACAGAGAGAATTAAATTTGGTACATCAATTTAAAGAATAATTGTCACAGAACTGAGAATTATAAGGTGTGAATAAAGCACTAGGCATTTTTATCATGTTTTGCGCCATATTTTTGCATTTAGTTTTCTTTTGCAATTTATTTGTCTTTGCTAATTTTTTTTAAAATTCTTTTTGTATACACACAAATATTTATTTTAATTATGAGCCAGAAAAAAATTAAAAAACTGATCAATACTGAATGAGAAAAAAGATCACTTCTGAACAAGACGTTGTAAAAAAAAAGATCAGCAATTTAAGTTCAGAATACAATAATAGCTAAATCAATGATCTACACCATTTTAAAAAAAAATAAGTGAACAGATAGCGAAAGAAATTTCCAGATTGAGCAGTTTGTGTTATAACATCATGAACCAATAGAAACATTTGCTATGGATTAATTAAAAGTAAATGACTAATTAAAAGTAAATGACTCCATCAATGAGGTGATGGTTTGTCAAAAAGTCAAGCAATTGTTTAAGAAATTTTTTGTTGTCTTTTACTGTAAATGCTACTCAAGTGAAGAAGTTTATTGCCAGCAAAGCACAGTTCATCAAATTCAGAAAACTAAATTGCATAGTGTCACTTGTATTTAGCTTATTTAGAAATTTTGTTTTATAAATTTTTAAAAAACTGTAATAATTAAGTTGTATATATTTTGATTTAATAACTAAATGGCACACCAATCATTCAATAAATATTTTTTGGTATGCGCACGTAAAAAGGCTCACCACCACTGATCTAATTCATGACATATTATTTTGAATCTTGTTTAAATGTGCTACTGAAAAACTGGACAAAAAGAAAAAACACGCAGAATGACCTTATAAAAATTTCTAAAATGCTTTAGGCATTACTAAACCAAATATAAATTTAAACTTGTTTTTTTTTTTTTTTATACATCTTTACTTTGCATAAGTGGTAGTGAAAATTTCACTACAAAAATATTATTCATTATTGGATCTCTAGTCTAATGAATAACTAATAAAAATTATTAATACTTCCATTAAGTGATTTGTGTCAAAGTTGTGAGGGCAGCAAGTTTGACACATCAATTAAACTGTAGTATTTTGCTATCTGTATATATACACTGAACAGTGATAACGATATGTGTAAGAGATTGTGATCTAGGCCAACTGATGAGTGCTGATTCATCATGAAATGTGCATCTTGGGGGGATTTTTTTATGTCTTTGGTCATATGTTTATGATTACATTCCTCTACAAGGTATTAAAAGCTGAGAGAAACCAGTCCTTATCTTGCATGAAAGATGTGGTGAAAATTACACTACAGAAATATTATTCATTATTGAATAATTTAAAATATTTCATCATAATATGTAGAATGAATGATGATTGGAAATTAACTTAATTTTTACTATTATATACAATATAAACAAAAATGGAAGATTCCATAGGATGTTAAACAATACTACAGAATTAATTTGCATTTGTTCAGCATTTTTGTAAGGATAGAAAAAAAGTGGGAAAATGGTAAAGTAAATAGCATATCTCCATATGTTTCTGATGAGATCTTCCAAAAGATTTATTTACAATATAGTATTCCACAACTTTCTAATCCTATGTCATTATAATGTAATAAACTAAAAGCAACACCAATATGATATATTAAAAAAAAAAAAAAACACTGAATATAATAAACCCTTGTCAAAAGCAAATATTACATTAAAAACAACAAGAAGAAAAAAAATTGAAGTTAAGGTTGTATTTAATATTTTCAAGGTTTTCTCAGCTCTACATAGTTCGGTAGAGTGGCAGATTTAGGAACTTAAAGTCCATGGATTGTATCCAGATCTGTCATTCAAACTTCTTATGAACTCTCAAACAATAAAATCATTCAATTATTTATTTTTATTTAATGTTTCTTCAAATTCATGTTATAATATTACCTTCAGCTTATGCACACCTTCCATTTTGGCAATGAATTTTAGTTTTCTATTGTTATGTAATAACATCAAGTTCATGCATATAAAGAATAATTTTTTAAAAATATTAAAATATCCAAGTTTTTCCTTTATTTTAATAATTACAATAGTAGAGGGCAAGTAATTTAGAAATTCAAATACACACCTTCCATTTTGGCAATGAATTTTAGTTTTCTATTGTTATGTAATAACATAAAGTTCATGCATATAAAGAATAATTTTTTAAAAATATTAAAATATCCAAGTTTTTCCTTTATTTTAATAATTACAATAGTAGAGGGCAAGTAATTTAGAAATTCAAATACATCATGTTGAATAATCAAATATTTCTTATTATTCTTTAATTGGAATGATAATTTCTTACTATTAGACTGAATATATTATATACCAAAAATTATTAAGAAAAACAATATTTACAGTTGATATTCCTAATCTTCAGAAATATTCTAATGAATTTAAATTAGAACTTACAAATCGGTTTCAAGTATTAGTAGATTTTGAACATAATTCAGATTTGAATGAAATTAATAAGAAAATAACTGATCCACTTTTAAAAACTGCAACAAAGATAGCTGGTAGAAAAAAGCAGCAATTGACCAATAAAATTTCTACTGAGACTAGAGAATTTATGAAGAAAAGAAGGAATATGAAGATATATAAAAATGATTGAATATCTCAAATTTTGTAAAATGGTATGGAAAAGAGTTGAAAATGATATAAGAATGTATAATTGTTCTTACTTATGGATCTAAGACTTGGACATTTAATAGAAGAGCAATACAGACTTCAGACCTCTCAAAGAAGTATGCAGAGATGCATGTTGGGAGTAACAAGAAGAGGTCAAAACCACAATATATGGGTAAGAGAACAAACATGTTACTGACCTCATGAAATGGAGTTGGGCATATTGTTAGAAGAGATGATAATAGATAGACAATTAAAGATCGGAGAAGGTGGATTGAAGTTGGAGAGACCTTCATTCTGCAGTGGACTGATAATGGTTGATGATAAATTGTGAACTAGCAAGGAAAGATGTGAAGAGAATAAAATTCTCAAGAGTGTAAAACATTTTGGTATTGGTAGGAAATTTATATCTGCAATAAGAAAAAAAGATGGAATTATCACTAAAAAGAGAGATGACATAATGAAATGGGTAGAAGATTTCTATCAAGAATTATATAATAATAAAGAACAAGTACCTCCTATATCTATTACACCTTTTGAATTGCCCAGAATTTTAAATGAAGAAGTGAGACATGCAATTAAATTTTATGAAGAAAGGAAAGGCTCCAGGTAATGAGAGAATTATAATTGATATATTAAAAAAAGTAAGTGAAGAAATATAATTTTTTTTTAGCAAAGTTATATACTATATGTCTAAATGGTAAAGATGTACCAGATGATTGGAAGAATGCAGTATTAATATTTAAAATAGATGATAAAGAAGATATTAGAAATTACAGATCTATCAGCCTTTTATCAGTTTTATACAAAATTTTTACTAAGATAATTACAACTCGTCTATAGAGAACTTTGGATTTTCACCAACCAAGAGAACAAGCTGGATTTAAAAGTGCTTTTAATACAGTAGATCATATCCAGGTATTGAGAGAAGTTATAGAAAGAACAAATAAATATGAGCTGCCATTATGCTTTGGATTTGTAGATTAATAACAACTACAAATACTTTGGTCAGATTATTAATACAGATGGAAACATAATGGGTGAAATTAATCATAGAATTAAACTTGGTTGGAGTGCTTTTGGTAGAAATAACTTGATACTAAAAGGAAATATGCCTATATGTTTGAAAAGGTTTTTAATAAATGTGTTTTACCAGTTCTTACTTATGGATCTGATATTTGGATACTTAATAAAAGAGCAATATAGAGACTTCAGACCACTCAAACAAGTATGGAGAGATGCATGTTAGAAATAACAAGAAGAGATCAAAACACACAATATATGGGTAAGAGAACAAACAGGTGTGACTGACCTCATTGAAAAAATTAAAAGATTCAAGTGGAATTGGGCTAGACATATTGCTAGAAGAGATGATAATAGATGGACAATTGAAATCTTAACTGGCTTCCAAGAGATTGTAAAAGACCCAGAAAGAGACCACATGAGAGATCGATAGATGAAATAAGAAAGCGTGCAGGGGTGATATGGAGAAGAGAAGCTAAAGATCGGAGATGAATCGAACTTGAAGAGACCTTCATCCTGCAGTGGAATGATAATGGCTGATGATGATGATGAACAGATATTTGCAGTATTGTGCTAGATTTATTAAAAATAATTGTTTTATAATCTGAAAAAAAAAGGCTACATCATCAACTCCATATGTGCTAGTAAAAACTTATGTGAATGTAACAAAAGAATTCCTATCTTTGCAGAAAAGTGACAAAAAAAAAAATTAATCCAAAAAATATCAAAATGAGAAGACAAATAATAATAAATAGTCCAACTATAGTCCTAAGTTTCATCGTTCAACAATAAATGTCATTGAAAAATTGGATATTTTAACACCTATGATTTATTTTAATAATGTTCATCAAGAAAATTGGATGGAAGAAAGCCTTAATCAAACATTGGAGAAATTTAATGTGCTATGTCAAATGACATGTTTTTTTTTTTACGGATTGTACAAGTGTCCTTGCAATAACTGATGTTAACTGTTCCCTATATCATTTTCCAAAATATCTTTTATATAATGGGACATGTGGGATTTGATTAGTAGAATAGCATATTCCTCATCCAAGGTACATAATATTAAAATTTCACAATGACAAAGCAAAAAGCCATTTAAGATAAAATAAATATACGTACTAACTAAATTTGCCTTTGTGAAAATTAATTGGCACAGAGAAAACATTATAATGGGCATTTAAAAAAATACTTAACTACAATGTAAATGATTTTAAAAAGATTAATGGAACCATTTGATGTAGTAATTAGCTTTCATCCATTACCTTAAAAGATAGGCCAGTTCCAATATATGGGAACAGTCTATGAATGTAAAGTAAAATAAAAATATCAATGCCAATTCTATATTAATCAGCAAGCAATGCTTACACTAATGATTCAAAACCTTAGCCACAGTGTTATTATTGTAAACATCATGGGCACACTATTATTAATTGTCCCAAACTGATGTGTGCACACTGTAATATGGTAGCCACTTCAAGACATCAATGTCTGAAACTGGAAGAGCATGTTCAACAATCATGCAGGAAAACAATATTACATAAAGATGAAAATATGACATTTAATATTGACAGCACTCCAATCAGCCTTATTGATCAAAATGAACTAGACAATAAAGAAAAAAATAATTGTAATTCCAATTAATAGAACATCTAATGAAATTGTGGACACATTAAGCAACAAAAGTATTGAATATATGTTTGAGTAACAATGATGTGAGCACTAATAAAAACCAGGATGTCCATCAATAAGGAACGTGAAATAAAAGCTCTGAACTTGGTGTTAGCGAGGATGAAGACACATTACCCAGTATAGATCAGAATAAAAAAGCTAAATCAAATATGCACATTCAAATGATTGATTGATCCTGAATACTAAACTGATGAGGATTCAATTACCATCGATGAAGTAAATTTAGTGTATAGCAACTCATTAATTTAAGGATAAGAAGATTGAATCAGGGAGTCCTTTGCCTAGTGAAGTTTTGAATAAGTATATTCCTATGGCACTTTAATTGCACTGTCTATACAAATACTAAATTCCTGTTTGTACTTTATATGTATACTAACAATGATGATAAATATTGGTAATAAATATCAGTAAAATAAATTAATGACAATAAAAATAGGTGCACTGAATGTTAGAGGATTAAATTCAATGAGTAGGGTTTTACAGAAACAAAAATATGTAATTCAAACATTGACCTTCAAACTACCTTAATAATTATGGATTTGCTATATTTTCAAAAACTTCTGGACAATCAGTCTGAAATAGTGCTATTATTGTTAAATCATGTTTATTTAAATTTATTAAAGTTCTTTTTATAGATGAACATTTATTAATTATGATAGTTAAGCATTGTCTTTGTATATATTCTCACTGGACAAGTTATAGTAAATAGAACTATTTTAACAATTAACTCCATTTTGGCTTCTTCTTTTCTAATCTTTATGACTTACAGGAAATTTGTGAATAAATGACTCCATATAATTAACTTTGTATTAATAAATGGGGAAAGATTCTTGTCAGAAAACACAGTATCTTTTTCTAATGGCAAATATTCATCATTAATTGACTTGATTTTTTTTTACTCCTCAATGATTCATCACATGATTAGCATATCCGTAAAAAAAATTCACCTTTTCAGATCACTTAGCATCAATACTATAAGTAAACATTGATTACATATGCAGAATACACATTCTCACAGGGAGGTCAATACTATTACTCCTATTAAACAAAATAAAGAATTTCTGTTTTCAGAAATATATATTGCAATCTTCAAAATTAAAAAACTTAAACTAGATCCAGTAAAAGCCTGGATTGCTTTTGTCAATATGTATCACATACCATCTATCATATCATTTGGTCTAATCTACCACCCTCAAGACTATTTACCCTGGCAGATGATTTCCACAAAAGAATTATTAATATAACTTCAACAAAAGATGACTGGATTAAAATAAGGGCAATTAGGGATAAATATAACATGTGATACCTTGAAAGAATATACAGCAATAATGGGAAGACATTTGATTGCTAGACCACATATCTGGTCTAGGCAGTACATCCAATGGGCCTTAGGTCAACCACCTTCAATTAAAGTACCCAATTCATTCAAAATGAAAGTATCACTGGTGATAACATTATATTATCCAAATATATATTTATTTTAAACACAAATCAAAGTAGAGAATTATTTAATCCTTGGGTAGTCTTGAAAATAACTGAATTTACACCCAATGAATTAATACAAAAACTGGCTTTGATACTAGGTACAAATTACTCTGGTATGCATGACATATCTCATTTTGTATACACACATTCAAGCCAATGAATTAATACAAAAACTGGCTTTGATACTAGGTACAAATTACTCTGGTATGCATGACATATCTCATTTTGTATACACACATTCAAGCCAATTTACTGCAAAATTTATTCCAAACATGGCTAATTTTTAATCAAAATATTATTACTACATCTAGGATTTGTATTCTATATCAATAGTCCCAATTATCAAAAAACAACAAAAGATCCCCATGATTACAAATTTAAGCTCTATCTCTAAAGTCTGTTTGGCATTAAAATTCTTGAATCAGTATTGAAAAATAAGATGGAATCACATATCTTGCCGAAATTGTCAAAAATGCAATTAGCATAGAAAGGAGCCTCCACTAAACAAGCAGTACTTCTCTTTAAGACAGAGATTGAATGTTAGGAATGAAAAAAAATAGTCTTCTAGTAGTTCAGCTAGATATTTAGTAAATGTTTGACAATGTCCCTATTGATCACCTTATAAAAATTCCAGCAGCTACCTCAATACCAAAATGGCTTCTTTATGTACTTATTCATCATCCACTCATCAGAGAAATTCATAACACTAATGGTAGATACTTATCACCATTTGCCCTTCATTGATCAATACTTCAAGGTTTCCCTTGAAGTGCTCCCCTTTTCACATGCTGTATAAATCCACTACTAACAAAAATTGAACAAGAACTGCCTGAAATACAGATTCCTGAACTAAAAGAAAATACACTGCTTGCATTGCTTACATGGATAATGGTTTATTTTTCTCTTCACAAAAAAAAATCCCAATACTTCATAAAAAATACTGACAGAATATTCAAATGAATAGAAGCTTGAATTTAATATAGAGAAATCATGTGCTCGGTCAATCTATATTGGGAAATTAAATAGACAATTCTTTAAAGAAGAGTAGAGTCGATTTATTGGTTTTCTTTTCTACCTGAGCCCTACAACAATGCACATACAAATTCAAAAGAAAAGAAAATAGAAAAAAAAATCACTAACTCACTTTCAAAACCTTATCTATCATTCTACTCAAAAATATCACTATTTAAGTCACTCATTATTATAAAGATTACATATTTCTCTCCCATGAAGTGTATTTACAAAAGCTTTTTCTAATAGCATATATTCTATATTAGAAGACTTCTCTTGGATGGTCGTTTGCCATCCATGTCTCTAAGGAATCTTCAACAACAATTAATAAAAAATGGCCAAGGACTTCATGATTTTAATATATTTAAAATACAAAAAACTGTAAATTTAATCTCTTCTTGCATAAAATTATATTCCCATTTAAATATTGCAACAAAAATTATACCTATGAACACACTATTCATAGTTACTGAATATCTTAAAAAAATTAATGTCTCCATTACATACAATCCCAAGTTTCTCCTTTTGCCCACCCATGAATAAATTGAAATATTGGAATGTTAATGAAATTACTCATCAACAATTAAAAGATACTGAAGAGAAAATAGTATTGAAGTTAAATAATAAGGAACTTATTAGGAAATTTAGATTTCAGTCACTCGAAGCAAAATTCTTTGATTTCCTAATAAAATTAAGCCTGGATTCTCTATCTATATTGAATCTCTTCAGATTCAAAAGACATTGCAGAAATGTTGAAGATAAATGCTGGCTATGCCATAGAGATACAGAAAACCAAACTCACTTGTTCTTTTTGATAAGATTTATGCAGAAATGTCTAGGCGATTTAACAATTCAAATACTAATATGGAATCATTGTTTAACTCATATCCAAAGGGGCTTCTTTTTGCTGACATCAGGGCAAGCATCTTTGTATTATATGCATTATGGTGTATGAGATGTTCTTTTATGTACAACTATAACCAAAGAAGCCATATAAATAAATTTTCCAACAAATTAAACATCTTTAGAGAAAGATTGTATTTTTATATTGGACTACTTCCATCATCTAATATGTGTATTGAATGTCTTTAGAAAAAATTAACTATTTAAATATTCCAAATACATTCAACTGTTAGTAATAGCATATCAAACAGGTTAGCATATGCACAATGTTTCAAGAGGTATTATTCTCCCCTCTTCTTCAGGTGTTGCTGACATGGCCAGTGACATTACTAGCATGGAATTCAAATCTGGACTCTTAGATTCTTGAGTATTGAATTTTAAGGTAATGCTCTAACCAACTGTCAAAACGTTGTGCATATACTAACAGTTGAATGTATTTGGAATATTTAAATAAAGTTAAATTTTTCTAAAGACATTCAATACACATATTAGATGATGAAAATAGTCCAATATAATAATACAACTAGAACACTATCATCACAAACCTTCAGGAAAACATATAAACAGATTGTTTCTCATGAAATATTTACAACCACATGGTACCTAATGAGGCAGAACCTGAGTCATTATCATTATAAGTATCTCCAAAATAATTTTGTGCTATTATAAGTAACTTGTAATCTCTATATACTTTGAATATATACCAAGAAAACATAATGTCATCTTTTGAATAACCAATAAAATACCTTTACAAATTATCTTTGTTGGAGAATTATTTAACCACCTTCTTATGAGGAAATCAAATACCATATAAATAGCAGATGATCAAAAGAACACCTATGATTACTTATAGATAAGAAAAATTTCTTAAAATAATAATAAAAAAATAATATATTTTTCAATTCAGAATAAAACTGCCAGGTTTGTGAATATCATAATGGGGATAGGAGAGGATTAAATGGCTGAGGGGGGGAAAAATTGGAAAAAAAAAAAGAATTTTACTTTTAATAACAATTTATTTGCATTCTATTTAGGTCTAATTCTAGGTACATAAACAGCTACAACTGAAATCAATTACAACTTATGAGTTTTTTTTTTTATAAGCAAAAGGTGAGATAGTCTATCAATTAACCAATTCATAAGGTTAAGATTCAGTATAGCTGAATCCTTTGAGTAGAGTTCAATGAAGTTTTGATCTGGGATAGGGAGCACCTGGATTTTAAGCCAATTTTAAACTTTCAGCCAGAATAAAAATCCTCTAGGAATTAATCACACCTGCTTTCCTCTCCTGCATTCTGAAATTATATAATTCATTATGTAAAGCGAGTAATAAGCTTGGGCAACCCAAAATTCAAAATTGATAGGCTCAATAATAAAATACTATCACTAATACATGCTTATTATAAACTTCAATTAACAAATAAATAATAAATACAAAATTAATACTTATACAAATATCAGAAATTATATATATATTATAAACGACGTACACATGTGTAAGGGCTTCCCAGACATTAAAACGCAGTGAATGGCAGCTCAAAAATATGATTAGATACTGCAATGAGCAAAATAGTTTTATTAATAGTGATAGTTAGGTTTAGTTTACCAATTAATAATTGATTGTTGATAGCAAAAAAAATGAAAAAGCACAATTTCCAGGATTTGTTTTCATTAGTTTTGATAAAATGGGATATTTGACAATGTCAATCAGGACAATCCCAAAAACCCAGGACATCCGAGAACCCTAATTTAGGATTTTTTTTTGTTTTAATTAAAAAAGTATATTTCTAAAAATAAGGATAATGTCCATTCAAACATTTGAACAATATTATACAAGTAGAACACCATTAAAGTTAATAATTACTAATTCGAGAGCTTTTTGGATTTGTTCCTTTTTTAGACGCCAGAAAATAGATATTTTATCTCCTCAATCTACATGCAAACTTTGCTAAAAATATAAACAAATATTAATTTCATTATTTACAGATATGTACTTTTTTGTATACTGTTTTTTTTTTTTTTTAAATTATTTGCAAATATTTTACAAACTAATTTATTAATTGTAAAAAATTAAAGATCATCGTTTAAATTCTGTTTAGATAATGTTTTTAATTACGTCAATAAATTGATCATAAAAACTTAAATGCTCAAATAAAAAACATAAATGCAAGTTGTAATCAATCTAGATTTATCTCGGCAAACAATCATCAATTCTTTTGACTAAAGTTAATAGATTATATATTTTTTAATATTAAATAATGTGCGAATCAGTCGTTTCAGACACACCACACATGATAACCTGATATTTTCTTCTAACTAAACATTTACTATTAGAGAGTGGAGTAATATATATATATATAGTACATGAAAAAAAATTAAGGAAGTCTAATACATTCTGGAATTTTTGTTAATTAATCATTTTTTCATTGTGATAATTAAATGCCATGAATCTGATGAAACGCACTGAAAGCATATTCGGTTGCCAATATTTTATAATACACTTATACCATCTCACACATTATCATGGATATGTTTTGTTATTTATAACACTGCAAACATATACGACTAATTATGAGCCATCAGGTAATGGATCACTGAATAGTCATTACATGTATATATGGGAAATAATCTCAATGCATAACGCTATACTGAAATAAATACACAAACATTAAAACACCACACAAGGTTAAGAAATCCAGTATATTAGTGCATGTATATATATAAGGGAGTATTTACATCATATGATGTAGGAGTTGCATATAAATGATATGACACAACACTACTGGATGTAAAAGAAAAAAAAAATACCCATTTAAATAAATGAGTCCAGGATCAAATCTATTATTGTCACTTAAAAACACTAATATGCAATTTAAGCTAACTATCTAAGTTAGAAAAAGAAAAAAAAATTAAAATGTCATATCCTGTTTGTGGAAGCAAGACTTAATAATGTATACATATATATATATTAATTCATTTACCAATAATATAGTCAAATATCTATTAATAGCTTTTTGAAAATTATAAAAAGTTAAAGGTAGTGTTTTGAAAAATCATCTTTTGGTAATAATGTGCAAAAATCAATATCTTAATTCAGAATCATGAATAATAATATTACACCACAACATTCATTATCAGTAGTGCTCTGTTCCAAGTACAGGTTTACAGAATAGTCACAGCAAATTCATCCATATCTATTTTGTTTGGTTCATTACTCAGATCTTCAATTCCACATATCTTTTATATAATTCAGCAAGGTCAATCTCCATCCTTTCTTCTTATTTTTATTCACCATTTCTTTAAAATATCCTTCATTAGTTTATGCTTTCATTTTAATACATGTCCAATTCAATTCCTCTTTTTATCTCTTTGATTTTCTCAATCATCTTTTTTCATTTACTCTTTCCAAAACTTCCTAATTTGTCATTTTATTCATCCAACTATTTCCCCCCAACTTTTCCATGACTACAAGTCAAAGGCCGCCAAAAATTGTTTCCAATTCCTTTATTCATTTCCCATGTTTCACAACCATAGAACAATAAACTCTACATATGCCATATAATTAATGTTTTCTGTAATTCTCTATTCAAAGTTCTACAATCTTAATCATAATAAATACCTTCTTTGCCAATACTATTCTTTTAATTTTACCTATTTTTGCCATCCTCACTCAATGAACTATGCAAATATCTAAACTCATTCACCTTTTAAACTATATTTTCATGAATATCAATTTGTATTACTTTTGTATTCCTTCCTATCCTAAATATTTGACTTTTTCAACATAAATCTTCATTCCATATTTCCATACATCCTTCTTCCAATTTATTCAGCATATTCTGGAGATTCTTTTCATCCCTGTTATAAGAGCCATATCATCTGCAAATCTTATTTATTATACTAACTCCATTCTTAATATATTATCTAAACATGTCTTAAATAAACATTAAAAAACATAGATAATATGCAGCATCCTTGTTTAACTTTTCTTTCTATACTTAATTAGTCAGTCTTATTATTCTTCATTATATATATTCCAAATCAATTTTCTCTTTCCAAAACATTCTTTAACTTTTTAACATCTGTCATAAGTTTATTTCAGATTACTCTATCAAATCATCATCAATATCATTTCTTGTACTCCCCCCCCCCGCTGAAAACCATATTATTTTTCTCCGATATATTCCACCTTCCCAAAAATTCTTTGAGTTAAAATTCTCAACAATATTTTTGAAGCATGAAATAAACTTATTGTTTTATACTCTTCACATCTAACAGCCTTCTTCTTTTTAGTAATTAGAATTATTAATCCTCAAAAAGTCTTTACGCTAAACACTATTACATATCAAATTGAACAAATCAACAATTTATATGGCGAAACTCCCCATAGAGTAGTGCCACCCTGTGCCAACCAGAGTAATCAATGAATGCCAGAAGGTTTGTGCATAAAATCCCTATTTAATGTCTACTCATCCAATATCCCCAGACTAGTTTCTGGCTTGTGGCCTTCATCAGTGAGTCACCTTTGATCTGAGAGCATTGCACCTAGATCTTAGGATCTAATGCAACCCTCCAGCAGCCACCTTTTATCACTATTTAACTACAAAACTATGAGAATGAAATTGAAAACACAATATTTTCAATCTAACAGCTTATATAGTCAAATGGGACTGAACTCAGTTCAGCTCCCATACATTTTGGTGTTTTTGGCTCTTAACATAGCCACCACACCACCTTCCTATTAGGCAGGATTGGTGTTAAACCACTAAACATCACATGATCACTATTATCTCTTATACTAGCACATAATTGTTATCAAACAAGGCAAAACTCTCCATACAGTAGTGCCACCCCGTGCCAACCAGAGTAATCAATGGATGCCAGAAGGCTTGTGCAAGATCTAGTTGCAGTGCTCTCAGATCCAAGGCTCCTCACTGACAAAGGCCACAAACCAGAAACTAGTCTGGGGATATTGGATGAGTGGGCACTAGATAATATGCACAAGCATTCTGTCATCCATTGATTACTCTGGTTGGCACAGAGTGGCACTACTGTATGGAGAGTTTTGCCTTGTTTAATAACAATTATGTGCTAGTATAAGAGATAGTGATCATGTGATGTTTAGGAATTTCTTTATAATTGTTTCTCCTATTTCTTTCAAAAATTCTATAGATATTGTATCAAATCTGCCAACTTTACTATTTTTCACTTCTTCAATTGATTTCTGCCAATACATCCATACTTTATTCAGCTACTTCAACATTACTTTTATTTTTAAGTTCATAATTAATTGCATCATTTTCTTTTCTAAATAGATTTTGAAGATATTCTTTCAATATTTTCAATACATCACTCATTAATCATTTCTTTTTTTCCTAAGTGTCATTTCTAAATCTATCAAATAATAGATATCTTTTTGTCTATTGAAGCATATATATCTCTCTATATTCTTCTTCCAACCATTTTTTTAAAAAAATAAACCTGTTTCTCTCTTTAATAATTTTTCTATATACTCTTTGCTCTTCCTCTCCATTGAAATTCTTTCTTCTTCTCCATACTTTGAACTTTTTCAAAATATCTCAAAGTTGTTTAGCTTTCCTTAACCAAATAGTTCCTATCATATTTTTTGCTGCTTTTAATATCCTCTCTTTAATCATACATCAGAGTTTATCACAATGATTCATATATTCCCCATCTTTGTCAATCCTATTCATTATTTTTACATATATAAAACCAAACCTTTATCCAAGTTTCATCTTACATATCTTTTCCCTATTTTCAATCTTTTTTAAAGTGAACTTTAATTTAGCTATAACCATATTGTGATCAGTTTACATCAGTGAGAAGCAAAACATGTGAATTCTTAATAATATTCTTATATTATCCTGAATCAATATACAGTCAAGATCTTTTCCTATCACCTGGAACTTTCTATGTCTACAAACTTTTTGGATAATTTTAAAACCAAATGTTTGCAATCACAAAATTATTCTCTTTGCAAAATTCCATAAACTTACCTCTTTCAATCTTTTGATCAATACCATAGTTGTCTACAATTTTTTTCTTCCTTATTGTTCCTCACAACAGCATTCCAATCACTGAACAACATCACACATTGCATTTTTATTCTCTCATTTAATTATTTCCTTTATTTTTTCATATTGTTTATCTATTACATCAACATAACTAGCAGTTGACATTTAAGTTTGTAAGAATACCAAATCCTTAGGACTTGCAATTATCTGCATCATTACAAATCTATTATAAACACAATACTACAACAAATTTTCTTTCTAATAGCAATACCAACTCCATAAAACAACTTAGCACCTCCATTATTCTTCAAATCCCTTCAACTTCACTTAATCCCATCACATCAATATCATTTATTTCATTTTCCTTTTCAATTTTATAGCACTTTTCAACACTGTTTCATTACAAGTATCACGTCTCAATATCATTTCTTTCAATACACTAACTTTATGAGGTTTTTTCAAGTTTATGATCTAAGCAATCTCATGTCTACTTCTGCTAGGCAAGACACCAATACATTCCTTAGCACTCTATACCAATCTGAATCAATTTTGTGATCATATTCATAATAAAAAAAAGCAAGGGATTATAAAGCAAAATGGTTTCCCATTGCCTTTTCCGCCTAGCAATAATCTTTGTTACAGGCTTAATGTGTTAGCTATTTCTCATAAAACAATTATCTAATGCTTTCCTTTTTGCCATTGTTACCTATAGTAATTCTCCTTCAACTTGGAAGAATGCTACTGCTGACTCAGCACCCAACATATTATCAACTTGAATCTTTCCATGAAATTGTACACTAAATACATATTTTATATACTTGTATGAATAACTAACTGCCTTGATTGTAGATATCTAGTATATGTTTATAATAGGATAATTGTTATTAGTAGATTCTATACCAAACTTCATTATTCATGCTACAATTTTTACCCTTAATATAGGATTATGGTGTATGATTAAGATATTTAAAGAGAAGGAATATATACCATGTCATTACCACAGTGAAATTTTCATGTAGCAAGTTAGAATTTTCTTATTGATAAAACATTCCTTGGAATGGTCCACCATTGCTGAGAAAAGCCTTCTTCCAATAGTCCATAAAAAAACAATGAAGAAAAAGATAGACTATTTATCATGCTTTCCAATTGCTGGGTGGTGGAGGTTCAAGTAGTTTTCTATTCTTATATTATCCAGTATTAGAAAAATATCTGGATATCCAAATTAGTGGCCAATATAGGATGGTTAGTAAGATTGCCTATGAGCTGGAAATCTAAAAAAAAAAAAAGACCAAGCCTAAAAAAATAATTTTCAAGTTTACTCAGACTGAATTTGAACACAAGTTGTAGGTATGGAAGGCAAGAAGTTCTGGTTAGATTTATTTTCACTTTATTTTACTATCAAAAGTATTTTTTTTTTACCATTTCATTATTTTTCCAGTTATTTATAAATCCAACTCTGGAACCCAGGTTTTTTCCCCCCATTGTACACTTATCTATCTAAATATTGTATTTGCTCTGTTTTATTTAATTTTTCTTAATTTTAATAAATTTCTTTAGATTGATTAAGATACTTAGTTTTATTTACATATTTCAGCCAAAAACGTTCCCATGCTGTTACAATATATGTGTATCTTTTTTTTCATATGGATGAGTGAACTACTACTAATGAGGTCGCACTTTTTTAAAGTTCATACTTCCACAGAAGTTCTTTACCACTCATACGCCAGCTTCACAAAACTTTTAAACCTCAAATCATATACAAACGTCAATAAATAAATAACTCAATTACAGTTTTGCTTAAAATATCTTATTTTTGAAATAAGAGTTCAACATGTCTGGTTTCCAGCAACGTGGGAAGAAACCACTCTAAAAAGATTTTTTTTTTTAACTCATCCAACCAACTGCTTTCATTTCAGAATTTTTTTTTTATTGAGATAAAATATTTTTAAAACATTCTTCTACTTTTTTGAATTAATACTAAGTAAACTTAAATTTTCTATAAAAAATAATTGTTACAATGGAAATCAAACAAACGGCAGCAAATTTGCGTTATTGAGGGCGAGAACTACAGTATAAGAAAAGTTACAAAAATTAAGCCAAGATATTAGAGAGCAGATGTCAGCATAAAGAATGAAATTTGATTTAATTCAAAATACAAAAAATTGCAAGCACATGACAAATAAAATGAAAAAGCAATTGGATATCATTTTGTCTCACAAAAATTTGGTGATTCACGTAATATATATATCAAACTCCACTGAAACAGTTCCTCAATTAAGAAAATGTTAGGAGAGCTGATGCAAATATACATACAGTGTGTCCTAGTAAAAATGTCAATAATTTTCTCCAGCAGTGTCATTACTGAATCAAACATATGTGCTATGTAGCAACATTAGTTATTCATCAAAAAAATTTCAAGTGTTGCTAGCATATCTTCCCATGACATGAAATGTCAATGGATTTTATATCTTTACCTATCATCTTCAATGCTATTTCTGGCAATCACGAATCCTTGCAAACCAATTGAAAACAATAAGTAGCATTTATGGAGATGTGAGATTAAATATAGATACATTATATATGAGTATTGCAATATATATAATCATAAGAGTACCAAACTCTCCATACAGTAGTGACACCAAGAGCAATTCTTCATAATCAATGGATGCAGGAATATTTGTACATAAAATCCTTATGTAGTGCCTACTCATCCATTATTCTCAGATTAGTCACTAGTTTATGGCTTTCATCAGTGAGGAGTTTTCCTCTTGGTGGCACTACTTTATGGAGAGTTTGATACTCTTATCAACAGCATGTGTAAGCATATGAAATGGTGATCATGTGATGTTATATATAATCATCTTTATATTGTATCAAATGCAACAAGAAATCAAATATTACTTTTACTACAATATATAATTGATACATTTTGACTTTCATACAGGCATCATTTAAAATTTTTTTAGATTAAGTTTGAATATTGTAATATATTGTACAATATATTCTGTATATAATTTAATAAAAAGATTAATTTTAAAAAAGGCAAATTTTTCAGACCAAAATCACTGAATCATGAGCACTGCAAGAAAATTATGAAATCTAACTTACTGCCAATTACCTTACAAGAAACAGAAACTTACATTCACTTAGCTAACAATATTGAGATTTTTGAAGTGTAGGAATGGGAGAAAAAATGAACATGGTAGAGAAAAAGTCAAATGAAATTATATGCAGAATACAAGAGATATAATTAGAGTATTAAGAAAAATTATTAAAAGATGTTAGCAAGAGGAAGCTACATTTATATATATTCTTGTTATAGTGAGATCCTATACAGTGAATTTAACTGGTTCCCGAAGTATATTTGCTAAGTAATCGTATGCTCAAATGTTCATTGAAATTCATGCATCTGTAATCAATCTGTTTCAAACCCAAAGATAAAGAAAAATTACATCCATCACAACCATTTGAATAGGAAAATATAATACAAAATCAAATATAAGTGTGAATAGATATATTGTAATGGTCAGACTAGGCATGTTTCAATTATTTACATTTATTTGATTCGGACACCATTTGACATTAAACATCAGGAAATAAGCTGTTATATATATATTTAAATAAAGTGTGAGAATATTTCTTTAATATGGTGATGATGATCACTACACAGCCACTATTTGCAATACCTAGCTAGATCACGTATAACGTAAGTTACTCCCAATGAAATAAACAAAAGATAAATATGCAAATCAAATAATGAATGTCACATAGAAAAATGTTAACCAGTAACAAAACTATAGTTCATTACAAAATATTATAACTGTCAGATAAATATAATTTTTTAAATAAAACCAATGCTTCCTATTTGTTTTCACATTCTTTTTTTTTTAAAAATTCACATGCATAGTAGAAAACAATAGTTATTTATAAAGTGTTCAGACTTTATTCTCATTAATCTTTCAATTAAATCTTATAATACAACTTTTTTTACTTCTGTGATCGAGTACATTTGTTGCAGAGTAAATCCCTGGCCTTTAATATACTCCAAATACAACTATATATGGTTGACCCTCACAATTCATAAGCTTAATAGCATAGTCACACACATATCTTATATGGAATAATATTAACCAATACATCTTTTTTGAAATGCTAACTCTATGAAATGGTCACTTTAGGTCAGAATCCCGATTTAACAATAACACACTAATATAAGAGAAGGTTCTTTGAAGCTGACCCTATTTATTATTAATACTCTTTAATTAACTAAAAAGTCCATTAGATCTGTTCCTAAATTTATATAACAAAACTGTAAATAAATCTACCATATAAAACGTATAATAAATTATTTAACAGATCTAAAAATTGCATGTACATAATAAGTTCTAGCATACATAAAATTTAATTCATAGCAATCAAAAGGAGGATTAATTTTCATACAAATAGACTTGATCTAATTTCAAAATAAATCTTTAACTTAAAAGATTACTAATTTCATTTTTCTTTTTTTAATACTTGTAGTTTTAATTATTTTATAAGTATGCATACTTGTTTTAAATTGAATATTATGCATTTGATTATTTATCTGACAATTTCACATTAAAGTTTTTTTTTTTTAAACATTAACAAACCATAACCTACATAACATTTGTTTTTATACATTTTTTTTTTTACTTCAGTGGCTTTAAAACTCAATTAACTTTTTTTTTTTTTTTTAACTTTTGCTTCCCGTTTTAAACATCATAACACAAAATATAGTTTGTTAGTATTAAATATAAACTAAAATAAAACTTAAAAGTAGTAAATACATTAGTCTAACAGTTTAAAGAAGGTTTTTAACTCTATGGCAAATATTAAAATAGATTCCATTTGTAAGTTGCTATAATGTCCTTTCATAATCTCCTATCTTTCAAACTTGAAGTTTAAGAATTGATTTTTTATTTTAATTAGATTCAATTGAAACACATCATGGCCATATTATAGATATCCAGAGTAGATTTCAGCAGTTGGCAGTTTTTCCTCTGTTCTATTCAGTCAGCATAATAAAAGTTTGATGTAGCTTGAATAAAGAGACAATCCAGATTGTATTGTTTTCAAGAAAAATTGGCCATATATAGATTTTGATGTCTTGTTTTTAATGTCCTTGGATCTTTATTTTAACAGGCTTTGATAATCTTGTTTTTAACACTTAATATTTTATGTTTGGCACCTGATTTTATTTTAATTGCAATATATCAAAAAATTTCACTGTTTAATTGATTGACCTTGCAAAACACTATAATTATTGAATTGTGTGAATTTTTTTATTGTTTTTGAATCTCATATCTAAATAGACTTAATATTTTTTATTTAATTATTTAAAATCTATTTCTTAATTGAGTTATTTTGCAATACATTCCATACATTCTTTGATAAGAGAAAGTTTTAACGTAAATTACTGGTTTCTCTTAAATTTAAATATTTTTTTAACAAACCTATTACATTATTTAATATTCTTTTATAATATAACATTTAACAATTTTAACATTTGAATATACATATTATTACATATAGCAATTCTGATGTGATGCACTGTGACTTTATATGGAGTCAGGAAACTCTCAGCAACTATGCCCAGAGAAATCTGTTAGACACTTTACTTCCCCTTTCCATTCCCCAGCCTACATTTTTCCATATCCTGTTCCATCCCATTTACACAACATAATCTTTGTCAACTCCATGGCCTTTATGTCTAAATCCCCCTTATCTTTTCCCAAACCCAGCATAAAAATCAATAACCCACTTTCTGTATAATCACTTTGCTTATATTTATTCTTCCACAACTTTAATATTTGTACCCTTTCTATTTTCAGGCATTTACATTCAATTAACAGATGCACAATATTTTCTATGCCTTCCTTACACAACTTGCAGACTAAATCACCCACATTTTTCCATTTACATATATAATCCTCTGTTGCTAAAGATCCCGTTCAAGCCTTAAACAGTAAACTACTTTCCTTACTATTATCATAAATTAATTCACACCCAGTGTTCTGTTTACTACTATATATATTTAAACTTTTTTTACTCTCCATACTAGTTCTCCATCTTTCCAATTCCCTATTCTTTATTAATGCATCTATTCTTCTATCCCATTCCTTACCACTATAACACTCAACTATTCTCCTAACGTAATCATCCCACTTTTGTACAAGTATACTGACATAAAGTCTTTATCCAAATCTTCTGCATACCACATTATCTTTCTCATTCATCATGTTACCTGCCCTTTATTCATAATCCAATAAAATACTATTTAGCTATTTTTTTATTATCCATAAACTACAACCTACCGAACATTTTCATTTTCGCATCTCTCATATAAAAACTTCATTATAGTATTTCTCTTTGAATTGCCTCCTTTTGCTGTCCACACACCTGCATCTAATGCATATCTTCCTACTTCTCTTTTACTTTTTCCAAGTAATCTAATACCCCTTTACTAACACATAACACATTATTACCATATGTTAACCCTGCTACCACCACTCCCTTCCATACAATTCTAGCTATGTCATATTTATTATATGAAAACAGTTAATTTCTTTATCAATCCCTTTCTTTTCTTTGTTTCATTTATCAATTTTTTCTCCCATTATCCAAGCAATTTTTCTTGATTACTTAAGATCATTCCCAAATAATTATATCTATTCACCACACTTAACTTTATATCCCCCAATAAAAATTATTTGTCTTCTTTCCCCAGTATTAATTATCATTACTTTTGATTTTTCTTCACTAAACTTAATCTCCATCTCTTTACCCACCCTTGTGCATGTCCTCAGCATAACTTCCATATCTTCCCTTCTTTCAGCGCATAAAAAGATATCTTCTGCAAGTAAAAGACCCGATAATGTATATATTCCCTTGCCACCTATTAATGATATCTCTATCCCTCTTTCTAGTCTTTTCTATTGCTCTCTCCATTTCTTTCAAATATAACAAAAACAAAATAAGTGACAAAGGGTATCCTTGCCTTAGTCCCACCCCATTTTTAACTGCAATTGATTCTATATTCCCTAATTGATATATAGAGTAATTATTTTCATATAATTTCTTAGTAATATCCACTAAAGCTCCATCCATTCCCAAATTTACTAAACTTACCCATAATCTATTTCTATTTACTCTATGATATGCCTTCTCTATATCTATAAAAACCATATATAACTGTCTACCTGTCCACCTACTCATATCCATAAGTTGTGTAACTACAAATAAACTATCTCCTATACGCCTATCCAATCGAAAACCTCCTTGCATTTCTCCCACTATATTATTCTCCTCCATCCATTTTGCAGCCGTTCCAGCCACCATATCTGAAAAAACTTTATATAAAACTGATATCGCTATCGGTCTATAATTGTTTAACTTTCTATGATCCTAGTAGCCATACTCTTGTATTGCTCCAACTACCCGAAAAATCTCTCTTCTGTGCCATCTTATTAAAACATGATAAAAATTTTACTTTTGCCTTATGCCCTAACTCATAGTTATGTGGAGACTCCTGGCTGACTGTGAAATGAATAGGACATTATTCATTTCAATATAAAATTAATTTTATGTTTTGAACTGTAAGGTACATGTAAATTTGAAGTGAAGTCAAACTTAAAAGTTTAAAAATGATACACTGATGCTATCACCTATCATTGACATTTTATTAGTCTACAGTAGTAAGAGTTTCAACCTGTTCCCTGGTATTACAATGTGAATGTCTTTAATCTAAAATTTCCTTTCATGACCTGTGCTTTTTATCATTCTTATTTTTTAAAATTATTCAGCACTTAGATCAGATAGTTTTACTACTCTGTAACTTAGATATAATTTTTTTCCAATATTCATATTAGGTTTTGTAATTCAAGTTTTTTGGCTCATATCTAATATTATTAGGCAGTATTTACATTTTTTTTTTTATATATATATATAAAGCCATTTTCACCGCTAGAGAATTATGAAATTTGACTTACAGAGAATTGCCTTAAAAAACCTCCAGAAACTTAGATTGACTTAGCTAACAATAAGACCGGAAGCTTTGGAAATATGGTGATGGGAGAAAAAAATGAAGACGATAGAGAAAAAGTCAAAGGATGAGATTATATGCCAGAAAAAAGAAAAAAAGCGTACTGATTTTCTTAAATTACAATCAGAAAGTGAAGTCATATACTGAGGTAATGGTAAGAAGAATATCTCATTTTTTAACTGTGCAATAATCTGGCACTCAAAGCTATGGTAAATTAAAGCAATAGAAAATAATAGTGAACACATAATAACTCAATCTTTTAAATAATTTTGTACATGTACACATGCATCTAGTATCTTTATTAATGTCCAAATACTATGAAATGAATATACTAACTTTCAATAGAATGATATATATTATAATGGTTGGGGTGGATCTGAAATTTCTAGTCTTACCTTATCTGCCGTACAGGGCGTCACTAGGCTTTTCGAACCTAGAAAATTTATAAAGTAGACAGATACGCGCTGTTAAGGATCCTACGTTTTCGTATCTAATTTATCATGACCGTCAGCCCTAATCACTAGCTCATGGAGTAGCAGAAGTTTAAACATTTATTAAAAATATTTTTTTATAAAGAATAATAAAAACAATCACTAGATCACTGTCAGTACTAATAACACAAAAAGTAACTTTATTTACGTATATATAAGTAATAACACACAAACTTAAAAAAAATAATTATTACAAAAACAATTATGCTTTACTTTGTTTCATTATCATTATTTTATTTGCTTTTAACTTTAACTTTTAATCTTAAAATGTCGAGCGTAGGTAAGCCACCCAGACGATGCCTTTAAAAGATCTTCAAAGCACTTGACTCCAGGCTAAAAGTCCGCAACCACGCCAACGCTCGCTTCCAGATATATATCCGCAACCAATGCAATGTGAACATGTTAGCATCACACCAAGCTGACAGGAATGTGGATCTGACAGCGTGATATTATTTGAGGGGCATGATCCTTCATCCAGTACAGGAATGCACATCTGTCTGGCAAAGGAATAATGCATGTAATATAATAAAAAGAATAACGCTTCGTATGGATGGGAGAGCGGTCTATCTTGCCGGCTTATCATCCCAATCCATAGAGCTGGAATGGGTCAATGGTGCAGGAAATACGTCTGCATCCATTGCAACGCTATGACTACCTCTTTGGGATCATGCATTCAGTTGGGCTCGTCACCCTTATGTGCCAACACACTTCACATTGCATTGATGTAAACATCCATATATCTCTCCACCAGCATCGACACAACTATGAAACAAATAATCTGAAGCTAAAGCCCAATACTTAAACGAAGCTAAGTTGCTACCCACACCCAACTTACATTTAATTCAATTTATTAATTTAATTCCCAAAAAAAAATCTTTAGTTTAAGGTTTTAAAATCATTTTACATTTAACTTATTTTTACTACAAATACTATTTGACCTATTTTTCCTTTCTTTTAATTTCAATAATGCACAAATAACGATAAGTGTTTTTATCTTTAAATTTAAGTTTGCAATCGCAAACCCCTACCCTATTACAAACAGATCTTATTAAGCATGAATAAAAAAAAAAAACAATACATATTTTAAGAGATTACATTTAAAACTTTAGCTATGACTTTTTAACATTGCAAGGTTTATAAAAAAATAAGAACTAAAGTTCAGGTTTTGCTCAAGAGAGAAATACCATAGTTCATTTTAAAGATAAACAAAGTTCGAAGATTTTAAATTTAAGAGAGTTTATATTTCATTTTATCATTTATAAATTTATACCTTCCTTTGTCCATGCTCATTCTTTCGCGACAAAGATCTAATTTATGCAAGGGCCCTTTTCTTGCGGATGATGACAATTTAGGAAGTTTGACGAGGATTTCTGCATACGGCACCAGTGGTTCGATCCAGGGATCTGTGAAGATGAAAGCTGCCTTTGGCCAGCCAAACCGAAGGAAGCCCGATGAAGCTGATTACCTTCTTGGTGATGGCGACAATAGCTATTTTTAAAAAATTTCTTACTTTTAGCAAAGACGAATGAATTCAAAATTTTAATTTTCTAATTCTCGAACCTTATTTCCTTTGGATTTTTCTTTTTATAGTCCTCAGCCATCTTATCTCTGGAATGCATGGATCCATCTAACATATTTCATGTCCGTATTTCATTGGTTCATTGGGTTTGTGGCTAAATAGATTTTTCCACTGAGGTCTGTGTCTATATCTTTGGGCAGGAAAAGCAGGTCTTTTGTTTCTATTTCTCGACTCTTATCTATTTCATAATCATCTTTTTACTGGTCATTTTGCCCTAAGAATCTGTTTGTAATTTTTATTTTTTTTTAATATTAAAAACTATCTTCGTTATTTGTTTTTTAAATTAAAAGGTTTTTATTATATTTTATTTAAAGATTAGAATCTTTGTTTCGATTCTATAATTTTTTAAAGCTTATTTTATTTCACTATTTAAATTTAACTTATTAATAAATTAATAATTCATTATCTGTGCATTTTGAATGTCTGTGCTTTTAATTCAGTATTAGATATTTACAAAAAAGAATTTGGAGTACTAAAATTTAAATGTAACGCATATCTATAACCCGTTACAATATATATATAATTATAAAAATCAACACATATAGTAGTTTCTGCAATACAGTAGTACAAATCCTCACATCAGAAGCATCATAATGCACATGGAGATTATATCTATTTGTACTTAATTATAAATATAAACTAAATTTAATATTCAGAAATACATTTTATCTAAATTTATTTAATTTTTTTTTTAGTTTTTATCAGTGCTTCCCTCATCCCAATTCTCTCATATTTCAACCATCCTCTGGTGCAGAAATTCTGAACATCCTCTTTCACTATGCATTTATTATGTAAAATACTTTCTTTACTCATCAGGAGAACTAAAGGCATCAAATATCTGAATCTCTATACCCATGTTGATAGTTCAGTACTTTCCACTTATGCAACATAGATATTGACTTCTATCCATTTTTACCATTTTGCATAGTAAAAAATAATTACATTGTATCTTTCAATTCTATATATTGCAACCACTCATCAGTACAGAAACAGATAATCCTCTCTCACTATGAATGCAGTTCACATAAGACCTTTTACATTACACTTCTTTCATGCTAAATATAATTGTTGAAGTGCATCTCAGTATTTTCTTTCTAAATTGTGATTTAATTATTGTCAAATGCTATTTAACATGGAAATTTGGATGTTTGATGCCTCTAATGAACAAAGGCCAAAGATATGCATAGTGAGAGAGGATATTCAGTTTCTGTAATGGTAGGATTGAGATAAAGGATACAATGATGATTATTACAAAGTTGATTATATCAAGAATTCTTTTATCACACAATTATTCGTGATCTAATTTATATTGAAAAAAATAATAATTCTACCCAAAAGTTAATAGAGGCAGGTTTACTCTTAAAAACTAGAAAGCCTTAATATGTAAATTCAGTGAACATACACCATTAAAAACTATTAAGTGAAAAGATAAGTTTTTAATAATCCACTGCAATATAAAGGTCTCTCCAGTTGTATCTCATAAAGAAAAAGTGAAAGAAGATAGCATCTTTGACAAAATTTACTGTCATATGGCATATATAATAGCTAATAATAGCTAAATACTTGTTTACAAAGCAATATGGGAACTAAAGTCTATTTACTAAATGAAATGTTAAATCAGATTCATTATAATTAAAAAAAAAAATTGATTAATAAAAATTATTAGACAAAAAGATGAATTTAAATCACATATAATAAACTGTTGTAACATTATTAGTTTCCGAGTACTTGCAGGAAATATATTTTTGAAGACTAATTTATTTGGATTTCACTCAACTTTTTAAATTATATTTCTTTTGCACTTTAATTTAGAATAATTTGCATTCATTTTATAAATAAAAATAACCTGAAATTATATTATTATGATATGGAGGGAAAAAACAAACAAACTTGAAATCAATGACTTTATATTAACTACTAATTCTTAGGAGTATAGTCAGAAATCTGGAGTCAAAAGCAATTACTGGGTTAGTAAAATAAAACAATTCAATCATCAGTGGAGATATCTAATGATACCTTTCAAAGTCTTGAGAAATTGTGTAGATATATGCACCCCTACCCCATAAATAGCTCTATCACATGATAGTTGCATATTATCACTCAAAAGTACATATATATGATTACTCTAATCCCAAAATAGTCATACATATAATCCTCTCAGCAATGTAAAAAAAAAAAGAGCAAACATTTGTAGTTTCTACAAGTTCTGATCCCTGATAAAACATGTGTGGCTTCATATAAATCATGGAGTTGTGGACACTCACTTATTTCAAATATCATTTAATATCTTTTTAAGCATTTACCATCATTTATATATTATACTATCATATATAGTGTGTCCAATCCTGCTCATATATCTTCATCAAATTTAAGAACTAATCACAAGAAGTGGTCGATTTTGTGAACATAGATCATGTTGCGATGGCGATGATCGTTAAAATAAACTTATTTTAAATAAGTCAAACATGTCCCTCAAATTTTTATGTGCAATATATTTACTTAAAGCACTTCAGAAATCAATATATTTGTATTTTTCTAATGTTATCATAACTGATATGTTTAGTGGAAACAATATATATTTTTGAAGCTATTTTGAGCAGAAATTCAAAATATTCTGGTTTAAACAAAGTATAACATGAAATAAGGATTAAAAATAATTCAACATTTATTCTGAGATTGTTGATAATGATATAAGAAAGTATAATTGTGAACTAGCAAGGAAAGCTGTAGATGAGAATAAAAGTCTCTACAGTGTAAAACAACATTTTGGTAGGAATCTTGAGAAAAAAAGATGGAACTATTACTAAAAAAAGAGATGACTTCATGAAATGGGTAGAGTTCTATCAAGAATAATATAGTAATAAAGAACAAATACCTCTTACATTTATTATATCTTCTGCACTGCCCAGGATTTTAAATGAAATGAGACATGCAATTAAATTTATGAAGAAGGGAAAAGCTCCAGATAATGATGGAATTATAATTGATATACTAAAAGAAGTAGGTGAAGAAATAGAAAAATTTTTGGCAAAATTATATACCAAATGTCTAAATGATAAAGACATATCAGATGATTAGAGGAATGCAGTATTAATATTTAAAAAAAGTGATAAAGAAGATATTAGAAATTACAGACCTATCAGTTTTATAAAATTTTTTACTAAGATGATTACAATTTAAAATACAGCAAAACTCTCCATATAGTAGTGCCATGTGATGTTTAGTGGTTTAAATGATTACAATTTGTTTACAAAGAACACTGGATTTCAGCCAACCAAAAAGTACAAACTGGATTTAAAATGGTTTTGGGACAGTGCATCATATCCAAATATTGTGAGAAGTTATGGAAAGGACCAATGAATATGAGTAGCCATTATGCTTTGGATTTGTAGATTATGAAAAGGCATTTGATTCTATAAGCATTTCTTTAGTGATTAAAGCTTTGGATTATCAAAGTATAATCTCAGGATACTGTCATATTCTGAAAAATATTTAAAAAATGCAACAGCAACAATTAGATTACATAATAATACTATGTAACATTGAGAAAGGTGTAAGATAGGGTGACTCCATATCTCCAAAACTTTTTACAGCAGTGCTGCAAAAAGTCTTTTGTGAATTAAAATGGGAAACTAACGAAGTAAAAGTATATGGAGATTGTTTAAGTCATTTAGATTTTGCAGACATTTAGTTCTTTTTGCAAATAATGCTTCAAAGCTTCTGGAAATGTTGCAAAAGTTATCAGAAGAAAATAAGAAAGTAGGAATAAAAGTAAATATTAAAAAGACTAAAGTACTGTTTAATGGATTCTCTCAAATTGTTTATGATGAGTTAGAAGAAACTTGGTCAGATTATTACTACAGACGAAACATAATGGATGAAATTAATAGAATTAAACTTGGTTGAAGTGCTTTTGGTAGAAATAACTTAATATTAAAAGGAAATATGCATATGTTTGAAAAGGAAGGTTTTTAATAAATGTTTTACCAGTTCTTATTTATGGCTCGGAGACTTGGACACTTAATAGAAGACCAACTCAAAAGACCACTCAAGGAAGTACGGAGAGATACATGTTAGGAGTAACAAGAAATCAAAAATGCAATACATGGGTAAGAGAACAAACAGATGTTATTAACATTATTAAAAGACTGAAGTGGAGTTGGGCTGGAAATATTGCTAGATGAGATCATAATAGATGGACAACTGAGATCTTAAACTGGATTCCAAGAAACCGTAAAAGACCCAGAAGAGACCACATGTGAGATGGATGGATGAAATAAAAAAGTATGCAGGGTTGATGTGGAGGAGAGAGGCTAAATATCAGATGGATTGAATGTGGAGAGACCTTTATTCTGCAACAGATTGATAATGGTTGACGATGATGAAGCTCACAATGTGAGCAGTAAAAAATAAAGCATTAATAACACAAAAGTATAAAATAGTTTTTTTTTATTATTATTGGAAAATAGAACAAAAGACTAGTGATTAAGAATCTTAAATTTGAAAAGCTTTCTCCTCAGAAATTAATTATAGCAAATATTTCCAAGTTGACCTATTTTACTGAAATTTATGACTTCAGGGAATCTTATGTTAAGGAGAAACTAAAAACAGAAACTCAAAGTTAAAAATAACCTCAAACAAAGCATGTCTGTCAAAAGGAATGAGGGTTGTCCCTGAGGGGATGTATTATTAAATGATAAGCAGGAACAATCTTTTTTTTTTTAAAAAAAATACATTGATCGGTAAAATTTGTTGAACTAGAATAAACCACTAAAAAACAATCAGAGAAAAATTTATTATTTTGAAATGAACTAGTACTTGTGGGAATGCCACCGAAATCTCTATTCTGGGTAAAATGTTGATATTAGCTTAAAAATGAATCGATAATTAACAAATTTTGAATTGTTCTCTATTTATTAACTATCATCGCAAACAAAAAATCTAATAGAGTAGTATATAAATAGTATAATTTATTAAATTAAAGAGGTTTTCATTAAAATTAGACCCCCACCCCAACCTATAATATAACAAGGCAATCACTATTTAAAACATAGTACAAACGGAAACTACATGATTTAGCAAATAATTACAGGTTGAGTCTTTTATGTTCACCGCACACATTAATTAAAAGAAGAACAAAAAATATCAACATAATAATTATACTGCTAGTTGTTCAGGTCATAAATATAATTATATACATTTAAGCATCAGAGTGACTGAACATTCCAATTGGACTCAACCGATCAAACGGATTCCCAACCCTGTTTATTTATCATTGGTCCAAACTGCTATGAGGTTTTGGTACAGTGGAAGAGTAGCAGGTCTTCTGCTCATAATTTATGGAGCATGACCAAATGCAAATCCATAAAAAATACAATCATAACAGCAAGTATGTCAAATTATAACAAACAACATATACATATTAAATAAAATAAAATCGTTAATGACTATAAATATTTTAGTGAAAGAATCCATAACAAATAAAAGGTAGATATGATTCAAAAAGCAATAATATATCTAGAGAATAACCAAACGTAACAAAATACATACAAAGCATACATTTCCCAAATTGCAGTTCAGCCACGTTTTGTTATTTTCACATTACATCTTTACATGGCACTACCAGTTGTTTTTGCTCACTGAAATATCAATTTCATACTTTTATTTAAAACAATCATTGCTGTTAATGGATATCTCTTTCAAATTTCATTTCTTAAATATTTACATTTGATTTCTTATAGACAGCTTTAATTTAAAACAGCAATTGCTGTTGATTATATTTTGCTTTCTTTTTGTTTAATACGCATTCTATTGCTCCCTATTATTTAATACACCTGCTGCCGCAAATGATTTAATTTTTAGAATAATATTTCATATGAATTTATATACTTTTTGATAAATACATTTCATTATTAAATATATTATTTTCTTAATTTTATTTTGCCATAATAAAAAATAAACTCATGATTTTTTTTATTATTTATAAGTTTTTTTGTGTGTGTCATTTGTTTGTATTAGGGAGAGATTACTATCTATGAAATAGACCCCAGATTATCTATATAAGCTATTTTGGTTCTGAATAAAATAAAAGCTCTATAAATTTTAAAAAGTAAGTCTGGGATAAATTGTTAGAAGGATACAAGTAATGACAAACTATTACTGATTAAAATTATATGACATGGTTTGGTCGAAGAATCATTATTCAGAGAAATAGCATATAATATAAACAATTGTTTAACACAGGCAAAACTTCTATACAGTAGCATCACTCAGTAGTGCAAGTCAGAGTAATCAATGGATACAGGAAAACTTGTATAGTCACATACATCTGAACTCAATTCAGCATCCATGCTTTTTGATGTATTTGGTTCTTTAATAGCCACAGTCACCATAATCCTACTGGGCATGATTGGTATTAAACCACTAAACATCACATGATCACTATTTACGATTACAAAGCTGTTTAACACAGGCAAAACTCTCCATAAAGTAGCATCACTCAGTGCAATCCAGAGTAGTCAATGGAAGCAGAAAAGTTTGTGCATAAAATTCCTATCTATTGCCTACTCATCCAATATCCCCAGATTAGTTTCTAGCTTGTGGCTTTCATCAGTGAGGAGCCTTGGATCTGAGAGCATTGCACATAGATCTTAGGATCTAATGCAACCTTTTACTTTATTAACTAACTATAAAGCTTTTAGTCCAAAAAAAAAAAAAAAAAAAACACTATGTTTTCAATTCAAGCTCATTAGCTTGTGTAGTCATATAGATGTTTAGTGGTTTAAACTATTGTTACTACATATAGATAAATATACATTAATATAAAATGAATAATTGAGGCTTTTAATCCTGAACAAATAATTTATGATAATTATAAATGACTTGGTTATTGTATTATGACATAGTTCTATAACAATGTAATACAAGGCTCATATTAACCTGAATTAGCTATAAAACAAGGAGCACTGCTTATACTCAGTTATTAATATTTTTCACCAAATTCATTATATCAGTCATGTAGTTTGTATTAATAGTTTATCACTCATCTCTACAACACCCTTACTATTTAAATTAAAAGTATTTTGGTATTAGAGCTGCAATGTAGGGGAGGTAGGAGGCTTTTCACACCCACAATAAATGTGTAATGTCGTGATGATGTCATATTGAAAGGAAATAAACACCTGTTTGTTCTCTTACACATATATTACGTTGTCGATCTCTTCTTCTTACTCCCAACATGCATCTCTCCATACTTCTTTGAGTAGTCTGAAGTCTCTGTATTACTCTTCTTTTAATTGTCCAAGTATCAGATCCATAAGTAAGAACTGGTAAAACACATTTATTAAAACCCTTCCTACCAAAAGCACTCCAAGTTTAATTCTATGATTAATTTTACCCATTATGTTTCCATCTGTATTAATAATCTGACCAAGGTATTTGTAATTGTTAACTTCTAACTTATCATAATCAATCTTTATTTTCATGTTTTAAAAAAATCCATTAAACATTACTTTAGCATTTATCTTTAGTCCTACTTTCCTATTTTCATCTGATAACTCCTGCAACATTTCCTGCAGCTCTAAAGCATTATTTGCAAAAACAACTACATTATCCGCAAAATGTAAATGACTTAAATAATCTCCATTTATTTTCACTCCTTTAGCTTCCCTTTTTTTTTATATATATATATATCATAGCATCGGCCGGGAGGCGAACCCACAACAACCGTCTGCAACCAACTTCTTGCTTGCAAGGCTGCTGCGCTGACCTCTCAGCTAACAACGCTTGACTAGCTTCCCATTTTAATCCACAAAATACTTCTTGCAGCACTACTATAAAAAGTTTTGGAGATATGGAGTCACTCTGTCTTATACCCTTACTATACAATATACAAAACATAAAAAATGGAAATAACGAATAAATTTCAAAATACTTAAAGCTTATAATTTTTAAAATATGAATTTAAAATACTTAAACAGAAAAAGTAAAGAAATAAAAAATGATGGACACATTAATTAAAAAACCACATGTTCAATAAATATAAAATTAATCAAACCTAGCTTATAATTTTGAAATATTAAAAGCTTCTAAAATAGGGATTTTATTACAATACAGACCTATAACCACATATTGAAATAAAGTAAGGAATACATTTTGAAATACTAAAAGCTTATAATTTCTAAAATACGAATTTAAAATATGTAAACAGAAAAAGGAAAGGAAAAAAAAATAATGGACACATAAATTAATTAAAAAACCACACATTCAATAAAATTGATCAAACCAAGCTTATAATTTCGAAATGCTAAAAGCTCCTAAAATACGAATTTTATTACAATATAGGCCTATAACCACATGTTGAATAAATATAGAAACAACTGCCGAAGCATATTAATTCTACATTTAATAATAAATCACATTTTATCTTAACATTAGTTGAAACAATAATTGTCTGAAGTAAAAAATATTAATTTTACAATTAATAAAAAATTAATAAATCAGATTTTTTCTTACCAAAGGGAATTATGTTATGCATTTAATTTCTCACATGTCGTTATTTGCTGGCAGATGGAGAAAAAGAATCTAAATGAGATTTATTTATTAAAGTTCTCAAAAAAGATAACGGTTAATGTTTATCTTATTTAAAATACAATACCTGTTTTACATTTGAAATAATCAAATTTCTATTAAAATCTTATTTTTTAAAAAAACATATTTCTGTATTCATTTGTTGATCATAAGTCACTTCGATGTTAATAAATAGAAAATTAGGTAAATAGATTTGTATCAATTTCAAGAGCCTGTAAGGGCCTCGTGATTAAATGTAGATCCGATATCCATGTCAGCAGATCAAATGTGAACAGTGCTATTTTTTTCTTATCTTCATTTTTTTCCTTCGAATTACATGGAACAAAGGTAGCATGCAACATCAGTTTTTTTTTGGGTAAGAAAAAATCCTATTAATTGTAAAATATAATAGCTTGGTATAATCAATTTTACATTATTTCAACATGTGCTTATTGGCACATATTGTAATATAATTCGTACTTTAGAATGTGTAAGCTTTTAGTTTTTCGAAATTATAAGCTTGGTATGATCAATTTTACATTATTTCAACATGTTTTTATGGGCATATATTGTAATATAATACATATTTTAGAAGTTATAAGCTTTTGGTATTTCGAAATTATAAGCTTGGTTTGATGAGACTTCATTTTTTGGACAATATTTTGTATTGTCGAAAACATCCTTCCCATCCCCGCATACTCCGTTATTATTGTAATAACATTTGTATTTTAGAAGTTATAAGCTTTTAGTATTTATATTGCATTCACCATCATTTTAAATCCTAAGGACCATCCAAAATCATCGCTGACACATCCAAGCAACCCTGTGCGGATGATTCAATGCCATTTATCGCTTGGATGTGTCAGCAGTGTTTTTGGGTGGTCCGTAGAATTCAAAATGGTGGTGAGAACACTAAATTAGCACCAAAAAAAATCATTTTTGTGGGAGCAGTAAGTAAAATATTCTTTAAAATCTTAATAACAATCAATAATTTATTAACTTTTAATTTTTTTTCTTTCTTTGATGAAAACTAATCTTAAATATATGATTTTTTAATAAAATTAAATTAAAATATCAACTATTTTGTTATTCTAACTTTTTCAATAGGTAAATTACTACATCCAATGACTATGTGCTTCATTGTTATCAGTAAAAACTTCATTTAGATATTTATTTTCATATTTTTAAAATATCAATTACTAATTTTTTAAATTTAAATCATTAGAAGTTCTGACTTAAATTTATGTTTTAAAATAGAAATTAATTATATAATGTACCAGTTGAAATTGTATGTTAACTCAACACGATTCACAGCATGGGCAAAAGTACCTCGAATCCAACCGTACGCGAGATCAAGGATAAAGAATACTTATGGATTCTGCCCTGTTTACCCACTCTCTAAATCTGCAAACTAATTAACAACATTTTCCAGGCAAGCAATTAATCTTTTCCACACTCCGGCCCACTAGCATCAACGGTAGAGCATGAGCCTCAACTAATTCATATGTCTAACTCTAATTATTAACTTTAATTAGATTATCTATTTATTTAAATATAAAATGGTATGTGTGTGACCTTGAGTCATCAGATAGCAGCACAATAATTAATTAGAAAATACTAATTTTAGAATGAAGGAACAGAGTCGAACTACAGGCAGCTTAAATTCACATATATATATATATATTTAATAAAACATTTTATAATTTATCTAATGTCTCTGTTTTTATTTCATAAGTTAGTTAACACAAATTTCTATTCTGTCATTTATTATGCCTCTGGCAAGAGAGCGATACAGTTTATATGCCAATATAACCTTTTGACCGCTAATTAAATTATTGGGCGAGTGAGTTAAAAATCAAAGCTTTTAATTGGCCAACTCACAAACTGAAGACAAAGTCAATTGTCAAAATATATTCACCATTAATATCATATTCACTTTAGATTCGTTTATAAAAAGTATATTAATAATTTGTCAGGTTATGAAAGTGAACGAAAGTTCTTTCAAAAATAAATTTCTATTTATTTATTATAAAATATTCAATTTCGGCAAATTTAAAAGCGAACATTAGTAACGAATTAAAAAGAGTTGCTGACATAAATTTTTTTTTTTCAGTTTTACGTTACGGAAAAGTAAATATTTTTTTTGCTAAAATCTTCAATATTTTTACTAAAATCTTCAATATTTTTCTAAAATAATTTTGTTTTTTAACATATTTTATGAAAATGATTTGTAATTTCTCAAAAAATACTTTTATAATAGTTTAAAACATTTGTTTATCATATTCGAAAAGAAAATCTTAGCGTTTTTCTTTATTTTCTTTGATTAGGCGGTTTCTTTGTTCTTTCCAGCCAATCAGAATGTCTTTGATGGCTGAGAGCCAATCACCGACAAGATTTCTTCTTTGTTTAGCTTCACAGGCAGTTTTATTGATTTTTTACTTGTAAAATAATTTAAGAGAGGACAGCATTTTACAGAACTTTTAAAAATCTAACTAACGACTATAAAACGGCTATCCTAGCATTAAAAATAACGGAATTAGAGTGACGTCAATCATCAACGCAAGGTCTCGCAAGCATCAACAGAAAGGATAATAAATGTCATGATTAGTGATTTATGGAAGATGCCCGCCCAAGTCTGAGATATCGGAATGGATATTTTAAAGAGCTATTTTAAACACAATTTTATTACGATTGAATTTATTTTAAGAGAGAAATGATTAACTCAAACTATAGGAACTGGTGTCGGAGAGTGACACATTTAAAATATAAATGGATTGCGATATTCGCACATAAATATTTCAAGATTTAAAATATATAAATTAATCAGATCGTGGTCAATCTGCCATAATGTGCTCAGACAAAGGAAAGTGAACAAATCCTAGCCTTCGATATTACATTATCAGCATAGACTCAATTCACTTGCCCCCGTTCCCATGACACCAAGAAATAAAGGAAGAATGGTCTGCGCCATGGGCAAACCTGAAATATTTCAGATGAAAGAATGAGAATCGCCAAGGCTAGCTAAGCTCCACTTACCCCGGGTCTTCCCATTTTAGCTTTCATATCCTGATAAGAAAATTTATGGCCAGTGAAATTATCACGTGGTCTAGTTATGATCTAGCAGTCACACAGAACAAAAGACAAGTAATTAAGCAAAATACCAGCAAGGCAAAACACGAGTACTGGAGAATATATTTTAACTATAAAGATTAATTAAATGCATACAGATTGATCAAGATCAGACCAACAAGAATCAAATAAGTATTAATTAGTATTACAAATATATCTATGAGCGACACATCTCTCCCTTCAACACAAAATCCCACTAACATTTCAATCAGCATTCTATTATTCTCTTATTATTTAACATGAATATAATTTATAAATCCCCTCCCTTTCACTTTTTAAAAATGAAATAATTTAACTAAATGAATTCTCATACTTGAATATCATGTCTCCCCACAACTAAACCATGTACGTATAAATATAAAAAGGACACATAATAATATAAAATGGTTTCATCTCGACAAAACAAAGATTGCTCCACGTATTAATCTTCAGAGCTAGGGAATTATTTATTTTTATTTACTGACAAACATTGGTCGGGAAATAGGCAGCAAAATATTTATTTAAGTAAAGCTCTTGTCGAGATGGAACAAAAATTGGCATATATTCATTTCATTTTAAGTAAGTAATAATAATATTTTCTAAACCGCAATTAGAAACAAATTTAGCATTAAGAGTCATAATTTTATAACAGATAGAAAGAGAGCAAAGACTTTAGATTTTAAGTAATAGCAAGTATATTTTTACAGAATATTAAATTACATTATGGGGATTACATTTTTAGAAGACATTACAATTAGCAGGATTTACATTATTGGGCCACTGGAGTTTTAGAAGAATAAATTAGGCGGTTAGAAATAACAAATTGGAAACATATTACCTAATTTATTATGAGTCCAAGTGGAAGTTGGAATCCCACGATGAAAACTGAATTTCCACACACGCATAGCTAGCTATGAATTGAATAAAAGAGTTCAACAGTTCATTTTTACGAGGTTTCTCTGACTTATGGTATTTTGATGATCATATTTAGAACACGGGAGATGGGCAAGTTGACGCCGTCTACTCTGCTAACATACTTCAGAACATTTTTTTCATTATTTTAAAAATTTGATTTGCCAGGCAATTGCTGACAAAAACTGGGACCAGATGACCTCTATTGTTCTCTTTGGCTACTTATACCTTTTTCAACTCTTTTTGGGAAATTCCCTTTTTCATACACTCCAAGCTAACTGGCTATGTTGGAATACCAAAAGTATATTGGTATTGTATTCTTGAGATCAACTCTCCCAATAAACCCAATGATTTAATTGTTTCAAATCTATTTTTAATTAAATGTAGATTTTCAGAATTTATATTTCAAATTATCTTTTCTATTTTAATGTTACTTTAATTAAAAAATCCATTACCATTTTGTTAATGGATTTTCTTTTGTTTGAACACTACGGAATGTTAGTAAGGTTTATCATGAAAGCAAATCTCCAGAATAAAATACTTAAAAAAAATATCATATTAAAAATTTATATATTGATTTTTATAAAAGTTTCCGTCTGTAATTCTATATATATGTATTTGCGTATATCTATCTATCTGGGCCCCTCTAATATTTATAATAAAACATTTTAATAGAAAATACTTTAATAACTTATTTACTGGCTTAAAATTTAAATGTAGATAAAATGACAGATGGAAAGTTTTACAAACATCGTAACATGCGTGGATCAGGTTTGATCCTTGTCTAGTCAGCTAGAAAGACGTGAAGCATGGATCTGGCCTACAGATCCATCTGCTTCAATAATATACATACAAAAGATTTAATTGCAAAAAAAAAAAAAAATTCAAATATGGAGCCATGTTTAACATAAAATTCACTAGGTTCTATTCAAAAAATTTGACAAGCGGAGTAGAGTTTTAAAGGGTTAGAAAAATCTTCTACTTATAAAAAAATTTCAACAGTTATTAAACAGTTATTGATAATTTGGATCTATAGGACTGACATATTGCTGAAGCATGACATTCTTTCACAAGGATATTGCTATGGGTACAAAGGCTCACCAAAAGAAAAGGATCATGACTGATTTTCTGACAATAATTTTATCATTAGTGATTAGATTAAAAGGAAATGTGATACTTTTTTTTTTTGGTAGAATAATAGATTAAAAGAACTTCATAATAAATATAAAGATTTGAAGACAGAGTCAGGAAGACTTAAAAGTGATGGATGGATTACACTTCAAAAAAGATAGATATTGACTGGTTGTGGTCATTGAAAACAACATATGAGCCTGAAAAACTGTATCACAATTATATTAAATCAAGCAATGACACCCTCATATTCAACAGGTAGAAAAGAATATTCTGATCAACTTCTGAATAATGATACAAGAATTGTGATGATATCAATTCTATTTTATTATTTAGATTTGGACAAAGATATTCAGTTCAACAAAGTCAAACAGTTCTTTATAATCTTAAAAATGGAAAACTTACAAATCCTTTTTAAAATATAGTGGATATTTTAGCTTCAAAAACATCTTAAAGGATGCTTTTATTATTCCAATTTTTAAAACTGCAGTAATTGTCATGAAATATCATTATTATTCACTACAATAAAGATGTTTTCAAGAATTTTGTTGAATGGGTTACTTCCAGTCATAGATGAATCATTAACAGAGATGTGGTTTTAGAGAATCAAACAATTTTTCTTGCCAGACAAACCCCCAAAAATGGAGAAACAAAGGACTGACTTATATATTGCTTTTATTGACTTGGAATAGTCTATGAAATTGTTTATAATTAGTCTATTGCCCAATAAAATTTGAATTATATACCTTCTATATGATGGAATGAAATGTGTTATTACTACAGATGGAAAAATTTGAGACATTTGAAATGAAAATATGTTAAACTAGAATGTGCATTTAGGTTCAACATTGTTTTCAATTTTTATGTCAATGATTTTGGAACTGTTTATAGACAGTGGCTTAATCAAACAAGAATCAACTGAAAACAATAAGTTTTTGGATTCTGCATTAACAGAATGCTGATGATTGTGCTACTTTTGCCAATTATTTATGGAATATACTTAATGTTTTCAATGCAACATATAAAGACTTTGGTTTATTAATTAATATTAAAAAAAAACAAAACAACTCAAGTTATTTATTAGTCAGTAATGGAAGAAAAATTCTCAGCAACCTTTAGCTTGTACAGTTATCAACTTGAAAATGTAAACCAGTTTAAATATCATGGTAATTTTATAAGTGGATTTAGATGTTAAGAGCCATAACACAGACTCTAATGTGCTGCTTTAAAAGATAGAATATTTTATCAGAGAAAAATAAAGGTATTAGAAAAGTTTTATTTAAGAATGCTCCATAAATTTAAAAATAAAATGCCACAATCATAAAAACAATCAATGCATTCTTCAACTTTCCACTAATGCAAAATCACATCTTCATTGAATTTAACATATGAATTAAATGAACAATATAAGATTTCTTAAAAGATGTTCTATGGTGAACTGGGTCATAGTTTTTTGGGTAAGAGATAGACTCTATCTACTTTATAAAGATTATCCTACAGACATTCTAAAAAAAGTGCAGTATCAACTGTTTCTATTGGCAAGATATAGCAGAGAATAGAATACATTTGAGAGTTACAATTAGACATTGGGTTGAAGTATTTCTGAAAGAAGTTTTCTGCTAAAGAATCATAAAATATCAAGTAAACAGAAAAATGGATCAGTATGTATTTGTATTTCACAGATTGATTCATATAGTCATTGCAAAACTCATTTTTAGACTAGTTTTTTTCTCTTAACTTTGTTTTTTCTTTTTTGAGTAAGAATGGTTACATTCATTTATCAGTGACTATTTATTATTATTATCAATAATAATTTTACTTTTTTGTTTTCTGGGTTTTGTTTTAATATTATAAGTAATGCCATATCAAATGTTGAAAACTGTTAATAAAGTTTTATATTCACTATAAATTGTTTCTTCTTTCTGATTTTATCTTATGCTCTATAGGTAATATATTCATTAAAGAGTATAAGAGAAAGATAGGTATTAGGTAAATATGCATATAGTGTATTAACTATATGCATGGTATTATGGTTTGCATGACACCCATACTTTATAAATGTTTTTCAGAATAGGCTATTTATTAATCTCTGCATTTGTTGAAATTATACATTAAAACTGTTTAAAAAAGCAACATTATTATCTATTAGATTGTAGGTAAATATTTATTTATTCATTGGGTTTTTTTTTAAATAGTAAAAAGAAATGAACTCATCTTGTACATAAGTGGTTTTCCCATGAAGACAGCCTAAAAAGAATAATAGCCCAAGAGATCAAGACATCAGCACTTATATTACTTACCTACATATGAGTCTGAGATGTGACATATGTATACCCTAAAAACATTACTAAAAAAAAAAATTAATTTCTGCTTGCCATCTAGACTGATTTGGTTTATGATGCTTAAGGGCTTGGCATACGTGATTAAGAAAATTGTTTTGAAACTGGTTCTGTCAGCCATGTCAGTTGACATTTCAGAAATCAGTTATTGAATATATTATTAAATATTTTATTTCATGATCCCAGTAACAGGTATTTTAATGTTCAAATTAAAAAACATAAAAGTGAAAGAAGTAGAATTAGTTTATTGCCTGGGAGTTCATAAAAAGTTTGAACAGTAGAAGTAATAGAGAAGGACAATGATTCCAGAATATGGAACTCTTAAACTGACTCTTTACCACTGTACTAAATCATGCAGGTGAGTCAAAATAGTTTCTGTTTAGGTCTGAGCAGAAAATATAAGAAGATATTGGAATTAATGACTCAATTTTTATTAAAATGAGAAAAAAGAAATGAATCAATGTGGACAGAATAATTTAATGATTGTAAATTGAAAGAGAATAATGAGGGACAGATAAATAGATAGATAAAAGGTGGCTAATGGGTTTCTTAGGCTAAAGAACTTTACATAAAAAGTTTTAATTTAGTCTAAGAAGCTATTTTATATTACAACACTGTGCAAGATTTATGCGTATACTACTTTCATTTAAGTATTTGAAATTTTTTTTTTGCTTGATATTTTTGATATGCTGAGATAATTAAATACAATTTATAATGCAGTAAAATGCTGTATATATATATATAAGTGCACACATATGAAAATAATATTTTCAGGCTCATTGCTAACTAACGATTTTTTATTTTTATATCAAAAATATAAAACCATCTCAATCGAGACTAACATCAGAATGAGTCTCCTATACTAGACAAAATATTGGCAATTTACATACTATAATTTAAACATGTGGATACCAGATGTCATTCAGTAAGACATTCTTAGAGTTAAAAATATCTCAATTTCTTTAGCATAAAAAACAAAAACAAAAGCTTATTATATCATACAAATGTCTAATTGTGAATATCTATTTATTATTTGCTTTGGTTTTCAGCCAAAAAAAAAAAAAGAGGGACTCATGATAATTAATCTTCACCAAGGATAGTTTATTTATTATCCACATTAACAAAAGTTAATTTATCATAATGCTTTCAGATGAAAATGACAAAAAAATAATGAAAGATGAATCTGAGAAAAATTGATAAAATGAATACAATATATATAAAAAAAAGCCAAATTAAAAAAAAACCAATGAAGATCTTTTAAGCAAAATAAACAATAAATTCCAAGGAACATCTAGGAAAACCAAAGAAAAGAGTAAACTTAAGCTTAGAAAAATAATTCTGATTTTTCAAAGATTTAAAGAAGAGAGTACAACAAAGACAACAAATAAGAAGCACTCATTGCTTAAATCTAAAAAAAAAACAACTTCTATTTCTTGCAATGCTTTTACATTCATGACACTTTAACAAATCTAAATTGCATAACTAACCATGTCACAAAAATATATATAGAGGAGTGTTTTCCTGAAGGTTTGCGACGATGGTGTTGTATTTATATACTGGACTATTTCCATCATATAATGTAAGTACTGAATATCTTTAAAAAAAAGTTAATTTTACTTAAATATTCCAAATACATTCTACTGTTAAAACACACACAGGTAGTTTGATGTGCATAAATATATAACTGATGTATAACAATAAGGAACATTCTGTTAATAGGAAATAGAAGGAGAAATTATTTAGATTAATGAGTTTTTAAAATTTTTTTTCCAAATAGAACATAATTTGCATGTATCATCACGTTTGTTGACACAATCTGGCTTTTTAATATCTCAATGGCTTCTCTTATCTGACATTGTTAGAGAGTCAGATCTGGATAGTATTCTCACATTAAAAAAATCAATACTATGACCTGCATTTATAGCATGGAGAGATAGTGGTACTGGTGATGAGTATTTCTTAACTCTATTAATGTTAATCTCTTCTTGTTAATCTCTTATAGCATTGATGCGATGATTAGTCATACTTATATAGGAAGCTTTAAAAATGTTACATGGAATTTCATAAACTCTTCGTGCTTCAAGAGGGATCGAGTCTTGAGGTTTGGTTATAATGCTATTAATTTTTTGGTATGTGGTATATATTATCTTTATATTATGTCTTAGAATATGATCAATATTACCTGTAGTTCCTTTTATATAATGAATACAAACTCTAATAGCTGTTTCTTCTTTTTTATTTGGTTTAGGGTTTGAATTAAGGCTTGTGTATTGTTTTATTATTACAGCCATTAGTTGATAAAACATTATTTACATGATTTATTTCATCTTCGAGATTTGATTTATCTGAAAGAAGGTTAATAGTTCTAGTGAATAGTGTTTTTGCAACAGAAAAGATTTGAGCTGAATAATGATGTAATGATAATTTTAAATATCTGTCAGTGTGCGCAGGTTTTCTGAAAATTGAAAAGGATAAAAGATTATTACTTTTTTTGGTGACAAGTACATCAAGAAAAGGAAGTTTGCCATCAATTTCTGTTTCCATTGTAAATTTAATATTAAGGTGCATATTGTTTATATGGGTTAAAAAATCATGTAAGTTGTCTTTACCATGTTGTCAGATTATAAATGTATCATCTATGTATCTATATATTGGCTACTTTATACAAATTGTAGAGAAGAATATAATTAATGAATAACATCAAAAATAAATACAAAAATCGCTATCCTGTTGTGCTTTTATGTGTCAAGAGGTTATACAATTGCAAATGATCTAAAAAAACTGGAAGAACTGACATATTCAAGGTTAAAAGAGTTACTATTTAATTAATTTAGTTTAAAACCTGTTAAACATGTAATATGTGTATTTTCAGAATCATTGTCAAAACAGGCAAAAATATTTGTGGAATTATTTAATTACATTAACCTAAAACCTGCTAAATATGTAACGTGTATTTTCAGAATCACCATCAAAATAGAGGCAAAAATATTTGTGAATTTAATATGGCAATACAAGAACTGCAAAAGATTGGATTATCAAAGAATAATTGGAAGATGTTATTTTGCAATAATTCTTGTGCACCATAATTGATATGAGGCTCCATAATCAACTATTGGCAATCACTGACCTATTATACAATAAAGCAATCAAAACACTTTCATATCAATACAATACCTGAATCATGGTACACAAACATTTTTAAGCCAAAGAAAGAAAATTGCTTAGAAAATGGGAAAGACAATAGAAAAAAGGAAAATGATTGAATGCCGTTGTTATAGAAAATAAGGCCATACAACAAAAAACTACAAATTAAAAAAAAAAAAATTGTATAAATTATAGAAAAATAGATAATCTAGCAAGAATTTGTAAAATAACCAGAAAGAGGAAAAAAAAATTCAACACCTAAAGCTAAAATAATCCGCATGTAAGTAATCAAATAATGTCAGTTAAAAAATTCAATCTATGGGCAACTATAGAAAAATGACAATTACTCAAGAATATCACTGATAATTTATGATTGAAAAACACCTATAACCACTGGAAAAAAAAATGCAATCGAATGAGAAAAATCAAATCTAATAGCAAAAGACGTAAGCACGTTGACTAAGATAAAAAAAATCAATCCTGCCATTACATAGTGGCCAGGGCAAAATAATCTTTTTATTATTGGGAGAAATTGATTCTCTTCAATGGACATCAAAATAACAATTGGTAAAAAAAAAAAAAAATGATACAGAAAAAAAACAAAACATTGCCATCATTATTCAAAAGAAAACAAAGAAAAATCAAAGCAGACCTATCTGAAATGTAACTGAAAGAATGCTAAACCAGCATTGTGTAAATCACAAATAGTGCCATACACACAGAGAAAAATTGTTCAGAGCATGGGATATGCCTATTGTGATTATTATTAAACTGAATATTATATATATAAAAATAATGACTATCACATAACAGTCAACCAAGTGCTAGTTAAACATTATCCAGTGCCAATTATGCAAAGTATTGACTACATTTGAAGTAGTTCCCCACTAGACTAAATTACACCGAAATACAACTTTTTATTAAATATCTATTTCAGAGGACAGCAAAGATTTAAATCTTAATGACATCTTTTGGCCTATTCAGATGCAACAACTGCTTGGCAGCATCAAACATTTTTCAATAAAAAATGGGCCATCTATTTCATGATAAGGATGGTATAGTGCCATATTTTAATATTTTGGTAATGGCAAATTCAAAACAAGATTTACAGACTAAAGTTTGTAAAAACTATGAGAAGTTTGAAAAACTAATGTCCAGATTAAACATAGAAAAATGCTCTTAGAATATTACAAAAAAAAAAAAAAAGTTCTTGAAGTGCATTGCATCCACTAAGGGGAAGAAAGCAATGCTTGAAAAAATACAAGTTGTTAAAAATGCAAAAAAAAAACTCGAAATATCAAAGAGTTGCAAGCCTTTCTTGGTATGATTAGCAATACTGAATGCATCCATAAGGGAAAAAAGCCCAACTGGCCAATCTATTACATGAGATATTGGAGTAAAAAATCAAAACTGATGTAGGGATCCGCCCTCCCTTCCATGAAGTTCATTCATCAAGACCATAAATTTGCTAACATCAAATAAATATTAATAAATTACAACCAAACATGCATAATATTAACCTGCTATAGAATATGGAGTGGGAGTAATCATAAGCCATCCTACAGGAAATGAGCAATCTACAGCATTTGCATCAAAATCATTGTCAAGGCTAGAATGAAACTACAAACAATTTGATAAAGAAGACCTGGTTAGTATTTTCAAAATAAAAATATTTCATCTGTACTTATATGATTGGAATTTCATCGTCATAACCCACCACAAAACATTGTTGGGAAACTATTCAAAATCAAAACAATTACATTATCATTTGAATCCAGAAATGTTGGACTGAATTTGAAATTCTATCTTGATATTATTTTATAGTGGAATATAGAATGGCACTTTGTTCCAGTGGTGCGCAAATTGTGGGTAGTGACCCTCAAAGGGTGACAGAAAAATTGTTGGGAGGTCATGAAAATTTTGAGAAGTTCTCATATTGGATAGTACATTTTTAATTGAAAAAAAAAGCAAAATCTTAAATACTATTAAAAAATATATAAAAACTGCTCAACTCATTATCCACTTTGTATAAAATCATGACACTTCACTTATTTTGCTCTCATATCTCTTGTTCACTTTCAGTTTTGTTCATAATTCTAGTATCCTCCTAATGTTGATATATATTACTACTTCCTTGAATATACACATTTTTTAAAACAGGCTACAAAAGTTGTAATTGCTACAAATCAACAGATCTACTAAGAACCAAGTATTATTATACATTTTTTATTAATATGCAAAGTCGTAATCTTTAATACTCTCCTCCCAATGTTGGTTTCTGGCACAAAATTGTTGTCTGGCTACATGCCTCGAAGGTTGGGGGTTGAAACGGCTTTCCAAATTTTTGATGTGATCGTATGAACATTCTTCAGGAGTTAAGGGTTCTGTGAGCCTGTTTGGTATCTCAATAACTCCTTTACCTGCAAAGCACAATAGCGAAGCAATCTTATACTTATCATCTTTAACTTTATTGATAAATAAGTATTTCTCTATGTGTTGAGCATACAGGGGTCAATTACTTGCCTCATGGATGTTAAATTCCCCGATTGCTACTTGCATTGCTTCGACTTTTACTCAATTTAACTGTTTCTTAACTAAGACTGTGACAAATTGCTATGTCTCGCTATTAGAGAATGCACTTCCATGAGTGTAACTATATATATATAACACTACCACGAGTGTGTTAATAATGACAAACAGTTAATTTTAAAATAAACTTTAATTATACAATCCCTTAAACATTAAGCTATTTACATAAATATACAATTATTACATCAATGGATCCAAAGGCATAATAAAATAATAATAAAGATCAATATGACCTTTAAGGAATCCTAACGGACTCTTGTTACATTTGGAGGCCATTTCTCCGCATTTGAAGTCACTGTGGAAAAGGAAATATTCTGTTCAAATATATATCTGTCTACACAGATAAATCTCCAAGAATCAACTGAATTGTTTCTTGATTGCTTAATACAGAGGCAGTTCATTGTTTTCAAATCCCAGCAATGATTGGCTGATACATTGCATGTATGCTCAGGTGATTATTTCCTTATGCTTCATACAGATAATTAATTATTATTTTTGTCTTTTTAATTATATTTATTTTTATAGATCTTCGTTTATCCAAAAGGAATCTATTCACATTCCTTTTAACGATATTTCGACTGCATTAATTAGCCATTGTTTATTTTTAGCATTTAATCTTTTTTATCTATAACTTTTATTTTTCTACTTTAAAAAAATGTCTCTTTAATATTTTACTTGTAACTTTTTTCTCTTAAAATTTCTACATGTATATATGTGTATGTAAGAAAATATAAATATATTCATACATAGCACATATAACATGGAAAGTGACAAGATGTTTTTAACATTGTTGTACTTTGGCTTCAATTCAGCATATTTTTATCAGCATTTTTTTGGAAAATTGTCATAATGATACAAATGTGAAATCTTTCTGTCACAGAACATGATGCAGTGGACTATTTCCAAAGATACAGAATCCTGGCCTCACAAAAAATGTGCATTAATGATCATGATATAACTGCATGCTGCAGACATAAATAAAGTGTAAATATTGTTTTATATAATTTTTCATTTTTTGGCTAATAAATTAATCCCAAAACAGAAAATAAACTGCAAATATTGTAATTAATTTTTCCACAATGATTTTTTTTTTTTTTTTTAAATTTTGAAGTCCCCTGAAACTAGATTTTTCAAAAATGTGAGCAGCTATCTTGACTTACTTGAAAACTCACAAGTATCTTATTTCATTCTTTTTTTTTTTTAAAAAAAAAAAAATAATAATAATTTGTACAAATAAATTCATATTTGCACAACTAATTAGTATTTTTGTACTTATTTAATTAAATTTCTAATTTTTTTTAGCAATTGTAGTACTATTTCTGAAAATAAAATACACAATGTATTTTATTTAATTTTGTTTACATTACACATTACTTTAGTAATATTGGGGGGGAGGGGGAGATACTACTACTAGTTTATTAAAACTATGCAAGTTTTATATTAATACTAGCTGCCCTAACAGCTTCAATCATGTTAGTATAAAATCAAATTTCTAAAATCAATTAAATACCATAAAGCAAAAATCCATAGCTATGTAATTCTCCAAAAAAAAAAAAAAAAAAAATTGGTGCAATATTTCTTGATTTATTAGGTAAAAAACAAACAAACTTTTCAAATTTATATATTTAAGGATTGCTTTGCATAAGTAAATTCATATTTGTACAACTGTTTTGTCCCCCCCCCCCCACACACACTTGTTATTTGTTTGTTATGTGATGTACTGTGACTTCTCCTTATACAGACCGGAATCTCTCAGCCATTATGCCCAGAGAAACCTGTTAGCCACTTTACCTTCCCATTCCGTTGCCCACCCTAAGGTTTCCCAAATTCTTCTCTATCCTGCTCCATACCATTTTCACAACAACCTTTGTCAACTCCATAGCCTTTATATTTAAATCCCCCTTATCTTTTCCCAAAGCCAGCATAAAAATCAATAACCCACTTTCTGTATAATCACTTTGTTTATATTTATTCTTCCACAACATTATTTGTACCCTTTCTGCTTTCAGGCATTTATACTCAACAGATGCCTAATATTTTCTATACCTCCTTACATAATTTGCAGACTAAATCACCTACATTTTTCCATTTATGTGTATATTCCCTTGTTGCTAAAGATCCTGTTCGAGCCTTAAACTACTTTCCTTGCTATTATCATAAATTAATTCACACCCAATATTCCATTTATTTCTATATACTGTATATGTAAACTTTTTACTCTCCAACTCTCTATTCTATATTAATGCATCTATTCTTCTATCCCATACATTACTACTATAACACTCATCAATTCTCCTAACACAATCATCCCACCTTCTGCATAAGTATACTGACATAAATTCTTTATCCAAATCTTCTGCATACCATATTACCTTTTTCACCAACTTGTTACCTGCCCTTTATTCATAACCCAATTAAATATTACTTTGGCTATTTTCTTATTATCCATAAACTGCAATCTACTGAACATTTTCATTTTGCCTTTTACATCTCTCATATAAAAACTTGACCATCCCATTTCTCCTTGAATTGCCTCCTTTGCCATCCACACATCTGCATCTAATGCAGGTCTTCCTATATCTCTTTGTACTTTTTCTAAGTAATCTAATACCCCTTTACTAACACATAATGCATCATTCCATATGTTGTTAATCTTGCTACAGCCATTTCCCTTCCATACACTTCTAGCTATATTACATTTATTATATGAAAACAGTGTTAATTTCTTTATCAATCATTTTCTTTTCTTTGCTTCATTTAACAATTTTTTCTCCCATTCATCCAAGCAATTTCTTGGATTACTTAAGATGATTCCAAAACAGTTATACCTATTCACCATACTTAACTTTATACCACCCAATAAAAATTCTTTCTTCTCTTTCCCAAGTATTAATCATTACTTTTGATTTTTCCTCATTAAATTTATTTCCCATCTCTTTACCCACCCTTGCGCATGTCCTCAGCATAACTTCCATATCTTTCCTCCTTTCTATGCACAAGAAGACAACATCTGCAAAAAAAAGATCTTAAAATGTATATACTCACTTGCCACTTAATAATAGAATCTCTACTCCTCTTTCTAGTATTTCTATTGCTCTCTCTATTTCTCTCAAATACAACAAAAACAAAATAGGTGACATGGGGCATCATTGCCTTAGTCCCACCCCATTTTTAACTTTAACTGATTCTATATTCCCTAATTGATACATATAGTAATTATTTTTATATAATCTTTTAATAATATCCACTAAAAACTCCATCCATTCTCAAATTTAGTAAACTTACCCATAATCTATTTCTATTTACTGTATCATATGCCTTTTCTATATCTATAAAAACCATATATAAATGTCTACCTATATTTCTACTCATATCTATAAGCTGTATAACTACAAATAAACTATCTCCTATATACCTATCTGATTGAAAATCTTGCATTTCTCCTATATTATTTCCTTCCATCCATTTTGCGACCCTTCTAGCCACCATATATGCAAAAACTTTATATAACACTGACATTACCATTATCAGTCTATAATTGCTTAACTTTCTATGATCCTTACCCTTTCCTTTAAATAGTAACCCTACTCTTGTATTACTCCAACTACCTGAAAAATCTCTCTTCTCATAAATTCTTAGAGATGAAATTCTCAATAATATATATGAAACAAAAAATAAATAAATTATTCTCTTGTACTCTTCACATCTAGTTTTCTTTTTTTTAGCAATTGAAATCATTATAGTCATCAAAAAATCTTTAGGCTAACTCCACTATTACATTTCAAATTGCACAGTCCAACAATTTCATAGTAATTCTTTCCATCTCTTTCAAAAATTCTAGTTATATCAAATTTGACACAGCTTTATATTACTTCTGTCAATAAGCGAATATATTATTAATCTACTATAACATTTTTACTTTCAAGATCATAATTAATTACATTCATTTTCTTTTTTAAAAAGGAATTGAAGATATTCTTTCTACTTTTCAATTTATCACCCCTATTAGTTAATCACTTTTCATTCTTGACAACTATTCCACTCATTAACCATTCATTTTCTTTTTTAAGCTGTCATTTCTTATTCTATCAAATGTATGTCTTTTTGCCTGTTGAATCACTTCTACCTCTTTACATTCCTGTTCCAATCATTTTTCTTTTGCTAATTGTGTTTATCTCCTTAATTCATAATTAATTTTTGTATATGCTCTTTGCCCTTCTTAACTATTGACAGTGTTCCATCTTTTTCAACTTTCATCCCATTAACCAAGATCATTTAGTTTTTCTTAAATAAGTCTCAATCACATTTTTAGTCATTTAATCACCCCCTTTTTACTCCTACATCAATGTTTATCATAATCATTCATACAATTGTCATCTTCATCAATACTTTATATTATTTTTTCACATATGAAACCAAATCTTCCTTTCTCCATTCACCTCAATTTATCCAACTCCCATTTTATATACTCCCCCCCCCTTCAAATTCAACTTTAATTTAGTCATAACTATATTATAATCAGAATTTAGATAGTCTACACAAGATTCAATAATTAGTAAAAATAATAAATACTGCACTATATTTAAATTATAATTTTAAATAATGTACATATATGTATTCCTAATGTCAATAATTTTTTTAGAGCTTGCAAATAATTTTAGCAAAAAAATAAGAGAAAAAAATAATTTATATGGGATTCAGTACTTCATACAATACTGCTACCTAATATTAAATTGTACATACATTTTTCTTTATTTGTAATTTCTGGAACTATACAAATCTAAAAGGTAAAAAATATGAAAAAAACTTTTTTTCATAAATGCCCTAAAAGTAAAAAAAAATGCATTATTAAGTAAAAAACACATTTACTTCAACTTGCACAAATCAGATTTCCAAAGAATCAATTAAATATACTTGCAACTAATGCCCACTTTGAATAGATTAGCATTGATGCAAAGAAGTAGATATTATTCTTTGGGAATCTAATCTTTAAACATGATCATTCCAGTAAAGAAAATTTAATTTTTTTACTTTTTAATGTATTTATGTGAATAAAAGCATTTCTTTAAATACATATATACATAAAAAAAAAAAAAAACTTTCTAATTATAATGTCAAACTGCAATTTTTATTTTTATCAAAAAAAAAAAAAAGATTCCAAACATTTCCATCTAAATCTTCAGTAAGAAGTATAATAACTAATCTTTCTTATTGCATTACCAAATATATATCATATAATGCTAAATCATCCATGAATTTTACTACTGTTACGCAATGCTTTATTTACCAACCTCTTTTACAGTTTACAGTTTTGATTGCCCCAGCAATCTTCTTCAGAACTTTTATATCTCCTAACTTCAACTGCTAAACTGTACAAGAGGTGGTAAATAAAGCACTGTGTAACAGTAGTAAAGAGCATGGATGATTTAGTATTATATGACCGTCTACATCTCCTAATTAAAAATGAATACAAAGAAAATGAGAAAAATAAAATTGCCTAGCATTACTGGAAATGACTATAATTATTTCAAATTCATTTAAACTAAACTGTAGCAGAAAGTACTTTTAAATTAAGCATTTTATTTTTTAAAAAATATACAGATATAATTATAATTTGATTTACAATTATTCCACACTCATAACTTTGACACTATCTATTTCAGATAAATATTTATTATTTATTCCGAGCTCACATATATATTTTAACTTTCATTAAAAATTAAGGTAACTATTTTTTAATTAAATATAAACATATGGAATAATTAATTCAATTTCATCTTTTTCCATGTGTAATGTTTTTTTTTTTCTTTACAAACACACTATATACATATCAATTATATAGATAAATACAATAATTTATTGTATTATGGATATATATATAAATATTAACTTATTGAATTTGGCCACTGGTTCATCATGAATGAACTAATTATTTAATTATTCTGATAATCAAGGATCCCTAAACCTATAAATAAATAAAAAATAGAAAATTATTTAACAAATTAGTCCTTTATTATCATAAATCAAACAAAACTATGGTAATATCATTATTTATAACATGGCGGCAAAACTGTGGGTGAGAAACGATGTGCATTTCTTTATTACATAATATGTAGTTCTTAGAAATAATTTCATCGAACTTCTAGCATCACAATTATTATAAATAAATCTTTCAAAATTTATAACTGTTTACTGGTATAAAATTAAAGTTCATTGGGAAAAAATATTCAATGTAGATAAATATATTAAAACAAGTATCATTAAAATTACTGTGCAGTAGGTCCTATAATCTACTTGTAAAATGGAATTTTGTCCACATACCAATGAGACAAAAAAAAAAAAAAAACTAAAATACAAATAAGTTTCATACTTTCTGTATAATTAAGTTGAAAACAAATAATAATAATATGTTTAAAAATATTAAAGAGCAAACCTGAAAATAATATTTTAAGCAATCAAACCAATGCACAATGATTCCAGAATAAAAATATTCAATAAGCATGATCAATGCAAATATTACGTAAAAATTAAATCAAGTAATGAAGATAAAAAAGTAAATTACAAAAACCAATCTACTTAATGAATATGGGTAAGAATTTAACTAGCACAAAAACAAAAAGCAATGTAATTAGTAGTAAGTAATTGATGACAATAAATCTATAAAAAATTAAATCCCAAACTTATATTTATGAACTGTGGCCAACATAAAAAGTGTATAGACAAAAAGATACATTAATGATAAGTATTTAGCAAGCATAATACAAAAAGTCATCTAATCTATAAGAAATCCACAAGAAATTAAATTTCAAAAAAGCTGTCCATATATGGAAAAAAAAATTATAAATGACTATTTTTTATGGCAACTAGGTTTTTCATTTCTCCCATATATTTATGACAATAATTATATAACGTACAACTATGTAAATAAATGTATCCATATTTTTCATTTCCCTTATACAGGGCATCTTTTTGCATTTCAATTTTTTATGGATTTATTCCCATAAATTACTTTCTTAAAGATTACATGGCTTATTTTTTGTATTGTTCTGCTTGCTAATTCTTACTTATATTTAATCGATGGATTTGTTTAAAATTTAATTTCTTATGAAGTTCTGTTTGCTTTCATTTCTTATGGAATGCTTGAATTGACCACACTTAAAATATATAATGATTTTGTCACTAAATATATTATTTTCAGATTTGTTTTCTAAGTTTTTGATTTAGATATATATATATTTTTTTAGAGAAAATATCAAAATTATTATTATTTTTAGCTTCAGTGATGTGTGAATGATAGCTTCAGTATATGGATAGGATCCAAGTTTTACCAGCACCAAAATATTTTTTTTTTTTATTGTTTCATTAATATTAATAAAATCTTTCAATAGTTTTCATTAGCATATATTATATAGTTTTTGTTATAAAATATGCACATAACAATGAAAATATAGCATATGGTTTTCACATTATGCAAAATCAGTCGATTCGATTTATGCTACCAAAACTAATTTCAGAATGGTTTTCTTGGATTCCAGCCTGCCCTCATAATCCCACATGCTGTCTGATGCTATGGTAATGGTGGGACTACAATGCCATATGAACTGACCATTAGATGATTTATATACTCAAGAAGAGCAATGGTTATTGAAACTATTGTAGAGCAGTATTTAAACCAACAAGATATAATTAAATAAGCACTTGCAAAAGACTTTGCTCTCTACAAAAAATTTAAAATCTTTTAATAAAAAAAAATATTCACAACTGGTTATTATAGTAATATCATCATCATCATCAACCTTATCAATCCACTGCAGGATGAAGGTCTCTCCAAGTTCAATCCATCTTCTCCGATCTTTAGCTTCTCTTCTCCACATCATCCCTTCACACTTTATTTCATCCATCCATCTCACATGTGGTCTCTTTCTGGGTCTTTTACAATCTCTTGGAAACCAGTTTAAGATTTCAATTGTCCATCTATCTCTTCTAGCAATATGTCCAGCCCAACTTCATTTCAGTCTTTTAATTTTTTCAATGCGGTTAGTAACACCTGTTTGTTCTCTTACCCATATATTGCATTTTCGATCTCTTCTGGTTCCTTGAATGATCTGAAGTCTCTGTATTGCTTTTCTATTAAGTGTCCAAGTCTCAGATCCATAAGTAAGAACTGATAAAACACATTTATTAAAAACCTTCCTTTTCAAACACATAGGCATATTTCCTTTTAGTATCAAATTATTTCTACCAAAAGCACTCCAACCAAGTTTAATTCTATGATTAATTTCATCCATTATGTTTCCATCTGTATTAATAATCTGACCAAGGTATTTGTAATTGTTAACTTCTTCTAACACATCACAATCAATCTTTATTTTCATATTTTGAGAAAATACATTAAACATTACTTTAGTCTTTTTAACATTTATCTTTATTCCTACTTTTATCTGATAACTCCTGCAACATTTCCTGCAGCTCTAAAGCATTATTTGCAAAAACAACTACATCAACTGCAAAATCTAAATGACTTAAATAATTTCTATTTACTTTCACACCTTTAGCTTTCCATTTTAATCCACAAAATTACATCCTTCTCAATGTTGATTTTCCCAGTATCATTATGTAATCTAATTGTTGCTGTTGCATTTTTATAAATATTCTTTAAAATATGACAATATCCTGGATCTATACCTTGATGATCCAATGCTTTAATCACTGAAGAAATGTTTATAGAAACAAATGCCTTTTCATAATCTACAAATCAAAAGCATAATGGCAACTCATAATCATTTGTTCTTTCTATACCTGGATATGATCTACTGTACTAAAACCACTTTTAGATCCAGCTTGTTCTTTTGGTTGGTGGAAATCCAATATTCTCTGTAGATGAGTTGTAATTATCTTGGTAAAAATTTTGTATAAAACTGATAAAAAGTTGATAGATCTGTAATTTCTGATATCTTCTTTATCACCTTTTTTAAATATTAATATTAATACTGCATTCTTCCAATCATCTGGTACGTCTTTGTTATTTAGACATTTGATATATAACTTTGCTAAAAAAATTTATATTCTTCACCTGCTTCTTTTAATATATCAATTATAATGCCATCATTACCTGGAGCCTTTCCTTTCTTTATACATTTAATTGTATGTCTCACTTCTTCATTTAAAATTCTGGGCAATTCGGAAGATGTAATAGATATAGGAGATACTTGTTCTTTATTACTATATAATTCTTGATAAAAGTCTTCTACCCATTTCATGATGTCATCTCTCTTTTTAGTAATAATTCCATCTTTTTTTCTTATTACAGATATAAATTTCCTACCAATACCAAAATGTTGTTTTACACTCTTGAGACTGCTAGTTCATAGTTATACTTTCGTATATCATTTTCAACTCTTTTCTGCACAATTTTACAAAATTCGAGATATTCAACCCTTTTTAATGCATCATTTTTGTATATCTTCATATTCCTTCTTTTCTTCACAAATTCTCTAGTCTCAATAGAAATTTTATTGGTCAATTGCTGCTTTTTTCTACCAACTATCTTTGTTGCAGATTTTAAAAGTGTATCAGTTATTTTCATATTAATTTCATTCAAATCTGAATCATGTTCAAAATCTACTAATACTTGAAACCAATTTGTAAGTTCTAATTTAAATTCGTTAGAATGTTTCTGAAGATTAGGAATATCAACTGTAAATATTGTTTTTCTTAATAATTGTTGTCTCTCTAGTTTTGCATCAACATGTATCTTACTACTTGATGATCACTTCCTGTGTTAAATTTATTAAGAACATTACAATCTTGAAATATGTATTTTATGTTAGTCAAAATATAATGTAATTCTGCTGTACCTTCATTTGGATGCTTCCACGTTCATTTCCTTTTAACATTTTTTTTTTAAAAAAAAAAAGAATTCATAATATAAAGTCTTCCACAACAATTTTAAAATGTTGCTTACTCTGATCAAAAGCCTTTTGTACATTCACATAAAAATCTTCTACTACTTCGTCACTATGAGAACTTGTTGGGGAATAAACCTGAATTATCTGCATTTGGTATCTGCTATTAAGTTGTATAACTAATCGTGCCACTCTGTCTGATACACCATCAATCTACACAATGTTATTCTTCCACTTTTTATTTATAATGAATCCTACTCCACTTATATTTCCAATATTTATGCCTTTATAATACAGTACATGTCCACTTTTTAAATCAATTGTCTCTTCACCTTTTCTTCTAACTTCACAAAGTCCAATAATGTCCCATTTAATATAAGATAGTTCTTATTCTAATTCTTGCAATCTTCCTCTACTTGAAAGTGATCTGCAGTTGTAAATACCTAAATAAAAAGTTGCCATCAAATGGCAGTGTGGGTCCACAATCAGGGTATTCTTAGCATAATTTGAAGCAGGAATAGAGGGGTAAATTCTGAAGTTAAAGACATGGATCATAATGCAGTTGTCATTTTCAATGCTCAAACTTCTTATGAATTCTTGAACAAAAAATTATTCAATTTTTTTTTTAATAATACTACAAAAAAGTTATTATAATAGAAAAACAGATACAGAAATATTTAATAATTGCAATAAAAAAATCGAATAAGTTAACATATATAAGATGAACAAAGTAATAGACATGTGTAACAAACTTAAAAAATGTAAAAAAATAAAATTTATACATTAAAAAAGAATATTTAATCAAATAACATGTAGTCAGCCACTGAAAAACAAAATAAATTAAAATCAGCCTTACAAAAATGATATAAGTGCATAATTAAGGAACCAAAATGAATAATTCCAGTAGATAATAATTTTAAGTCGGAATACTATAAATAAAGCAGAATAAAAAAAAAAAAAATCTACAGAAATTTCAAAGGACTAAATACATTTTTTTTATTGTTATAAACGTATTTACAATTTTTTAACAACTTAAATGATTTTGTAATAATATTTCTTTCTTTCAAACATCAATAAAAAATATTTCTCATTTTAAATATATCTTCTCAAATTTTACAAATCCAGTTGCCTAGCAACTATTCAGTCATCTTGTCTCATTACCGAGAATCTGTTGAAAATGATTCATAAGATGAATTTCTAAAATAATGACTAATAAAACAACTTCGTATTACAATCATACTGAAACTTTGAAGCATCGTAGATATTGCAAATACTTTTAAAATAGCATTGACAGTCATAAAACAGGGGTACAAACACACACTAAAGCAATAAAAATTCAGATGTGAATTATAATAAATAGTGGAAACAAGTTTTATAAAATAATATTTATTAAAAAAAAATATTAATTTTTTTGCTTAAAGTGCAGCTCTATAAAACGATCAGATTTAAGTCATATATTTCAAAAATTAATAAAAAATTATATAGACTTCAGTAAGAAAATTAACAGTAGCTCATTTTATTAATTGTTTAAATATTTAATAGTATAAGTTTAATCCGCGATTCTTAGATTCTTACACATACAGTGAAGATCTTATGAGGTTGTACAGAAACATTTCCTTAATAGCTATTTTGAAAAGTACGATTTTTTAAAAAGAATAATATGCTGAAACTAATTTCAAAACTTCTTTAATTGGCATAACATTTATTTGAATAATGACTTTAAAAATCCATGTACCTTAGAAAATGACAATCAGACTAAAAGTAAATGACGGGCTCAATACAAGTGTAATAACTCCATCATATGTTGCTACTTCTCTTTACAGGCAGCCCACTGATACTCATCTAACTGATCCAGTATATCCTAGAGATTTATTTGCCACTCTCCCATCTAAGACAAACATCTCAAGAAGCTTACTTGGAAAATATTCAGCTAAGAGAAAAAATTTCCACACTCCAACTTACGTTTGAATTTCAGGTTACAAACTTGGCAGGTTATTGCACTACTTATTAAATTTAATTATTTAAGCTCAACTCAAACAATATCTTGTTAAGAATTGTTACATTACAATAGTATTCATAGTTATTATAAAATATAATCTATATAGGTGTGAAAAGAATGTGCACTCTAAATTAGAAAACGTTATTGCATCTGTCAAAGATTTTAGAAATCTCTAGATGTGATTTCTACCAATAGAGATCAACATGTTCAACAGTTAACAATTATTCCTGGATTAAAAAAAAAGTATTCTATGATAAATAAACAATATCAACCTTTACTGTAATAGACATTAAGTTATGTTTTGTGTTGAGCTAAAAAAGTAGCAAAATCTGGATTGTAAATTTAGTTTAAAAATGAATTCCAAGCTAAAAAAGATCTGGAAGCAAAACGTCTGAAAACATTTGTTTAAATAATTAATCATATATATAAATTAACCAAACAATATATGTACTAGGCATTTGGACTTAAAAGTTGCCGTTTTCATCATTAGTGCCAAATTTAATCCAGTTTCTGATCCATAGCTTCACTTCATTAGATTTCTGAAACTTATTTATCTATCCATTTCACATAAGATCTCTTTCTAATATGATATTTATTTCAAAAATAAAATTTTAACATATAATTAATGTTTATATTTTTACGCTGTAAAAGTATAGTATGCCCTATAATTTGATTACAATATAATACAATAATTTATAAGAAATTTTAAAAATTAAATTTATTTGTATCAGATAAATAATTTTTTATCATGTTCGGATAGCGGCGGGCACACATAAAATGGTCTGCGGGCACCATGGTGCCCCCTGGTAACCCATCATTATATCCATTACTCTTTTGCCTTCATCAATAAGGTAGTTAAAAGTAAATATATATATATTATAAAGGTTACTTGCAATCCTATTAATGTAAATGATCCAAATGTAACATCAAAACATAAACAAAAAATATATAAATGTAAGTTATAATTAGTCAGCTTATTTTTTTTTGATAGACATATATATATTTAAATTAGTTCAAGCCTTAAAATCTCAAGTTAGATGGACAGTTATTTAAATAGTTATTAATGAAATTAACAACTTTAAAATTATTTTTTTTATTATTCACACACATATATAAATAATTGTTTAAATATGTCGCATCATAGCAACTAAAACAAAGGAAATAGAATTTAGAATCTAATTATAAATTATAATTATTTTAACAATAGTAAAATATTAAATCACAAAAAGCAAATATTATATATTGTACTAGAAATCAATTCCAGTATAAAAACCAAACCAAATTTTTAATCCTATCCTTGCTAAGGAACTAACCTAACCACTATACTCATTTGTTCTGATGTGTTTGAAATACAAACATATCAAAAGAAGATGGATTAATAACTTTAAATAATTTTCTTCGAAATAGAAATTTCATTATAAAAGAATTCCAAATTCACTCAATAAAAAGAGTAGATAAATTATTCTTAAATTTCATTGCTTATATTTTTAAAATGTAATTATCTATATATTTTCGTTTATTAATAATAGAAATTTAGAAGATTGTTCTAAATTGAAGTTTTAATGAAAAATTTCTTTAAAACATTTATTCAAATTGAAATTAAATATTTTAAAAAGATAGTAATTGTTGAAAATGCGCTGTGGGTAAATACCACTTGCCGTGGGTTGAAATACTAGTGTTTTAACCAAAGAATGTAATTATATTTCCTATGCAATGCCTAAAATATACCTGTATTTCATCAATATAATTTTCAATGAGAAGTTAATTGGTAGTGAAGTAACTTGGGGAAGAAGATGCCAACTACACACAATATAAGGAATCCTAAACAACAGGATATCTTGATTGCCTCTGCAATGATTGATGAATAAATAACACGGAACTTTATTATTAAGGAACATTCTTCATCTCAACACGGAAGGGAATAGGACAATACTATTCAATTTAACATCTTAGATTATATTTGTGTGCTATATACTTTTGACATCTAAGTTTTATTTCCTTTGTTCTCAAAAATCGTTTATGCTGGGAATACTCCATTTAAGAAAATTATTTGGATGAAAAAAAAATAGGGGGATCATTATGTTGAACTTTTTTTTTTATTTAATAAAATTTAGTCTTCTATTTTAAAAAAAGCGACATTGACAGGTATAATTAAGACTAACTCAATTTGGAGGTAAGAGTTTGTTATTCTCCATATTGAATCTATACATCACAGAATAGAATTTCATAATAAACTAACATAGTAATATTTGTTATAACTCTTTGTGTGAAAGATTAACCTCTTTGCATGAAATTTCTTTATTTCATAATATGACTACGCATTTTTATTTATAAAACTGATATTATTTTACAGGGATATTATAATACAAATCATTCTTGATATACATAATGTTGAACTTACACTTAGTGATATTATCAATAATTATGCGCTTTAAACGCTCGTTAAAGAAGTTAGTGATATTATAATTTTCAGTTATTGTTTTATAAATTATTGAAATGTGTTGATGTTATGATGTATATTACTATTATGGGAAGTAATTAAGTTAATGTTATAAATAATAGAAATATACGGGAACACATGTTATAATAAATTTTTTTATTTTTTCATTATTATTATTATTATTATTATTATTTTTTGTTATATGAAATATTTTCATATTGTTACTCATTAATAAACATGTTAAAGTTGATTTTTAAATTCAAGGAAGTCTCTAATTTATTTTATTTCACGAAACAAAATATTGATGAATGTACACTTATTCATGTATATCATATCAAATTAATATACTAGCATAATAAGTTAGTTTCAGAATAATTTATTGAAATAATTACTACTATGGTATATTGATAGTAATGCTTGAAGAGAGTTAAATGTAATATCTGCCCTGTGTTTGAATTCTGAGCATAACTGGATTATCAACAAACGTGTTGATTGTATTGAATAATTTAATTTCAAAGTTATCTTGTTTAATAGGGATTCAATTTTAGATTACAATTATATCGTTTCATCCATGGCATCCTATATGAAGACCCTTAGTCTGACTATAGTTAGATGCTGCCACCTTGATTTCTGAAAAAGAACCATACCGTTACAATATATAATACATAAATATCCCATGCTAGCCTTTCTATTTGTTTATTTGACATCTTATAGTGCCATCTTTAATTTGTTCTTTAACATACTTTTTTTTTCCCAGAAATATTTCAATGATATGTCTAGTTTTGCACTGTATTCTATTCTCAGCTATATCCTCTCAATAAAAGCAATCAATGTTGTACTTCTTTAAAATGTTTTTGAGATAATTCTTATAGCAGAAACAGCCATTCAAATTATTCCATAAAATACTTTTTTCTAGGAAGTTTGTTAACATATATTTACTTTCCATGCCCAATCCAATAAAGATGAATCTTTATAATAGTAGATTCAATATCATGTTATTAAAAAAAGCTAACAAACACATTGGTCTTAACATTTTTCCATTGCTTTTTCAGAATATTATGAAATAGTTTTAAATAAAAATTTTCTAATGCTGCCTTGTTACCAATAGAGTCCATGTCTCACATCTATACAATAAACACAGTAATTAATAAAGTAAAATAATTATTTATCAATGATGAAACACCCTACTTTCTATTTATTAAATTCAGCAACTGTTCTCTAAGGTTTCTTTGCATTTCTATCTAATAATCTAAGTATCTGGATATTTAAATTGATTTATATTCTTAAGGTGATAATTATTCAAGTTAAAAATTGCATATATGCATACAATTTTTTTTATTTTATTTTCACCACTAAATAATATAGCATTCTCCAATGATCAGAACAGAAATTATTACCCCCCGTCCGGTGGATTGGGCCATGAAAAAAAATAAAACAAAAATTTTCAAATCAACACACAATTACAATGAAGTGATTCCTGAGCTAAAAAATAATGATCTAAAGACAAAAATGGGTGCAAATGATGTTTTAGACCTAAGCAGAGACATTGAAGCTGTAAATAAATCATACTCTTTTAAGTAATAATTATGGAGAATTTTCCAAAGTTTAACAAGATACTTTCAGATTATACTTGAATCATTGATTACTAATCAAGACCTAAAATAAGTATCAACAAATAAAAATTACTGTGAACCTTGAAGGACTTTGGTTGGTGGGTTGAGCAGCTACTGTGAACATTTGCAGACACAGAAATTTGATAAACATTAAGGGTGGATGTTCAGCCATTGACCTCAGTGTGCAAGATGATATGGACAAATGATTTGTTCTTATGGCGTGCAAGTAAATCTGACTGGATTTCAAGACTACATGAATTAAATGTTGTATTGGTGGGTGTGAGTTTGCACTCCTTTTCCTCAAGTGTAGTGATAGTGGTCATAAAGGACTTAATTCATTTGAGGGGGTGGTCGACGATCATTGTCTAGCCCGGGAATACCTGCCGGGAGGGTGAAAGTCACTGCCTTCACATGGACTTGGCTGTGAAGGGCTACTGCACCCCTTGATGGATTATTTAATAGGTCAGTGTTGATTTGTACTCACTATTATTAGGCTTCATTTGTTAGCTTTAAATTTAATGCATTTGTAAGGCGGTTGGTCTACTTTGGGCCACCACCAATTTTTGTAACATTGATGGAGTTTGGTTGTAATATTTTGTGGGCATGGGGCTCCTCTTTTCTTCCTTGGGGGTGGTTGGTGGCAGACATTATGTGTCTGGTTTATGGTGCAGGCTGTTGACAATTTTGCCGCTACCTGGAAAACCTGCTGAGAGGGTACATGTCAAAGTCTCAGTGCTATTCCTGCTCTGGTTTTGAACAGTGTCGATCTGTATAGTTTTTTCCCAAGTTGGCTTTCCAATTTGGGGCAGGTAGACTGATTGTGGTCTCTGCCCATTTGGACTGCTAATTGGGAGGCAGAGGTATCTGGAATGGTCTTGACATGGCTTGGCTGTGGGTCGAGAATTTATTGCTTGGTGAACATGGGCCTTGGACCTCGCTGCCTGTTGTGGTGGTTGGCGCAATGCTGGACTTCGCCACCTATTCAGCTGAAGCATTTTGGTCTTCGCTTTGGGGCCCCAGGGGTGAGATCATTGTGTGATGGTTAACTTCTCGACAGCCAGGCCATGTGGATCCACATACAGATACACATTAAAGCAATTTTTATGGATGTAATTATTTTTGAACATATGTACATTTTACCTTGTTACATTGAACACTGAGTAATCCTCAATGGGTAAGTGTACCCGAAATTTTTTGTAATCTTTTATTAATAAAGGTTACCTTTGAAAGTAAATAATAAAGCATAGTTTTTTTGAAAGTTAATTGTAGAGTTTTTGTAGCTTGTATTTAAAATATTCTGAATACCATTCTTTGAAGTGACAAAAATAATGCAATCATAATGTAAACAAGACAGAAAAATGACAAAGTTCTCAATTTTGTTTCAGTTATTTTACATGTGCATACATATTTCTAGAATTTACTAAAATATATTCAAATTTTAAACCTTAAAACATCACATGATCAATATCTTCCATGCTTGCTCATAACTTGTTAAAATAGGCAAAATTTTCTCCATACAGTAGTGCCTCTCTAAGCAAGAGAGTAATCAATGGATGCCAGAAGGCTTGTGCATAAAATCCCTATCTAGTGCCTACTCATCCAATATCCCCAAACTAGTTTCTGGCTTATGGCCTTCGTCAGTGAGGAGCCTTGGATCTGAGAGCACTGCACCAAGATCTTAGGATCTAATGCAACCCTCCAGCAGCCACCTTTTATCTCTACATAACTACAAAACTATGAGAATAAAATTGAAAACACACAAATATTTTCAATCTAAGCTCAGTAGCTTATATAGTCATATAGGTCTGAACTCAATTATGAGCAAGCATGGAAGATAGTGATCATGTGATGTTTTAAGATTTAATACCAATCCTGTCTTATAGGAAGGTGGTGGCTATGGTTGTAAAAGAGCCAGACACCAAAATGTATACAGAGTTCAGACCCATATGACTATATAAGCTACTGAACTTAGATTGAAAATATCTGTGTGTTTTCAATTTTATTCTCATAGTTTTGTAGTTATGTAGAGATAAAAGGTGGCTGCTGGAGGGTTGCATTAGATCCTAAGATCTAGGTGCAGTGCTCTCAGATCCAAGGCTCCTCACTGACGAAGGCCATAAGCCAAAAACTAGTTTGGGGATATTAGATGATAGGCCCTAGATAGGGATTTAATGCACAAGCCTTCTGGCATCCATTGATTACTCTGTCTTGCTTAGAGAGGCACTACTGTATGGAGAGAGTTTTGCCTATTTTATATATTCAAATTATGATTGCAGATGATTTTTCAAGTATAAAGCTAATAATGCTTTTCCCAGCCACACTTAAAACTGATGTTAAATCTCCAAAATGTCAAATAGAGACTTAAATGTTTTTATTTAGTTTGTTGATTATATAATAGATAACAGGTTTCAACCAGATATTTGAATATACTAAAATATATTCAAAGATTCAGAACTGCCTTCTTGTTTTCTGATTTAAGATTATGAAATAAATAATTATATAAAACTATTATAAAATCCATTAATAGAAAGAAGATAAAGAATTTAAATTTTAAGAAATGTATACTTTTTTGGTTCTGATTATTATGACGATTTTTTGTTAATTCTGAAGAAAATTGTTGTGTGCAATGCTTATGATCAGGATTTGAATCAGAGCCAAGTACAATTGGAAATTTTTTTTCCATATTCTAATCAGGCCTAGAATTTTCTTTCAAATAATGAGCCCAATAAACCATTCAATACTGGTCAGAAAATGAATATCCAGGCAGTCTTTGCTAATAAGTAGAATAAAAATAGAAACTGGCCAAACTATTACTACCTGGAAATTGGTAATCCTGATAACTCATCTTTTTTTGTTCTATAAGGAGCTGTTCGAGAAGCCTTTAACCCTGGAGCAGACTATTTTTAAAATAACTATATTAATAATATATGATTAAAACTAAATCAAGTAACTTATATCATAACTTAAACAATTAGATTCTTCAAATTTTATCATCTGGTATTGTGATTTGTGACTATGGTTTTACATAATGCTCTATTAAGGCATTAAAAATAGGAACAGTTATTTAATATTAATGTAAGATTCTTGTGATGTAAATATTAGTGCTCCATCTGCCATAACCACAATCTTGAATTCAAATACAGATAAAGCTTGCAATTTTTTTTTTCCAAATTCCAAGCAGGTTAGTGTTTTTTTCTAATCCATGCATCTATCTAATTATTTTTGATAAATAGGTGTTAGCAATAGTAATAGCAGGGTAAAACTCTGAAGAAGTAATAATAAACTCTCACTAGATTGGCAAATAAGCTTTACTATTTATCTGTAGAAAAACATTAGAGAAATCTTCATTCTATAGTGATATATTTAAAGGCTGTTTTAACTTTTATTCCAAAACCCATTAATTCCATTTATTTTGTCATTAATATTTTTGCATTAAGTACCATAAAATATACATATTGCTCACAAAATTATCATTTTGTTTACAGATTAAAATCTTTATTTGAAAATCATTACGTTAGATAACATAATGTAGATTCACCACTAACAACAAATTTTTATTAAAATAAGTAGGATTGTGCAACACTTAACAAATACAAAAATAAAATAAATACTTATTGAATCATTAATTAAATCATTTGCAATATATACAGTATGTCCCAGTGAAGAAGTGATTGGTTTTCACTCCAAACTGGCTGTAGCACCCATCTCTGCACCCAAAATTACAAAGTACTAATGTGTCTGCATAACAAGTTATGACATGAAATGTAAAAGTGTCTTTCATACCCTAAATCATAATTTTGCTTTAAATTGGGCAAAATCACAATTGAAATGTTTGAAATAATTAAAATTGCATATGGCAGTGAAGTCATGAGTCACAAATGTTTTAAAGTGGTTTGGAAGATTTTGTGATGGCAGGGAGAGCACTGATGATGATCTACAAAAATAGAAATCACATTTGTCACATTTTATGATGCAACTCATGATCCAGATGCAAATTGCACTGCAGATAGCTTGGAGAGAAAACCAGTCATTTTTTTATTGGAACATACTGTTTACATATAAGCAACACAAACATACATGATTAATGTTTGCCTGAATGTTTATGATAATGGCATTTTATTTCTATCATCTAATATTAAATCATAAATGTCTTTAGATAAATTTCAAACTTTATTTCAATTTTCCAATTACATTCAACTATTAATAATAGAACACAGGTTAGTATTTACCATTTTGGATTGTATTCTTCTTCTCTATTCATCAGGTGTTGCTGGACTAGCCAGTGACAGTATTAGCATAAGCATCGAACCTGGACCTTTAGATTCTTGAAATTTTAAGGAAATGCTCAAGCCAAATGAGCCATTCTGCCAAAAGCAACAATCAATAGAAATTTCATATATTTATCTAAGAAGTTCCTCCTAATTTTTCCACTTTTTCCTAAGAGCAAAGGTAATTAATGGTTTCCAGACATTATGTGTAAATCACCCTAGATTGACTTATAGGATTATTTACTATTGTCAAGTAAAAAGCTTCTTTGAATTTTCTTCTTTGTATATTCTCTTCTCTAATCAAACTTTTGTATTTCCCTAATCAAACATATGTTTATTGGTAAATATCATCATCATCATCATCATCAACCATTATCAATCCACTGCAGGATGAAGGTCTCTCCAAGTTTAATCCATCTTCTCCGATCTTTAGCTTCTCTTCTCCACAACACCCCTGCACATTTTCTTATTTCATCCATCCATCTCACATGTGGTCTCTTTCTGGGTCTTTTACAATCTCTTGGAATCCAGTTTAAAATTTCAATTGTCCATCTATTATCATCTCTTCTAGCAATATGTCCAGCCCAATTCCATTTTAATCTTTTAATTTTTTCAATAAGGTCAGTAACACCTGTTTGTTGTCTTACCCATACATTGCGTTTTCGATCTCTTCTTGTTACTCCCAACATGCATCTCTCCATACTCCTTTGAGTGGTCTGAAGTCTCTGTATTGATCTTCTATTAAGTGTCCAAGTCTCAGATCCATAAGTAAGAACTGGTAAAACACATTTGTTAAAAACCATCCTTTTCAAACACATAGGCATATTTCCTTTTAGTATCAAGTTATTTCTACCAAAAGCACTCCAACCAAGTTTAATTCTATGATTAATTTCCTCCATTATGTTTCCATCTGTATTAATAATCTGACCAAGGTATTTGTAACTGTTAACTTCTTCTAATTCTTCATAATCAATCTTTATTTTCATATTTTGAGCAAATCGATTAAACATTACTTTAGTCTTTTTAACATTTATCTTTAGTCCTACTTTTCTACTTTCATCTGCTAACTCCTGCAACATTTCCAGCAGCTCTGGAGCATTATTTGCAAAAACAACTACATCATCTGCGAAATCTAAATGACTTAAATACTCTCCATTTACTTTCACTCCTTTAGTTTCCCATTTTAATCCACAAAATACTTCTTGCAGCACTGCTGTAAAGAGTTTTGGAGATATGGAGTCACCTTGTCTTACACCTTTCTCAATGTTGATTTTTCCAGTATCATTATGTAATCTAATTGTTGCTGTTGCATTTTTATAAATATTCTTTAAAATATGACAATATCCTGGATCTATACCTTGATGATCCAATGCTTTAATCACTGAAGAAATGTGTATAGAATCGAATGCCTTTTCATAATCTACAAATCCAAAACATAATGACAACTCATATTCGTATGTCCTTTCTATGACTTCTCTCAATACCTGGATATGATCTATGGTACTGAAACCACTTTTAAATCCAGCTTGTTCTCTTGGTTGGTGGAAATCCAATGTTCTCTGTAGACAAGTTGTAATTATCTTGGTAAAAATTTTATATAAAACTGATAAAAGGCTGATAGGTAAATATATGGTCTGCTATTTTAGATACATCTGTATTCTCTTTTCTAATCATGCTCTTTCATTCACATCTCACCAATATAATTCCACACTCATATGATATTTCATAGATGCAGTTTTTGTTTTTCAATGTATCCACATATCTCAGGAATAGCGGACAAATAAAATCGGCAATGATAATATCGGAATACTTTTCAGAACCATTCCACATTATGAGGAATTCTAACATATAGGAAGCCTAAACTTAAAACTGCATCTATAAAATATCATGTGAATGTGGAAGAAAGTATATTGGTGAGACCAGGAGTCTCATTGAGAAGCAGTTGAAAGTGCACCAACTGATGATTAGAAAAGAGAATAGAAATATATCTAAAGTAGCAGGCCATGTACTTACTAATGAACATATATTTGGGGGAAATACAAAAATAATGGACAGAGAAGCAAAGATACAAAGAATAAAGTTCAAAGAAGCTGCTCACATGACTTTGACACAAAACTCTATAACTCACCTATTGTGATTATTGTGACAAATATATAACGTCTGGAAGCCATTAATTAACTGCTCTTAGGAAAAAGTGGAAAAATCAGGAGGAACCTCATAGATAAAAATAAAAATTTTTTACTGATTATTGCCTTTGGCATAATGGCTCAGTTGGATGTTTCCTTAAAATTCATAATAAGAATCTAAAGGTCCAGTTTCGATTCCTAGCTAGTACTGTCACTGGTCAGGCCAGTAACATCAAAATGAGAGAATAGTACCACATGAAACATTGTGTAGATAGTAATTTATCTGTGTGCTATTAATAATAATTGAATGTAATTGGAAAATCTAAATAGTATAAAATTTTTCTAGAGACATTCATGATTTAAGATTAGATGATGGAAATAGTCCAACATATAAATACATGATTATTTTAGCTTTATATAAATTCACTGCCACCCAATAATCATTGTCAGAGTTCTTCAGTTATCATATGATGTTTGAGCACTAGAAGCATTAGGCAAAGCTTCAATTCAGGAACCTTTAGCATCAGAGTCATTCAATTCCCTAAAATATTAATTACACTTATAAAAGTTCAGTCACAATCTTTTAATTTATCTAACAATGACACTAAACAGCATTTACTAATTAATATAACAGAATTAAGTTTATAGACAAAAGTTTATACTGTTTACTTTTATTTGCAATAAAAGATAGGTGAGCCATATAAGTTGCAATCAAACATTACACAGATTAATAATGACATAATTGATTCTGAAACAACAAAAAAAAATGTAACAGAATCTTCATAAAATAAAAAATAACATATTACTAAAATAACTACGAAGTTCTTGTGGTATAGTAGTTAGGACTTCTATTGGCCAAACTTGTGGACTGGGATTCAAATTAGGCTGGGTAAATCTAAATGTTTTTAATTTAAAAATAGGCTTAAGAATTTTTCTTTCAAATAAACAGCCCAATAATTGAATAATAAATGAATCACTAGCTAGCTGTTGCTAAAGTAAAATAATGAAAAACTGCTAAAACTCATGTCACTTGGTAACTGACTAACTTTACTGGTAACATATTCTCCAACATTAACACTCTTGAGAAGCAATCAACTAATTAAGGATTGCTTTGCTTATACTCTTGCATTATAGTATCTAGAATACTGGAAAAAAAAAAAGCAATCCAATTCATTTAAAGAAAACAAACCAATATATATAAATACATGGTATTCAAAATATGCTCCAATTATTGAACTTTTATTATTGAGTTCTTAAAAAAAATGCAAAAGTGATTTAAATAATAATTTCTTACAAATTAAAATATGTAGATTTAAGTCTAATTAAAAAATTAATGTTCCTAAGACTGCTAAACAACATAAAATCATTGCAAAGATGATATACCCCTATCAGAATATCAAAAGAACTGGATTCTTTGGAATCAAAAAAAAAAATTTCCATTGAACCAGTTAGAAGTATGTTATAGGTTAAAGTACACTTGATTTTTAAACAACTTTCAAAAGCCTTATGACAGTACTTCAATACTAAGTGACAAAAACTAAATTTCCAAAAAATAGAGGAGCCATAATTGCAAAAAATTAGATCAAATAAAGAATTAAATTTAAGACTTTGGTAGGTCTTAGTAATCAAAATTCTATATATAGTTTAAACAAAGAATTTGATTTCAGAAAAATGATTATATACTCTATCTTAGAAATGAATTGATAATGAGTCTGGTAACAAAATAAAACATTATCATTGCTGATAAGTTTGCTTCTTTAATATCAAAAAAGGTTTATCATATTACATGCATTCATATATGCAGAGCCATGAATAAGATGTAAACTCTAAATAAATCACTGTAATCATGTGCTATGAAGATAACATAGTCAATGGGAAAAAAGATTTGTGTTTTAAGTTTAGAAAGATTCTTAATTTGATGAAGAAAGAAAAAAAGGACACAGGATAACAAGAGCTTATTAAAGTACTTGGATTTCTTGTAATGCAGACTATTTAGTGGAGTGAAGAGTTGGCCATATTTAAATTACAACTTTAAGAAAACTGAACATTATGAAGCATTTTATTTACTGTCATTGAAGCAATATATTTGTGGATTATGCAACACTTAAAATGAATTAAGTAATTATATAACTATAAAAGAAATTACAGGGCTATCTAATAAGACATGAAAGCCAACATTTGTAAAAAAAGAGCAAAAAGCCTAAATCATTCTCACTTGTTAACTGCTGAAAAAGATTCAAAGAACTCCTTACTAAAAAAAAAAAAAAAAGATAAAATGTGTTTAAAAGTGACATTTTTTTCTTATTTAAAAGAGATCTAAAGGCCATGAACCAACATTTCAATATTTTTTTCCCAATATAATTTCATATAAATATAATTTATCCAAACTTCAAACACTTTTAGCAAACTTTATTTGTACATACACCTACGTTTCGACTGACCTGCAGTCTTCTTCAGAGCTATGATATAATGAATAAAATAAAAAAACAACTATATAATAACACCATAAAAATTTTTTTAAACAATAAAAAAAAAACATAAAATATATATATTAAAAACCCAAAATAAATAATCAAAACCAAATAAAACAATTAATATAAAATAAAATGTACTACATAAATGAAAAATAAATATAAATTATACATGTGTATTCTTAACTTTATACATATATACATTCAAGGACAACTATTAATCTAAATATTATCTATTTTATTATTATTAACAATCTACTAATTATCTGTATTCTTCATAAACTTAAACTTTATGATTAGTAACTAAAATTCTTTTAATTTTAAATCACATTTATTATTTTCTTACTCATTCTTCTTTTAAAATTAATATTTTATATTTATTATTGCTGAATATTTAAAACCTATAAAGTTTATAGGTTTTAAATATTCAGCAATAATAAATATAAAATATTAATTTTAAAAGAAGAATGAGTAAGAAAATAATAAATGTGATTTAAAATTAAAAGAATTTTAGTTACTAATCATAAAGTTTAAGTTTATGAAGAATACAGATAATTAGTAGATTGTTAATAATAATAAAATAGATAATATTTAGATTAATAGTTGTCCTTGAATGTATATATGTATAAAGTTAAGAATACACATGTATAATTTATATTTATTTTTCATTTATGTAGTACATTTTATTTTATATTAATTGTTTTATTTGGGTTTGATTATTTATTTTGGGTTTTTAATATATATATTTTATGTTTTTTTTTTTTTATTGTTTAAAAATTTTTTTATGGTGTTATTATATAGTTGTTTTTTTATTTTATTCATTATATCATAGCTCTGAAGAAGACTGCAGGTCAGTCGAAACGTAGGTGTATGTACAAATAAAGTTTGCTAAAAGTGTCTGAAGTTTGGATAAATTATATTTATATGATATTACAGCAAACATAAAGAAAAGTGTGATTTTGGTAATATAATTTCAGTTAATTGTAATTTTTAAATTTTCAGTTTCTTTCATTTACTTCACCATTCTAAGAAAGTAGATAATCAATAATTTAGTTAAAATCAGAAGAGAAATTGCTTCATAGAAAATATATAAATAGCTATTAAGCAGAATAGACTTGCCAATAACTAAATATAATTTTGCTACTTATCAACTGTCTCAAGATTTTAAATGTTCAATCAAGAATCTACATTTGAATTATTGCATAAAAAAATGGAATTCTTATGATATTGCAAATTTCTTTTTCCAAATCTAACAACAATGACAGATTTAATCTTTCTAGACACAAACTACAGTCTCATCAATAGATACAGGACAACCCATGGCCATTATGTTTATCTGGTTCAGAAATGAAACTTATAAGCCACCAATCTACATAAATGTGGGTAAAAACAAAATATATATTACATAATTAATGACTTCCAAATTTATATTACAATGGCAAAATTTCAAGATTTAATAAAGTCAGTGATGAATCTATCTCCTGGCTGGAATCTATGCAGGTCTTTATTATATTTTGTTAATAGTTATGCTATGAAAAAAGCCAGGTACTAAATAAAAAAATAATCATTCCTGAAGATATTCAAAACTTCAGTTTCATTCAGTTACCTCAATTTTTCTAAAAAGCATTTGAGATAAAAAATTAACATCCAATTGCTACGTTGTTGTCATAGGCTAATTCTTTGACAAAATAATAAGTTTCATTCTCTTTTTTGTCAGTGAAAATAAGCCAGAATTATAAAAAAAAAGAGTTAAAAAAAATAAAATAATAATAATATGCTTTACATAATTCAACTCGATAAACATAAATATGCTTATTGTAATTAGAAATGATTTGAATTCACAATTTCAAGCTCCCTACAGCTATCCACTCCATCTTATACAACTAACACATATGATCACATAAATATGAAAAAGATAAATGATTTTCAATATATTTTTCATGCTGAACCAGCACTCATTGGTTGGTCCAGAATATCATCTCCCACATACATATATATATAGTCAATGCTTAGTTTATATTAGTTAACAAATCTTCAAACTTTAACAGACAGACTTTAATCTTCTCCCCCTTCAACTCTACATTAAAAATCTGATGATGGAACCTTCAAAGCCCTTGTTGATGCTAATATTATTGTCATACCCATGTTGATTTTAAGTCACTCTGACCCATCATGTATAGGACCTTAATATGTCCATTTAAATATACAGAAAAGGGTTGGGTAGAATACAGACTGAATTTGTAATATAGAATAGAGTTCAAATTCCTTCTAATTACATTAAGTTCAGTATAGACAATATACTTGTATTTAAATATTATAAATATGCTTAATAGTTTGATGATGTAATTATTCATTAGGTATTTATATACTTGGATATTATCAAATATTATATAACAGTCGATGAACCTCCCTAATCTAATCTGCCATACCAGGGCGCCACCAGGCCATTTGAACCTGGAAATTTATACAGTAGGCAGATAAGCGCGGGAGAGGTTACCTTTTTATTGAACCGAAAGCACCAGTTGCTAGCTCAGGGAGAAGCTGAGCTTAAAATATCATACTGTATATTCAAATTTCTAATGCTTACTTTTAAATATTAATAAAATATATAAAATAAGTTACTACCAAAAATAATTCAACAAAACATATTACAACACACACACGCATTAAAAGGATTCTGAAAATTAAATCAACTAAATATATTTGTTTTGGATTATATGCACAGATGGAAAACGTTTAATAGATTTAAAATAGAATTTTAATATTTTATTAAGTGTGAACATTCTACATAGATTATGCAATAACCAACCCAATCCCTTTTAATCTTAGGCCAAAAATCTTGCATTTAAACCAACGATAGCTTACTGATATACCGATGTGACCAATGCAAAATGAGATTATTAGCATAACACAATCATGCTAACAGGAATTTTACATCTGTAGCATGATGTCATTAGAAAAATAACGAATCATGGTGAGAAGGAATGAGCATCTTTCCCATGATACAAGAACGAAATTATACGAGCTCTGTAAATGGTGATAGCGGTCTTTGCCGCTTACTGTCCCAGTCAGAGAGTAAGAAAATCAATGGCATAGGAAATACGTCTACGACCATTGGTAACTTGATGATTACTCTTTTGGTCATACGTTCAGGTGGGTACTATGCCCTGTATGCTAACGTGGTACAAGGGAACGAGTATCCAATGCACCTACTCAAATTACATTGACATAAAACATCCGTACATCTATCCACTAGCACCGATCCAACTATGAAACAATTAGCCCAAAATTAACACACTTTAAACTAACAATCTTACGAATCTATGCAGCCATTCATGCTCACTTTAAATAATTAATTTAAAAGAAATTACAAGAATGGAAATGATATTAAGCATATTTAAATATATATATAAATAATTTAAAATTTAGTCAGATAAGAGATTTCTTTTAAAAAGTCAAGTGACACTTAAAATACTGGAAAAAGTTCGCATTATATGATTAATGTTCATACTTCATTTAAAAGAAAAGTTTATACTTTCCAATGCTATAGGTAAAGTCCATCTTTGTAGTCCTTGATGCATGGTAGAATTCAAAGTTCTTTCCATTTCCTATTCTTCTAGATGGAGAGAAGTCTGTTGCTGACTATTTTCTGGGAACTGTTCTATTCTGGAGACCGCTTCAGCTGCTGCAAATATGGGAAACATAAATTATTGCTGACCCCTACATTTTGGAGATCCGCAATACAAGAACAATCCAAAATCTCCTCTCCCTTCAATGTTTTTTATTTTATTTCCCCGTCCACTCTTATTAGTAGTATTTTTTAAATTTATTTCTCAACTGACTATATGCCCAAGGGCCTGTTTGCAATTACCTCAAAATAGAAACTCATTTCCATTCTAAGAATAAAAATAATTAATTAATAGCATTTTTTTTTTAAAAAATTCTTTTATATTAAAAAAAATGTTTTTAGATTTTAACTTTAAATTATATAAGTAGTTTGCCATCTGTGCATTATATATACTAACTCAAATCAAATTATTAAATTCTCCCTTTTTTTTATACATATCTTTCTAATCGAGGGTGATTTTATATTTTTTTTTACTTCTATTTGAAACAAATGTAACGGCATATACTTATTCTGTTACAATATATATATATAATCAATATGCTTACTAACTAAAGATACAAACTTAACATTAAGAAATAACATATTTAGTTAAGCTTTAATAAGAACACGGCACTGTATGGTTTAGCTTAGTGGTAGAGTGCCAAACTCAAGAGCTATTGGTGCTTAAATATCACATCTCTTGCCTATTTGATTATATTTTTATATACTGAATGTGATTTCACATATGTTCATTTATCTAACTATTCTATTTTAGTAATCATTAAAATTTTCATGACATATACATATAAATTTTTCTAATATATTCATGTAAGTAAATTTATATCTATCAATAATAATAATAATAATAATAATGATGATGATGATATAATCATTCAAGCAAAAGGTATATCAAAAGCAAGAGAGTACATTCACATAAGTAATAAACAGAAGGAACGTACCTGTCAACAGCTATAACACCCATAGTGAGCATACTCGCAATTGATACAGATAAAATAAGAAATCCAGTGAATTTACACCAAAATACACCAAATATCCATGAATCTATTAAACTGCTGTAAATAATAAAAGGAATGACCAAAATTGTAAGAGTGAGATTTGATGAACTGAGACTGAATAAAAAACGATGACCAGCAGTAAAAAGTTGATTTCTTTTGAGCAAAGTAAAAGGAATAATAAAATTAGCTAACAATGAAATGAGCAGAATTGCAAATCCAAATCCCGCCTTAATCTTTCTTTCCCATTCTGGACTAGACTGAAATGAAACCCGATTTTCATTGGATTCATTATATACATCTCCAGACGACATGGCATGATCTCAACAAATGAAGAATTACATCAAAAATCAGCAAACCAGAAATGGCAAGTAAAATAAACACAACCTGGGAGGAAAAAAAAAATTATATATTTATACATGTATGTTTTTGAACATTTAATTAAAATTATCAAGAGAATTATTTTGAATCCATACATTTAACTGAGTTTTGTAACAAAAACTTCTATCGAAAACCTTTAGAAAATAAAAAACAATGACTGAAATTATAATATCTTGGCAATGTATTTATATTCAATCTGTTCCAATGAAAATGAGACCCGTTCACTTTCCAAGCTGCCTACACTTATCTCTGAATTAACACTTGTGTTAAATTAATGACAAACATGACATGAAGTGTATTTCATATCTTAACTTTGATGAAACAATGTGCTAACATTTAATTTTGATCTAAATGGGCTAAAATTGCTATTGAAATTATTCAAATTGTGTATGGTAGTGAAGCCATGAGATGTGAAGAATTTGTGATGGCAGGGAAAACATTGAAGACAATCCATGAAACAAATAAAACATACAATGTGTTTTATATAACTCATGATTAGGCATGCTAGTGCCTTGCATTAATTCAGGAATGGGACTCCAGGCAGTTTGGAGAGAGAACCAATCATCTTTACACTTGAATAAACTGTGTATATGTCATTGCAACTGAAAATTACTTTATATACAGTATATATATATATGCCATATTAGTAACACATAAGTATCTCTTGGCAAGATAGATATTGATTAATCACTTCATTCACAACCATCAAAGCACAGATCCCCATCACCACAAATAAATGACTTGTATATAAAGTAATTAACAAATTTTTATTATTATTAAGAAACCCAATGTTTGATCACAAGAATGCAAAAAAAAAAAGAAAAGGGGGGAGGGGACTATCTTTATTAATACTCTAAGATTTTCTTATTTAGTTAGAGAATTAATTTGACAAATGTGTAAGTCCTAGTTGGATGTGTATTGGTGGAGCCATCATTCGCATACCAAAGTGGATAAGAAAAAACTAATTGACAAGTTTCATATTGTATATTTGAAAACATGACAAAATGTAATTTACTTAAAAAATAAACCTATTAAACAAACAATGATTGAAAAATAAAGATTACCAATAAATATGATGAATGGAAACATTAAATAAAAAATTAAATTGATAATGGGAAATGCAAATTTAATTTCTTGAATGTTTATATTGATGACCCTTATTGAGAATATTTGTTTTTCAATTGTTTGTTTGCTGAGTAGATTAAATTCAAGTTTTCAAACAATATTTTCATGTTTTTTTTTTTTGCTTTGCCTTCATTTAATACATTTTTTCTTGGAATATTTGCATTGATCATACTTATTAAAAATATTTGTTTTCAATCATTGGTTATTCGCTAAAAATATTATTTTCATATTTTTTTCTCAAATATATATTATTTTGATGTTTTTCATTTTCACAAAAAATATGAAACTCATGAGATTTGTGTGTTTGATAGTTCTATCAAGTGGGTAGTGTATATATGCAACTAACACTATACAGAAAACTTACTAAATTATAAAATATTTTGAATGATGTATGGCATGGAACAGTTACAGGATATTTAACTACTCTTAGCTAGAGGATAAAATAAAAAAGAAAAACTGTGAACCATCAAGACCTAACAGTTGAATAGTCTGAAATTATCTTTTCCTTCACTGTTTTTTAGTTGAGGGAGAATTTTAACTTTTACAGTTCTTTTTTCTAATGACCAATTAATTGTATAAAGATGAGAAGAGAAGAATTAATCTTATTTTAATAACTTGCATTAAAGTACAAAATATACCAATAAGCATAAATAAAATGGATCTTCAAAATTCTTCTAAATTATATGAAATTACTATGGAAGTATATTTATCACTGGCTCTCTTGTTTTTATAAAGAAAGATAAAATTCTTTTAAGGACAGGTAAGAATTATGTTAAGAGATAATTGACAGAAGAATAAAAATGCCAGAAATCTCTCAAAACAAAGAACAAAATTCACACACATACATACAGCAAAACAATTTTCAAGATATAACTTTTTGGTCCTAAATTAATATTTCAGCAAATCAAAAATCATTTTAAAAAACAAACCTAATAAATTTGATCCTGAAGATAACCATATGATAAACAGTACAAACTTATCACAAAAAAAAAAAAAAAAATCACATTCATTATAATATTCACTGATTTTAAATAATTGAAATTGTGTTAATATAAACAAAGAATACTAATACACTTTTATGCACTTTATACAGCGCAAACACAATATTTCCAAAAATGGTCGATAGTTTTGATTGTCCAATAAACTTCTTCAAAGCTCTTTCCACTATTTTTTTTTTAAAAATATTTAAACTGTACTAAAAACTGTATCATCAAATGTTTCTGCTTTTTATCACTAAAATTTGCTACAATTGTAAATTTTCTTTAATACAAGAAAAGGATTAGCAGAAACATATACCTTAATAAGTAGTCAAAATATCTGCTCATTAGATAATCAAGATAAATCTAACTAACCAGATGATCACTAATAAAATGACAAAGTAACTAATCAATTAATCTGCCTGAATACCAGATCCTTTTTAGAAAAAAATTCACAATAAAATTGCCTTTTATTTTTTCTATGAGATAATTTTGATGGCAATAGCAAAGAAAGAACTACAGTATCTAATTAGACTGATTAATCGGATCAGAGTATGGATTAAAGCTAAATATGTGTAAGACAAAATTAATGTGATTAACTGGAATAATATTAGAGATATCATCTGGAAAAGATATCAGTTTGTTTATGTGACTTCTTACTAAGTCAAGATGGCTATCATAAAAAGATAAATTTAATTATTGCTGGCATCAAAGGTATTTATAAAATTAGTACCTTTATAATAAAAAAAACAAGGCATAAGCATGTTAACAAATTGTAGATTACTGAAGGCTTTAATATGGCACACTGCAATATATAAATGCAAGACATGGATATTAGAAATAAGGGAATTAATGCTTTTGAAAGGAAATATTACTGAAAGATGTTTGGGATACCTTGGGTGGTTAAAAAAACTAATAAATGAATTTTGATAAAAGCAGACGGGCATAGAAAGGATTATCAAGACTGTCAAAAATGAGTAATATCAAAGAACAAATAGGATTAATATATTATATAAATGCAATTTATCCACTCTACTTTGAACACTTTTTAGCAAAAAACTTTTATTGTACATATACGCATACACAATCTTATGTTTCAACTGTCTTACAGACTTCTTCAGAGCTATGATATAATGAACAAAATAAAATTAATAAAGTAATAAAAAAAAACATAAAATATAACATAACATAATAAAACTGAAATAAATATAATCAGACCCAAATAAAATAATCCATGTAATATAAAATATATAATATAAATATAAAATAAGTTATGCATGTATATTCCTGACTGTTTATATACATATTCATGAACAACTATTAATTTATTCATTTATATTATTTTTAATAATCTAATTATTTCTATTTCTTATAAACCTAAATTTTATTATCCCACATTAGTAAAATATTTATTATTTTATTAATGTGGGGATATTAAAATTTAAGTTTATAAGGAATAGAAATAGGAAATTATTAAAAATAATAAAAATGAATATATTTAAATTAATAGTTCTTCATGAATATGTATATATACAGTCAGAAATACACATGTATAATTTATATTTATTTTATAAAATATCTAAACCATTATACAATTACAAATATCTAGAAACACCCTCTGTTTAAAAGTCTATATCTCAATAATCGCGAACTTCAAAATGATACCAATTTGAAATTGTACACTAAACAATGTTAAATATTGAAATACAAACCAACTCAAACACAGCTCTGGTATCATTTTGAAGTTCGCTATTATTGATATATAGACTTTTAAACAGAGGTTGTTCCTGGATATTTGTAATTGTATAATGGTTTAGATATTTGTATGATTATTTCAGTGAGTGTTAATGGTAACTTTCTTTTTATTTTATATAGTATATTATATATTTTATACTACCTGGATTATTTTATTTGGGTTTGATTATATTTTTATCAGTTTTAATATGTTCTATTATATTTTACGTTTTTTTTTTACTTTGTTAATTTTATTTACATTTATTATGGTATTATTTATAGTTATTTATTTTATTTTGTTCATTATATTATAGCTCTGAAGAAGACTGCAAAACAGTTGAACTATAAGACTATGTATGCATATATATATACAATAAAAAGTTTTTTTGCTTAAACAAAGTATTTAAAGTAGAGTGAATAAATTTCATTTATATACGATATTTCAACAAAATAAAGTGATTAATTTGATATTTCTGAAGGATTAATATTATTGGGGCCTGAAAATGTTCATCTTCATTGAAATGACAAATCATGCTAACGATGGCCTTCTAAAATGTTAGCCATCTAATTGATTTTTAGACTCCTTAATATTATCATTATTATTATAATAAGAAAAGATCTTCCATTTCAATACTGATTATTCTTTTCTTTTTTTTACCATTGATCTTTATGAACATTATATAGTTTTCTTTCAAATTAGATCAGCCATATTTTTACTAAACATAGCTTAATATTTGGTAGTCTGTTGAATTCAAAATTAAAAAAAAAAAAAAAATCCAAACCAGTTTTCACACTGCTGTATTCTGTGAGAAAAAAAAATATAGCCAATCATCCAACATCTAGATCATAGTGTGGAATTATTGTCCAGTAATCTATATTTTATGAAGTAAACAAAGTAAGACCAAAGATTTTTAAATACTCATGACTTTTGACACAAAATGGAAATAAAGAATTGATAATAATGAACTGAAGAAATTATCTTGTTAAAAATAATTTGGACAGATTATGAACAAAGATGGAAACAATGAATGAAATTAATCACAGAATTAAGCATAGTAGTTTTGAGAGAAATAATGGTGTTTAAAAATGTTTTTAATTATATGTTTTACTAATTTTTATATAAGGATCTAGGATTTGAATACTTAACAAAATAGTGAGAAAATAAACAACTACCATGGAAAAAATTAATAGACTGAGATGAAAACTGAGCTGGATATATATAAAAAGATAATAAATGGATAGTTACTAAAGTTTTAAATTAGATCCCAAGAAATTGTAAAAAAAACTTAGAAAAAGACCAAATGCAAGATAGATTAAATTTGAAAAGTTCTTCAAAGCAGTGAATTAATAACAGTTGGAAAAGATGATGAAGCTATACATAAGACATTACTGCAAAAAAACTATTACTGTATGTTACTGGATAAATCAAGCTTCATATTCCCTTCTGACAGCTACATTTTAATAATTGAAGATGAAGCAAAATCTATGTAAGGCATTCACCAACTGAAGCTTAACTGCTATTAATAATATTACCAATTAACCAATAAAGCTAAAATAAGACGGTGAACCTCTCTTATCAGAGCTGATAAAATCTAAATTTTGACTTTATTTAATTACTCACCTTTTTATTTTATTAAGCATAACACTACCACTCAATTAAAACAGATGTTTCCATAATATTTATATAGGAATTTTACACATTATGTGCAATTACTACTTAAAGCCTATGATCTATAAAAGTAATTTTTCTTTTTAAATGACTTCAAAGTTTGTTGGAAATAAGCAAGTAAAATTTATATATATTGCATGTAATAATTATTTTGTATTTCAATATTTCAGTTTATTTATATTCGGTCTAAAATTGCAATGTAAATCTAGAATAGATGGTGCATTCTTTCGTAGATAGTAGATATTAGCACCCACATTATGTATGTATAAATAGAAATGAATCCATGTCTATTTTTAACTTTTTTTCAAATGTGGGGTGTGTGTAAAGTCTTTCTATACACAATATTATTATATTTACACATACTGTACATTGATTGCTTCAAAGTTACTTATTTTGTTACCATTAAAATATTTTATTTTGAGGGGTGATCAGTAGTAAGTTTATACAAAATAGACGAAAAGAAATTCATTCGTCACCCCACCCATATTTTCCCTACTAGTGTGGGAAGATTCAATACTTACGCTTTCTCCACCTTAAAATTAACAACTGAAATTGAGTTTGATAGTATATTTCAAATTAATAAAAGGTTTTAAACAAACACTTAGCAATAAAAAAAATGTTTAGTTCTACACGTGAACCGCTAGAATAAATAATGTGCGGGGTGGTAACCTACATAAACCATGACCGACTATTTAGATTACTGGTTGGGTTATAGTACCCTACAGTCTTAACTGCTAAACCTGCTTTCAGGTGAAACCTTTATCTGTCTATAATGAGGTTTTTGATGAGCGGGTGGAAAAAGGGTGGGTGGATGGTTTGAAATAACCAATATCCTCATCGGGAAAACAAAGGCAATTGAAAAAATGCTCAATAGAACAAAATATTTCATATTAAAAAAAAATTTCAATCTAAGAATACAATATACACATTTCATTATTCTACAGGCATTCTGCAAACAAACAAACACACACACACACAACGGCATTTTTAAGTTACATTAAAAACGACTTATTAAAAAGCAATATTCAGTATATAGTATATAACTAGTTTGTATTCATTTTAAAGGCTTAATAATATTGTTGTTAATGCTTTGGAAGAATAAGGATTACAATATACTATTAATTTCCACCAGCATTTTTTTTTAAACAGTTATAATTTTAAAAAAAAAGCACCACATATATATATATAATACAAAGCATAAAAGAATCATTATCTTAAAAGATACAAATTAGAGGGATTGAAATTTAGGTAGCGATTAAATGTAACAAATTCATTAAGACATATGAAATTGTTAAATTATAACTTAGTATTAGAGCATGGAATAATAACTATTAAAAAAAATCTCTGAAAATGATAAATTATGTAAAAGTTATGGGCTCAAAAATATATATATCGTAGGATTGCGTTAGCATTTATTCTTTATTAAATAAATAATTCACCTAAAAGTTTCATAAAAAAGAAATTCAATTTGGTGATTACTCATTCGAATAAATTATTGTGCTGTATCAAAACTAGGCTACATTAATGCTCTGCACTGGAATGCGAACAAAGACTCCGGCGTGATTGAGCCAATCAAGCGCTTTTAAGGGATTACCCACGTATATTAATATAATATACATTGTATAATTTCAAAATAGCTTCAACTTACCTAAAAGGAAATCATTGTTCCACACAATTTTTTAATAGTTTACAATATAAAACAGAAGATTTCATGGAGAAAGTTAAGAAAAATACGATTACTGATGAAAACGGCATGCTGTTTGTGTAGTAAATCGAAAAAGGATGCAACAAAATTGCTAACCAATTGCAAACTGACGGAAGCGGAAGTTAATTTTTTTTAAAATGGCTTCTTCATGGCATTTTTATTCTTTTCTCCCAAACAATTATGCTAATTTATCTTTAAATTTACCTTTTTAACTTTTAAATAAATAATTATAATTGCTGTGCTAATATGGGTAATTTGTATAATACATTTAAAATCACAATTTCTTTAAGAATTATAAACCTCTTGTTTTAATTATTGCTGTTTTTATATATATATTTTAAAATACTCTAATTAGAGTTTTTTTCAAAAAAATTTATGAAGCTTTTTTTTTCTCTAACTTTTTTCAGATAGATCGAACATTATATGTCAAAAAATTTGAATTTAATCGGAATTAGTAAAAAAATTAATAGAACTAGAATGATTGGGCCACAAATGTTGTCATCTTTTCAGCGACCCTGGACAATATCCTTTTGGAGTTTAAGCCATTCCCTTAGAAAATTGTCGCACAAACCTGAAAAATTTTTCATCACTACGCCTATCTTTTACGTTAATGCAGGTTGGTACTAGAGTCTTCTTTTTGAGTTTTTTAAATAAAAAAAAACTAATATTAAGATGCTTGAGTATATTGTATTACAACTGTGGTTACCATCTAATTAATTACTCTGCGGCCTCCAGGCAAAGAACACATAATCTTAAACATTATAGAAATTGGCTTAGACAAATCTTTATATCCGATTTTTTTTAATACTATTTATTGATTTTCTTAAGAATATAAATAGGAAGGCTTAAGAACGGTATAGTTTTAATTGATAATGTGTGTTGTGATAACATGTTATCTCTTTATTTAATTTTCTCCAAATACTGAAAATAAGAATGACAGAATAAGTTGCCTTTTTTTTTTTATCTAGATAAATTATGCTTTTTTTTTTTAGATTTGTAGAATCTGCTTGAGTTATCTTTCTCTAAAAAAGGCAGATCGATAAAATTCAATTGCTTGATCTTTTTTAATTTCTGTTTATTTCTCATTCAATTAATAATACTTTATTTATTTTATAAATGCATCACTTTCTCATTTATATATGCAATCCTCTAGTTATGTTTAGGCTTGCACTCTTTTTAAGTTTTTAAAAACAATACAGTGAGTATAGTGTAGAGAAACTATTTCCAAGATGCAATTCACGAAAATGATTTTGTTGATTGTTTCTGAAAGAAACTCTAACCTCCATCAAGATTTTCCAACTTGTTTAATCTTCTGTGCAGTGATAGATTGATGAACTCAAAAGCTAAAAGATCACTTGATCAAAATTCATTTCTGATATCAAAGTCACATGACCTCCAGAGCAGTGAACCATTTGATTAGAAACCATAGTTTAATCAAATATTCCATATGACATACATGCATTAGTTATATTTTTCCATACTCAAAATTAGGTTAATTGTATTTAGAAAAATGTTTTGGAATGACAATGCTATCTATCATCAATGTCTCTATCAAAATTTGAAAATAGAATTGTTTATCATCAAATTTCTTAATCTTTGTCTCTTTAATGAGAAAATTCATTACAATAATTACAAGATGTTAAAAATCTGAATTTTTTTTTATTAAGTTCAATATTTAATGCTAATACAGTGTATGAACTACCAGATTTATTGATCTATATAATAATTATCTCTCAGTGAAAGAAAAACTAATGGATAAAAAGTAAAATGATCACAAGATTATATTACTTAAAATCAAGAAAATAGTACATTTACAATCAAAATAATTTATTTACCAAAACTATATCCATTATTTAACAAAAAAATATATCGGTAACAAATCAAAAGCATGCAGAAATGCCATCCTTGGCTAATGTCCACAGAAATGAAAATACATAGAAGTGATCATGATTATTTTTTAATTTGCAATGCCCAAGTTTATTTTTTAATTTTATTAATATTAAGTGGATATTAAATTTTTTAATTGTTTTAGTAATTTATATTCTTTCAATAAAATACTATATTCCTAGACTTGTTTCATTGGAATTAAATAGATACATTATATCTGTTATAATATAATTATTATTCTTGAAAATTATAAGTTCTCTTATAAAATTTTCATATGATTGTATTTTTACAAATTGTAAAAAAAAAAATAAGTGATTAACTTTTCAGATTTTGAACTTTATTTCTGTCATATATCTTGCACTGCTGTTTTATTTGGTCTGTTATCTATCTTACTTGTGATATGTAACTTATCGTATAGATTCTGATGCTTGAAATGAAAATTTCTATATACTGTAATTTTAAAGAAATAACTCTACTTAAATCTCCAAATATACTTGAAGCATAATAAACCTCTATTAAAAAATTATAATTCGTGATAAAGTTTAAGGAGCTTTGGATATACAAGTATGTATAATAATCCTCTATATCTTGTGATATTTATTTTCAAGCCCTGTTGCAAATATGAAGTTTACTGATAATAATGAACTATATATTATATATAATAATGAAATATATATAGCATAATATTTCATACTGATATACTGGAGCATCTATATTACATTTTATATTTATTTGTTTTGTTAGAGCACTGCTCTGGAATAATTAATAGATAAAATTAAGATTTTAGCATAGTTTAGATATATAAAAAATAGGGTTTGTAAATAGTTTAAAAAGTAGATCAGAAAATAAAAGCTAAAAGTGAAACATTTTGGCACATTATAGTAAATATTTTTTTTTAGAAATTAATTTTAAAATAAATTTTTCATTTTTCATTAATATTAATAAAATATTTTTATTTGAGTTGTTCATTTAAATTGTAATTTCCATTTTAACCTTTTAATTTGTTGTTACAAAGCAAGCCAATTCATTTTTATTGGATTGTTTTACTGCATTTGTATTGAATAAAAAAAGAAAACATTTTCTTTGGTGAAAAATAAAAAAATTGTAGTTGATTATTCCTTTGGCCTTTAGTATTGTTGTTTTCATAAAAGTTGACATTTACAATTGACCGTAATTTTTTCTCACACTTTTTCGAAGCCACTATAAAAAGACAAATAAGAAGAATACAAATTCCAAACAAACTGTTAATTACATGTAATATGATGTTTGAAATTATACATTTAATTTGTAATTCCATATTAGGTACTATTACAAGAAATCAAAGTAAAGTTTCAAAACTTGCAATTGATAGTATTTTTTCTCTTCTCTCTCCCATCCTTTCCCCCCTCAAAACCAAATTAGAAATTGAAAAAACAGATAATACTAAAACTTCAAAATAAACCTGTCAATGAAAAGTAATAAAAGGTTTTTGATTACACATTGAATTTATAAATTACGGTAGCATTTTGATAAATCACTTTTTCACATCAAAAGAATATTAAATTTATTGATTAGTTATCTCATTATTGTTTCATGATATTGAATCGGTGTTCAACATGCATGTAGTATGTACACACGCATTGGCACAATTTAATTAATAAATAATTATTAAAGAATACATAAGTTTAGTGAATATTTTAAAAATAAATCATATGATATAATATAAAATAAAATATCTTTATATAACAGCAATATACAGAAATAATACAGAAAATAATACAGAAATAATACAGAAAAGCTGTTTTTGACAAATTGACAAATATTGATTTTTGTCCATTTTGTTGTGCTTGAACTATTTTATAATTTAAATCTACATTGCATATATAGCAACATTACATTTTTATATAAAATTAAATAGAACCTATTATAACAGCAACACGTACTAGTAAAAAGAAAAAATATATATACTTTATAATTTTCCATTCATTTATCATTAGCTGAATTTTTAATTAAATTAATTGATGTTTTATATATATATTTATACAATCATGTTTGCTATAATTAATGTAATTGGTTTCATATATCTTCTTTCTATTAGGTTCTTTAATATTGTGTAAAGGTTCTATATTTTTTACACAATCTATTTTATGTCCATATTTTAAATAAGGAATATATATGGCAGATTTGTCATCTCTTCTACTAATTGCATTAATTTCTTCTACTCTTTCATCTAATTGATTTCCTGTAGGTCCATAAATAAATAATAGTGCAATTTCCACAAGTAATTTTATATACATTTCCTTTTTTACATTTCTTATCATCTCTTATTTTATAATTACCTATTAATTTATCAAGATTTTTATTATTTGACCATCCTATGCTAATGCTTTTAGTTTCAAAAGTAACCTTTATTAGTTAAAAGATTACATACATTTTTGGGTCTACTTACCCATTGATGATTACAAAGTGTTCAATGTTATAAAGGTAAAATAATTATTAACCAGGTTTACAAAAGGGACATACCCTCAATAACAATTATGTCCATAAAAGGGTTGCTATAATCTTGTTTAATGTGTATCCATCCATGGATCTACATGGCTCAACTGCCAAGAAGTCATCCATCACCCAATGATCCCTATCCCTGGGGCCCCAAAGCAAAGACCCAAATGCTTCAGCTGAATAGGCAGACATCCAGCATTGTGCCAACCACTACAACAGGCACCAAGGCCATTAAGCATTAAATCCTTGACCTGCAGCCGAGCCATGCTGAGCCCATTACAGGTACCTCTATCTTCCAATTCAACAGTCCAAATGGACAGGGACCTCATTCGGTCTACCTGCCCAAAATTGGAAGGTCAACTAGGGAAAAGCTAACAAGTAACGAGCACTAATCAAAACCACCCTATAAAGGGGGCACAGCAGCTCATCAGAGCAGAAACGGTGCTGAAACTTTGACCCTGTACCCTCCCGGCAGGTTTTCCAGGTAGTGGCAATGATCACCAATATCCCACACCGATAAACCAGGCCCCCAATGGCTACCACCATCCACTCCTGAGGAGGGAAAGAGGAGTGCAGATCCATGCCTGCGCAATATTTCAACAAAACTCCATCAATGTTACAAAAATTGGCGGTGGCCCAAAGTGGACCAACTGCTTTTTACATGCTCTAAAAAATACATGATGTAGCGTACGTTGATTTTTTGAACATAAGTCGTCACCGAACGCAAGCAATCCATCAAGGAGGATATGGCAGCCCATCAAGACAAAGTCCATGCGGGAATGGTGGACTCTCTCAACCCGCCCGGTAGGCCTGGACATCCCTTTCCTGGGTGTGGCAATGATCACTGCCAATTCCCACAGATAAACAAGGCCTCTCATGACCGCCACCCCTCCCCTGGGGAAGAAGAGTCAGTGAAGACCTGTGCCCCCTGACTCAACCATGCTGATTCAGGCCAGTCCAAATGGCACATTCAGTCTCCCTACCCATCTAGACCAAGGAGAATGTACTACATTACATAGGTGATCAATTACAAAAATGCATGAAATAGAATACATTGATTTACAGAAATACGTGTTGTTAAATACATTGATTCTTTGTAGTCTTGAAATCACTGCTAATCTCACCTACAAACCACGAACACACCACCTGTCCATATCACTTCACACACTAAAGACGGTGGAGTTGGAAGTTTGTTTCACATCATTGTCAACACCTGATATTTTGAAATGTTCTACATACTTGTTCAGCTCATCAGACTGTAAAGTTCTCCAGGGTTTATAATCTAGCCAATATATTTCTACTTGGTTAATCTGATTATGAAAAGTGTAATCAGCACTATGGGATTCTTGCTTACTGTTTGGTTGTACAGCAGAGGTTGATGGCAAAACATGTTTTGATAATTTGTTTCTGTAACCGTACTATCGGCTTGACTGTGGCAAGACTTCAACTGTAACTCTTGCTTATGAAACTATTTGAATTCTGCTATCTAATTTACAATCTGGGTCTTGATTAGAAATCAGGTTTCAGTTGTGTAATCTAAAAGTTTGTACTTAATCTTTGAATTATTCCTAATAATTTTTAAATTAAAAGTGGCTGAATAATTTGCAGCCTCAATGTCTTTGTTTACATCTATACCATCATTTGTGCTTATTTTTATCTTTCAATCATCGTTTTTTAGCTCAGGAATCACTTTGTTGTAATTCTGTGTTAATTTGAAATTTTTTAAAAATATTTTTTGTGGTGCCCCACTTGCACCAAAAATGACCCAATAACTTTGGTTCTGATCATCGGAAAAACTTAAATTTTTGTGCAGGGAGATAGCTTAGATCATAGTCTATAATGTTTGATTCTAAAACTGAGATCGAATTTATATTTAATATAATTTTTCTCTCCTGCACTGTTTTGCCGCATTCGCCACTTTCGGTTCAACATCACGATATCATAACTTTTTTCCTATGACCTATTTAGCACTGGGATTTCTTTTTCCTATGATTAATTTATGTGTCTAATATGTCTCTTGGTCTAATTTCTATCTTGATCTCTGGTTTACAGCATTAGAAACTTGTTTTACTCTATTAATATCTGAAGTTAAGTTGAAATTCTTAGGACTATTTTTGTTAAGCATTTTTTTCCAAACGTTTTCAATGAAGTTTAATTTTCAAATCATTTTCCAATTTGTTCAATCATTAAAATATGATTCCTAGAGACTACTTATTTTAGATTATTTAATCTCATTTTAAATTCTTTTTCTAAGTTTCAACCTTACATTAATGATTCTAAGAATTACTAATACTGGCTTTTGCTTTGTTTTAATGGCAGCCATTTACATGAAACGAAACGATTGATAATTTCAATTATTTTTGAATGGGAACTGATTTAAAATTTCTAGAAAATGTGATAAAATAAGAAAACAAGTGTTCACTTACATTTTAGCAAGTTTTTTTTTTTCACAAACTCATAACTTGACAGAGTAATAAACCCCATCCTTATGGAGCCAGTGAACAGTCAACTGCTCAAACTGGCAACACTATTTTCCACTTTATGCTAATGCTTTTATCCATATAATTTTTAATGTAGGGGATTTGAAACACTGGTTTCTAAGATCCCTTCAACTATCCACTCTATCACATAGACAACTGATACTGATGACCACACATGTGAAAAACCTAAAATGATTTCCAATATACATATTTCATGCTGTACAAGCATTTATCGATTGGTCCAGGTTATCATCTCTGATATATATATATGTAATCAGTGTTCGGTTCATATTAAGATAGCAAATATTCAAACTTTAATGGACAGACTTTAATCTACTCCAATTCTTCAGCCATCCATACCATTTAAACTTCAAGTATATGAATTATGCTTGTATTTCAAAAATATTACAAATTCAGTCTGTATTCTGCCCATCCCTCTTTTGTGTATTTAAATGGACAAGGTCCTATACATGAGGGGTCGGATTGACTTAAGGTCAATATGGGCATGACAATAATATTAGCATCAACAACGGATTTGAGTGTTCCATCATCAGATTTTCAATGGTATGCATGGCCGAAGAGTTGGAGGATGGAATAGATTGAAGCCTGTCCATTAAAGTTTGAAGATTTGCTGTTTCAATATAAACAAAATACTGAATACATATATGTGTTGGAGATGATGATCTTAATCAACTGATGAGTGCTGTTTCAGTACGAAATACATTTATTGGAGATCATTTATCTTTTTCACGTGTGTGGTCATGCGTATTGGTTGAATGAGATAGAGTAAATAACTGAAGAGAACTTATAAATCTGTGCTCAAATCCCCTATATTACATTTAAACTCCAGCTATATGAATTATGCTTGTATTTTAAAATTATTCCATATAATTTTTATTTTTTAATAATATATGATAAATGTTAGAGAAGAATTAAAGTTTTATCCATTTTTATTATTCTTAGAGCTGCTATTATTATTTATAATAAAATTATTAAATTTAAATTGAATGGTTTAAAATTAAAAAGTATAAATTCAAAACTCTTAGGGCTTTAACCATAATTTTTGGATAATTCAATAAACTATTCTTTTTATGAAATAGTTTTATTTTTATTTGTATTATATCTATCATTTTTATGTTTAAAATTTTTATTAATTGCAATAAGCTGCCTATCTTATTTTCTTCATCCAATAGATCTATTTAATTCACACTTATTTAACTTTTAAATTTTGTATTAATAAAATTCCTTTGTTTATATTGATTCAGAAATTGTTTGTAAATAGATTTTTTTTTACGAGAGTCCATAGGAATAACTTATTTGAAGTTGACTGTTTTTTACTGCCATTTTAGAAATCAAACTGTCCTGTATTTTTAAATAAGGAAATAAAGAGGAAGTAGTGTTAGAAATAAATTATTTTTGCTTTATTATTTTCATTAATGCTGTAAAAAAATTAAATCTATATAAAAATAAGCATGTGTATATTATAATGGTTTATATTGTCATTAATAAAATTTATATAATATATGGAAAGTATTTATATATTTGCAAAGTTATAGATAGTAAAATTAGTGTTTAAATTTTGAGAAGAATTTGTGTGCTTTAAAAAAGCAGGGAATTTATGAGTGGATAAAAGGTCTATTGTAGTTGTTTGTGTTTTGCAATCATCCAGCAGTTGCTCTGTGAACAAAAAAATTGAAATTAGAGAATTATTATCATTTTTTTAAATATTAATTTGTAATTTTTTATTTAAATTTTTTTTTAAGCATAGAAACTGTGGGAATATGAGATTACTGTATACATATATTGAAACCAAAAGGCATTCTCAACCCACACAAAGTCAGTTGAGGTAGTGCCAATAATGTGGAAGTGCGACTATCACTAATATACCTCAACTGTGTAATACACAACAGATTTTATATTTCTATATAAGGGTAAAACTATTCTATAGTTTGATACTAGATTCATATTTAATAAAATAATGAATTTCTCAAGTTATTCAATAATAGTGTGTATGGTCTTAATTTTATTATATTGCAATGAAAATCGTTGCAAATATATTGTTTCTTACAGAAAGAAGTTTGCTGTTGATTGAAAGGGAACCCTTTGATTCATTTTGGAGGCCTTTAAGGGCAAATTCCTAATGTCCACTCCATATGTTTTTGTCATTGCAGCAGTTATTACTATATGATTATTCATATAGTATACAAATATGGATGGGCTGCTCACCAACACCCATTAGCTAGCATGGTGAGTTTATTGACTTTTTACTTCTGAAATTAAGATCAAGAAACTCCATTGTCTTCTCAGTTGCTTGATAAGCTAGAATGAATTTGTGAATGATAATTTTTTTTTAATAGATATATTGAATCATGACAGACAAAAATAAATCATGGCTCTTATTCCCAGGAAGATGTTAAGTCATCAGCCAAGGCAATGGTTGTTTGGCCAAAAGCAGAGAGTGCTAAGAATCTCCTGATTGTAGACCCAGGCTGCCATTTGATGATGACTTTTTACTTAGGTATTTACAACTGCAGATTACTTTCAAGTGAAGGAAGATAAATGGGACATTATTGGACTTTGTGAAGTTAGAAAAAAAGTGAAGAGACGATTTAAAAAGTGGACCTGTACTCTATTACAAAGTCACAAATATTAAAACTACAAATGAAGTAGGATTCAATATAAATAAAAAGTGGAAGAACAACATTGTGAAGATTGATGGAAAGATTAGTTATTCAAATTAATAGCAGATACCAAATGCAGGTAATTCAGGTTTATGCCCAACAAGTTCTCATAGTTATGAAGTAGTAGATTTTTATATGGATGTACAAAAGACTTGGTCAAACTAAATATTTTAAAATTGTTATGGGAGGCTTTAATGCTAGAATTGGTAAACGAAAGATGAAAGTGTTGTAGGTAAATTTGATTATGGTAATAGAAATGAGAGAGTACATAGACTTGTGGAGTTTGCAGAAAGAGAAAAACTTTATATTATGAATTCTTTTTTTGAGAAAAATGTTAAAAAGAAATGGACACATAAGCATCCAAATGAAGGTACAACAGAATTGGATTATATTTTAATTAACAGATAATACATATTTCAAGATTGTAATGTTCTTAATAAATTGAAAACTGGAAGTAATCATCGATTAGTAAGATGTAAGATACCTGTTATTGTAAAACTAGAGAGACAAAAATCATTAAAAAAAACAAAACAATATTTACAGTTGATATTCCAAATCTTCAGAAACATTCTAATGAATTTAAATTAGAACTTGCAAATCAGTTTCAAGTATTAAGATTTTGAACATGATTCAGATTTGAATGAAATTAATAAGAAAATAATTGATACACTTTTAAAAGCTGCAACAAAAATAACTGGTAGAAAAAAGCAGCAATTGGCCAGTAAAATTTCTACTGAGACTAGAAAATTTATGAAGAAAAAAGGAATATGAAGATATCTAAAAATGATGCATTAAGAAGGATTGAATATCTCGAATTTTGTAAAATGGTGCGGAAAAGAGTTGATAATGATATAAGAATGTATAATTGTGAATTAACAAGGAAAACTGTAGAAGAGAATAAAAGTCTCATGAGTGTAAAACATTTTGGTATTGGTAGGAAACTTATATCTGCAATAAGAAAAAAAGATGGAACTATCTAAAAAGAGAGATGATATCATGAAATGAGTAAAAGTGTTCTTTAAAGAATTATATAGTAATAAAGAACAAGTACCTCTTATATCTATTATATCTTCTGAATTGGTCAGGATTTCAAATGAAGAGGTTGAGACATGCAATTAAATTTATAAAGAAGGGAAAAGCTCCAGATAATAATGGAATTATAATCGATATATTAAAAAAAGTAGGTGAAGAAATAGACAAAATTTTGGCAAAATTATATACCAAATGTCTAAATGATAAAGATGTACCAGATCATTGGAAGAATGCATTATTAATATTAATATTTTCAAAAGGTGATAAAGAAGATATTAGAAATTACAGACCTATCAGCCTTTTATCAATTTTATACAAATTTTTTACCAAGATAATTACAATTCGCCTACAGAAAACATTGGATTTCAACCACTCAAAAGAACAAACTGGATTTAAAAGTGGTTTTAGTAGAGTAGAATCATATTGAAGTATTGAGAGAAATTATAGAAAGGACCAATGAATATGAGTTGCCATTATGCTTTGGATTTGTATTATGAAAAGGCATTTGATTCTATAAGCATTTCTTCAGTGATTAAAGCATTGGTTCATCAAGATATAGATCCAGGATATTGTCATATTCTGAAGAATATTTATAAAAATGCAACTACAACAATTAGATTACATAATGATACTAGAAAAGTCAACATTGAGAAGGATTAAACCATTAAACATCACATGATCACTATCTCATACTAGCACATAATTAATTGAGAAGGGTGTAAGGCATGGTGACTCCAAAACTTTTTACAGCAATGTTGCAAGAAGTATTTTCTGGAAATAGAAGTAAACGGAAATTATTTAAGTCATTTAGATTTTGAAGATGTAGTGTTTTTAAATAATGCTTTAGAGCTTCAGGAAATGTTGCAAGAATTATCAGATGAAAGTATATTATTAGGACTAAAGGTAAATGTTAAAAAAGACTAAAGTAATGTTCAATGGATTTTCTCAAAAGATGAAAATAAAGATTATGATAGGTTAGAAATTAACAACTACAAATACCTTGGTCAGATTATTCCTACAGATGGAAACATAATAGATGAAATTAATCATAGAATTAAACTTGTTTGAAGTGCTTATGATAAAAATAATTTAATCTTAAAAGAAAATATGCTTATGTGCTTGAAAAGGAAGGTTTTTAATAAATGTGTTTTACCAGTTCTTGCTTATGGATTTGAGACTTGGACACTTAATAAAAGAGCAATACAGAGACTCCAGACCAATCAAAGAAGTATTGAGAGATGCATATTAGAAATAAGAAGAGATTGAAAATGCAATATATGGGTAAGAGAACAAACAGGTGTTACTGATATCGTTGAAAGAATTAAAAGACTGAAGTGGAGTTGGGCTGGACATATTGCTAGAAGTGATGATAATAGATGGCATTGAAATCTTAAACTGGATTTCAAGAGATTGTAAAAGATCCAGAAAGAGACCACATGTGAGATGAATGGATGAAATAAAAAAGTGTGTAGGGGTGATGTGGAGAAGAGATGCTAGAGATCGGAGAAGATAGATTGAACTTGGAGAGACCCTCATTCTGCATTGGATTGATGATAATGGTTGACAATGATGATGGTGATTTCTATAAGAACTAATTAAGAGTAACTCAATCAGTGTTTTATTCTAAGGTTAGCAATTTTAAATGTAAAGTTGACTATCTCGGTGTTATATAAAGTAAGAAAAATGCATGAATGTAAAAGGTGTTTACTCATCTTAGGATATGACAATGTAAAAAGGATTTTCTGTATATCATCTTACCCAATACTTTTATATTTCAGGTAGCATCACTATAATGATGTATTTAATCCAGATAGATTTATGTGTAATCTAAAATCTTAAATATGATCTTTTTTTTTTTTTGTAAATATGCAGTGACGATGCTTTAGTAATGACAAAAGAGAAGTATTAAAAATTAACAATTGCTTTATTATATAATATAAATAAATGATAAAAAACGAATAATAACTAAAGAAAATTATGTAAAATATTTAATAAATGTTATATTTGTTTCCTAAATCTAATTTTAAACTTGGTAAATGAAAAAGTGTATTATTGTACACTATTGTAAAGGCACTAACATTAAATAGGAATAGATTACTTATCATATCAGAATAATGCTCAATTTAAATACTGGAGGATAATAATAATTATAATAATAATACAAGATATATATTTTATAGTTGTCCTTTATTAGTTTATTTTTACAATTTATCAATTATTGATCAACCTCACTTAATTATGCTGGAAAAGTTTTCATTCTTTTAAAAGAAGCAAGTACAATTGTTGCTTAGGATACCTAATTGATATTTACAACATAGGGCTTATTTATTTCACCTCTAGATCTTTTACTGGGCTCATCTGCAGGCTGAAATGTTAGGAGTAAGATTCTATTAACAAAATATAACTAGATCATTTGGATGCATTATTGCATATTATATAACATTTGAAAAATTAATGCTAATATAAAAGAGTGGTGTATAAAATATTCCTTACAAATTTACTCATCTAAATAAGAATGATTAACTCCATTTTTAACTTTGAGGTTGAACTTAAGAACTCTAAAAGATATAATAATTGCAATATAGCAAAGTTTTGTATAAGTTTAATAGTCACTAAGATTAATCACATTTTATCCTATTCAATATTACTAATAACAATATTAAATAAAAATATTACCTTTACATTCGTATAATAATATCTGAGAAATGATAATATTTTTTATTACATTAATAATAATAATAACTAACTAAGAAAAAAGCAATTATAATAAAGTTCATTAAATAATACATCAGTGTATACTTCAATGGTTATAATAATTCAAAAAATTTATCCCAATGAAATATTGATAGGTGAGAATATTCTTGTATTCTTGGGAATTTATAATACTTCAAGATGATATAAAGCACAATTAATCTTTTTGATAATGTAATCGATTAATAAGTTCATTTTGCACAATTGTTAATCCAGGGTAAGCTATATTTAACACGTTAATCCATTTTAAGGTTTGTTTCTAAATTTGATGTTTATCATTCTTAATATTTGCATTCATAATCCATTACTGGCATTTAAATATTTAGCATTTACAGCCTATTATCTATTTTCTTAAGCACTGGAGAAAATTCATAGTTTTTTATACAATGCAATTTAATCCTTTTGAAAAGATATAATTTTAACCAAAAGATTAGCATTCCATACTTCTTTCATCTGAAGAATTATTAATCCTTTAGTTTACAAATCTTCAATCTTTGTTACTAAATTTTAATCATATATCTGATCAAGCAAATAGGTTATCATTCATAAACAATGATTTTCATTAATTTTGAATTAAATTTCAGCATTTTTTCAAGCAATGAAGTTTAGGAAGGCATATTTGAGTTGAAAAATTATTATTTAAAGTTTTTCCATTCATAATTAAAGATGAGACAAATTCACAATATTGAGATGTATATGCACAATTCTGAATTAAAGAGAACATTTTATTTTCCATATTTTGAGAATAAATATCAGCAAATTATTTGCAGTTGATAAATATAATTTTCCAAATATTTCAGCTAAAATTATACTATTACTTTCAATTGAAGAAATCCAATGATTTAATTTGAAGTTGTTAGCATTCAATGAATCAATTTATCCATTTCCATTAACAGTTGGCTGCATGAGATTTCTTGAAATAATAATTAATGAATTTCTGATTTGTTTGTTGTTCATTTTTTTCTTAGTATAATAAGAAGCCATTTTTCCCAACAAAGTCAAAATGCCTAGAATAGTTAGTTAATCTACTCAACTATGTTTGATGAAGGCAAACAAAATGGTTAATTTTGTAAAGATGTCTGATTTCTCCAAAATTCACTTTATACCAGTTGATCACCTGATGTCTGGATTATAAAATATTTCCCATCGTGCAGTGGGGTCTCCTTTTTTTCCTAAGAAAATTTGGAGAGGGTGGTCAAGATTATTACTAGGCAGTTGAAAGAGACTTAAGATTTTTGAATCAACATGGTAAAACTTATGAATACCATTCAAAAATGAAGAAAAATAAAATAATAATTTTAATCTTTTTCAATTGCTTCATTTTTATTTCTGGATTTAAAGTAATATACAATCATTTATTTAAAATAAATAAATCATAAAACTATAAACTTCTCAGATATTTATTTCAATTAGTTTTAAATTTACCTTTTAATAAATATTATTAAATAAATATCTGAACAAACTAAACCAATCTTTGCTAAATCTAAACATGTAAGTTTTTACACACACATTCAAAATATAAAATGTTAGAACTGTTTGTTCTATACCTAAATAAAAATATATTCTGAATATAATTGCTTTATTCTATAATATTTTAGTGTTGTAATGTTAAATTTATAATTCTATTCTATATTTCCATATTAAATTATTTGTTTTATGTATGTGAGCAGCTCTGTTTGTTTATACATTTTAATAAAAATATAAGCATATATATTTTTATATAAGTGTTGATCATAAAATTGCTTGAGAGGCCATTTTTAAATGCTTCATAAAATTATATTTTCTCTTAAGCATTAATATGAAAGGCTTTTAAACTTGTTTCTAATTATATAATTTGCTATTCATCCAATGACAATGTTGAATATATTTGCTTAATATAAAAAATAAAGCCAATATTTTTTTTCTAGTTTATAAGTTATAATAGCTAATTTACAGAAGCATCTGTAAAATTACAGTATGTATATAATAACTAAAATTAGTTTTTTTTTAATTGGAATAGCATTTCTTTCCATTACATATAATATGTGAGAAATAACTTGAATTATTCATTATGGATTAGTGAGTAAAACCTTGTTCTCTGAATTTTTTTTATGAGGGATGATAGTGATAAAGGGAGAATCATTTCTCACTAATTTCATAGTATTGACATTATGAAATAATTCATTATTATATCTGTTATTTTTCATACAATTTAGAAGAATTGAAGAATAGTGATTTTTATAAATGGACATTTCTAGATTAATTCTCAACCGAATAAAGTAAAAATCAGTCAGTTTTATTGGTTGAATGAATTATAGTGTTTAATTGGCCATTTGGTTCTGAAATACCATATGATCTTCTGAACAACTAATCATACTTTTTTTTTTTATTGATACCTTTTAGTCAATAATAATATCTCTCATGGAAAGTTCACATCATTATTGGAGACTGATTATTAGTGAGTTAAAAAAAATTGTAGGAAACTATTTAATAAAATAATAACCATTGTATTTTAAAAAAAGTATAAATCAATTTAATTAAAATTATAAAAATTAAACTATTATTTGATAATAATTGGTTGCATTATGCTATAAATAAATTTTGATTAGTGTATTTATTCCAAGAGTCTCTGGTAGAGTAATTAAATATTTCTATTATAGAGTTAAAGCAACAAGATCTTAAAGTAATAATTTTACTGTCTATAACATATTTTACCCTTATTTTCATTAGTGGATGTTGATCTGCATCATTATGCTAATTCTTAGAGATGTAAGAATTAACTTAATTAAGAATTTTTTAAAAACTTTGTTTTTAAAGTAGAAAATCTATTTGTCTATTCCATTTCTACCATCTTGTGTAAACTTGACTAATCAATAAATACCAAATGATAATTCTTAATAATTCCCTTTAAATTGTAGTTTTCATCAATGAGAGTTTTGGATATTGATCTAGTGCATCTAGAATTTTTGGTTCTAATGATTATATAAATTGGCAAAATTGAAATAGAAGAAATAAATTTACTATTTAAAAAATAATGGGTAAATAGAGGTCATGTGATGCTTTGTTGATGATTGATAAATCATATTTGTATTGAATTGGATGTAGCAAAAACTTGGCAAATAAATTTTTTATTAAGACATCATAAAAATTAAACAAGATAGTGAATATTATATAATGCCATCCATTCAACATGATTTAATAAAATCCAATCATACTTTATATTTGTTGAAAGTTTGCAATGATAGCATTATATTGGTAATCATGTGTTGGACTATTTCCATCATGTAGTTTTTAGAAAAATTCAAACTTCCTATTTAAACTTTTCAAATTGCATTCAACAGTTAGTAAAAATGGACATGTTAATATATATCACAAAATCATTTCAAGTGGCATTCTCTCTTTTTTCTCCAAATGTTGCTGGATAAATTAGTGATGATATTAGCATGAGAATCTAATTGTGGCCTTTAGATTCATGCATACTGAATTTAAGGGAACATTCTAATCAATTAGGATGTTCTGTCAATTTTATATATAAATATTTTAGATACTTATGAAAACAACTCATGTTTGCCTTCTACTGACAAAATAGCCTAGTTAGTTTGAGTCTCCTTTAAATTCACTATTCATGAATCCAAAGATCATTGGTTTAATTTTCATGCTAATATTGTCACTGGTCAACCAGCAAATACCTAATGCAAAAAGGAAAATAATATCACTCAAAACATTGTCTTATATATTAACCTGTGTGTTATTATTAACAGCTGAATATATTTGAAAATTTTAAATAAAATTTGAATTTTTCTGAAAACAATTAAAATTAAAAGATAGAAATTGTCTAATATGTAAATTACAAATACTTTATTTTAATTTAATCATTGATCATTAGTTATTTATGAAAAGGCAGAATCTGCACACTAAACCAGCCCCCCTTCATCAAGACTTTGACTCTTACTCTGTCTGCAAGTACATGTAGCTATTTTCTTCCTTATGACTGTCAATTAGAGAAGTGACCAATGGCATGAGAATTTTATAATAATTGGATTACATACCATCCTATGTGATTGAAGACAATAAAGTGAAAAAGAATTAGATGAAACAGGAAATAAATTGTTTTGGAAACAGTAAATAGGTTTTCATTTACCAGAATTATGTTTCATGAAATTATCTTATCAGATGTAGCTTCAGTTGAGCACTTACTGAATTCTTGCCTTCTATATTTACAATTCTTGCCATGTTAGAGAATGGTATTTAGAAAATATTTTTAATTTTGTAAAAGTTATCTTTAAAAAATGATTTAGTAATTAAAGTTAAAAAAAACTCACTTTCTATCAAATAGTGATGAAAGAAACATTTTCAGCAACTTTCAGCATTTTATATAGAAAGGAAAGCTCGGATGATGAGGTAGAGCCTACTGTTTAATGTGCTATGATTGTATTTGATAATTTAGAAGAACATATTTCATGATAGTGATAAGCTACTTATACTACATTAGCTATGTAGAGGGCTGTTATTTTACAAAATTTATTGAATGGAAGTGAAACATGGACTTTTATTGACTTAACATAAAGGAATTGAAAATTTTTAATTTAATGATATTCTGTAATATTCTGAAAAAATAAGCACTTAATATCTTTGGATTTTTGGAACTAGTGACATTGAATCTACAATTATTTGATTAGATATTTTAAAATGGATAGAGAATAACATTTTGTAGTGAATCTGAACATAATGTTCATGGGAAGGCATGTTATAATGATTATCACAGATAGTCTTAAAAGCTCCCAAAGTGTTTTACTAGATAATATGGCTAATGCTGGAATACAAAATAGCTATAATTAGGTAAAGTACTCAAATCTTTAGATGAAAGATTTGTTATCAGAAAGGTTATACAAGAATATTGCAAAGGCCGATGTGCAACATTATATTTGTGGTTTATAGATTGGTTTATATAGTTATGACATAAACTCGTTTTTAATTCTTATTTTACTTCATTTCTATTGTTTACAGTTAGGTTGGATATATTTATTTACAGATGATTACTAAAAACAGTTGTTTTATGAACTCAAAGTCTAAAAAAATCCAATCCTTACACAATTCAATGCTTTCAATAAAAAGCATTGAATTGGAGTTTACAAAGATTTGATTTTTTAAGTTCTTAATAGAATCTTACTAATTTTTTATTTATTTTTGGAATTCAAGTGTGTGAGGATTAAATTTTTAGATTTTGAATTCATATTAAAAATAATGCATTAAATGATTTTAAGACATAGAACACCATGTGATTGTATTAATTAAAATAAATGCATGATGGTGATAAATAAATAAAATTATTTATAATTAATTTTATCGTGATTTAATTAAGGTTTTTGAAACAGTTAATTGAACAGATATGCTATTTTCTGCTGAAATTTATTCGTAATAGCAAGAGAGGAAGTGTTTATTCATGGTTATGAAAAATTTTGACATGTAAAATAAAAATTGATGTTCCACTTTTATGATAGTGGTTTTTGCAATAGCTTCATGAAAACAACTATTAAGATACAACATAAGTTTGATAGCAGAGTTTTTTCCTTGAAATGATTAAAAAAGCAAAAGCATGCTTTTCATTTTCTTGGCTCTTAGATTTATAGTATGTTGTTAATTGTCTTATTTTTCCCATTTCAAAGTAATTTACCAAATATTTTTAATATTTTGAATAGTCTGGAAAAACATTGTAAACTGTAGATCAGACAAAATAACTTTTTTACGTATGGATTATTGTTATATTTCCAGTAACTTAAAATCAAATTTAATCCTTTCTAATAACCCATTAAGACTTTGTTGTCAAACTTATTGATTGTTGACTATATTCACTGTTAAGATTTCTAAGGCTATCAAGATGTGCATCAATTTCCAAAGCAAACCCCATTAAACTTTGATGAATTTTGTTGGAAGCAATCTTATAGAGATAAAATATCTGCCAAAAATTAATATTTGTAATGTGGCTGCATTGTAACTGAAGTGAAATGTAGATTCATTACTATATAATTCTCAGTTAAGATCTGGCTTTTATATAGTAATGTAATTAAGCACCTATGTTGAGAAAGATATCCAAGAAAATGAATAATTAATCAACAAAGTATATCATTGACTTCAGTCGACTCCTTATAATATATTAAGTTCAGGTGGGAACTATGAAGGATCTTGTTATTACTAGTTGCTTTATGTAAATTTATTATGTTTGTTAATGTTCAGTAAACTCAAAAATTTTATTAGCTAATGACTGAAAGTTGAGGGGAAGAGAGTTCTAACTTTAATAGTAATAATTATCAGCTTGAGGATGTAAATCACTTTAAATATCTTTGTAACTTTTTAGATTGAAAAGTAGATTTGAATATTTAGGTGCAACACAAACTATTATACTCTTGAGCATTTACATTAAAAGCTAGGATATTTTATTACAGTGATAAAACCATTTCAACTAAATTAGCTGTATATAGAGTTATTTATTCTTTTCTACTTTATGGAAATGAAATGAGAGCTCCCTATTAATAACTTAAGTTGCTGGAAAATTTTTATTTATTGAGATTGCATCGTAAACTGAAAATATGGTTGAATGATCATAAGATTATTTGGTACATTCTTTAGCTTTCTGGATGGGATATGGAATTTATTGTAAAAGTATGTTTTCATTGGATTGGACAAATGAACTTAATACCAATTGGTATATTCTTCCACTTAATAGTTATGATGCAATTGAATTTATTATTGTAAAGGCACATATTTATTAGATTGTGTGATCACAAGACTGCTTGATGTGTTTTTTAGTTTGCTGAATGGGATAATATTGAATCTTATATCATAGATAAGGGTATGACATGAAACTTTCCTAAATATATTTTATGATGATTGTGACATTGTAGATCCATTTATTTTATAATGGTTATTTCAAAGTCACTCTAAAGAATTGTAATATTAATGCTTTTATTAGGGAAATATTGCTGATAGAATATAATGGAGGGCTACAATTTGTTTAGGCATTGAAGTCTTTTAGAAAGAAAAGGAAGCCCCACAAAATGTCAAATAAATAGATTAAAAGATCAGCATGTTATATTAATATGTTAGTGTTCATAAATTGACTTCATATCTTCAATTTCTTATGCTTTATCTATTTATCTTCTGGAGTTAGAACGTCAATCTCATTTACATAAACAGCTGCTAATGACGATAATTATAACATTTTACTGTACAAACCCCCTATTAGGCATTTCAAAAGATAGTAATATTAATAGACAATAAATAAACTTCTATAGAAAACCCAAATATAATAGACATTACACTAACCTCTATAATTGTTTCTTCACTTCTCTATTTTTCATTATTTAGTGGCTGACTGATGTCCAAGAAAAGTCAGAAATTTGGCTTGTTTTAGCCATATTACAGGAGACAATTTTTTCTGTCACCTTTTCTATAATCCTTCATTATCATTTTCAATGATTATTGATCCCTGCAGAATGAAAATATCTCCAAGTTCAATCCATCTTCTCTGACCTCTAGCCTCTCATCTCCACATACACCAGCACACTTTTTTATTTCATCCATCCATCTCACATGTGGTCTTTTTCTAGGCTTTTATAATCTCTTGGAATCCTGTTTAAGATTTCAACTGTCCATTTGTTTATCATCTTCTCTAGCAATATGTCCAGCCCAACTACACTTCAATGTCATCCATGTATTTCATTTTTGATCTGTTCTTGTTGCCTCTAACATGGAGCTCTTGTATTTCTTTGAATTATCTGAAGTCTCTATATTATTCTTTTGATAAGTGTTGTAAGTTTCAGATTCATAAATAGGAACTGATAATGTACATTTATTAAAAACCTTCCTTTTCAAACATGCAGGCATATTTTCTTTTATTATTTCTACCAAATGCATTCCAACCAAGTTTAATTCTATGATTAATTTCAGTCATTATGTTTCCATCTATAGCAATAATCTGACCAAGTTATCTTTAGTTGTTAACTTCTTCTAACTCTCATTATCAATCTTTAGTTCGTTTTGAGAAAATCCATTGAACATTACTTCAGTCTTTTTGACATTTACCTTTAATCCTACTTTATTACTTTCATCTGATGATTCTTGCAACATCCTGAAGCTCTAAAGCATTATTTGCAAAAACAACTACATCATCTGCAAAATATAGATGATTTCAATAATCTACATTTACTATTATTTTCTTAGCTTTCCTTTTTAATTCACAAAATATTTGTTGCAAAACCGGTAAAAAATTTTGGAGATATGAAGTCATTGTGTCATACGCCCTTCTCAACATAAATCTTTTTATTATCATTAAGTAATCTATTGCATTTTTTATAAATATTCTTCAGAATATGACAGTATCCTGGGTCTACACCTTGTTGATTCAATGCTTTAATCACTGAAGAAATGCTTATAGAATCAAATGCTTTTTCATAGTCTGCAAATTCAAAGCATAATGGCAACTTATATTTATTAGTCTTTTCTATAACTTCTCTCAATACTTTGATATGATCCACTGTAGTAAAACCACTTTTAAATCCAGCTTGATTTTTTTGATGGTTAAAATCGAAAGTTCACTGTAAACAAGTTGTAATTATTTTGGTAAAATTTTTTTATAGAACTGATAAAAGATTGATAGGTTTATAATTTCTGATATTTTTTTTCTCACCATTTTTAAATATTAATATTAATACTGTATTCTTCCAATCATCTGGTACATCTTTATCATTTAGATATTTGGTATATAACTTTGTCAAAACAATTTCTATTTTTTAACCTGTTTCTTTTAAAATATTGATTATAATTCCATTATTACATGGAGCTTTTTCTTCATAAATTTAATTGTATGTCTCACTTCTTCATTTAAAGTCCTGGGCAATTCAGAAGATATGATAATTGTAGGAAATACTTCCTTTGTTCTTTATTGCTATATAATTCTTGAAAGAACTCCTTTACTCATTTCATGATGTCATCTCTCTTTTAGTAATAGTTCCATCTTTTTATAGTTTCCTACCAATACCAAAATGTTGTTTTACACTCCAAAGACTTTTATTCTCTTCTATAACTTTCCTTACTAGTTTGCAATTATACTTTTTTATATCATTATCAATTGTTTTTTGCATCATTTTACAAAATTCAAGAAATTCCCATTCTTCTAAATGCATCACATTGCTTTTTTTTTTTTCATAAATTGTTTTATCTCAATAGAAATCTATAATTGTTAGGGAAAATATAATGCTACTTACAAAATACCTACAAATAAATTTTTGTATTCCATTTTTTTACATCAATTTATTCTGCAAATATTCTCCATTATACATTTTTAAATAGTGGAAATAGTTTTGAAGAAGTCTATTGGACAGACAAATTTGAGTATTTTTTGAAGTTTGGAATAATAAAATATTGTATTTGCATTATGTGATGTGCATAGAAGAATGAAGGTAGTATTGTTTGCTTATATTAGTAATAATACAGTCAATGTAAAAGTTAGCCTTTTTTAAGTCAAAAGAGTTCTAAAAAAGATTGTTGAATAATCAAAACTATCAGCTATTTTTGAAAATGTGGACTAATAGAGAAATTATGTAAAGTGCGTAGAAGAGTATATTACCATTATTGTTTATATTAGATTGACTGTAAATCTCTCACCAGTGTTAAGGAATTCTTTTCCATAGAACATTTTTATCAGCAAAGAGAACACTTTACCAGATTTCTCTTTTTATCAAATCCATTGATTACATCCTGGTATTACAGCAGCAATTCCTGAAAATCTTGTATTGTTTGAATAAAAGTTAAGTGTATACTGAATAATTGATGACTTAACTTGCCATGGCAGTAACTGCCTAAATGCCATGTGCAGCCTAAAATTAATAATATAAAGTAAGGATTTAACTTCTTATTTGAACTCATCTAAAATGAATGAAGTCCCATGATTATTTCATCTGTTACCAATTTATCACCTCTCACATGTATGACATGACAATCGACCTTGATGAATCAAGATTTTCTTTGAATTGACAGTAGATGAATTCTTTCAGACATCTAGTTTTCCTCTAACTGCTATTGTGCTAATTAAAATAATGGTATAACAATTTTAACTGCATTAATATTTTATATCTAAATATTTTTAAGTATATAAACCTGATCAAATAATGGTACAAAAATTTTAAATGTCTTAATATTATTAATCTAAATATTATTCTGATAAGTATATAGGTTTATATCCTTATCAGAAGAATATTTAGATTCAGAGTATTAATCAAATTTTTTGACTAGCAAAATATCAGTAAGATGAAAGCTACAGGCATCAAAGTGTGTGATCTACTAGCAGTCCAAAGGCAGTCTTGATTCATCAGTACTTATTGTCGTACCATATAAAATCAATCATCAATAAATTGGTAAAAGTTGAAATAATCATGAGGCTATGTTCATTTTTGATGAGTTTAAATAAAGGCTTGCTCATTCAAATTACCAGTCGACTTCTCTTTCTTTCTCTTCAATGTATACTATTTGAATATGTGATTGGTTCTCTTTTCCAGCTGCTTATAGTGCCATTTTTGAATCAGTGGATTTGTTGTAGAGCAACATTTTAACAATTCATCACAAAAATTTTAAGATGTTGTGTTTTTGGATCATGAATTATTATATGAAAAATTTGACTGTGTTTTGTACTTCCTCTTTCTACCATAAGAAATTTTGCATATCACTTGAAAACACTTGCAACTCATGACTTCACTCACTATCACACACAGTTTGAATCATATCAAATGTTTTGTTCCATTGTGGTTTAAGGTATGAAACTATCACATTTCATGTTATGTATTGTTATTTAGATATGCTATAGCACCTTAAAATTTTTGTAGAGAAGATCTAAACTATCACTATGTAACGTTGATTCAAAGTGGTGTCGCAGGCAACTTGGAGAGAAAACCAATCAATTTTTCACTGGGACACATGAATGCCATTCAATTATTTTCGCTTTATAATTTATTTTTTAAATACATCACTATTGCTAATATTATTCTTTCAGTTTATCTTTTTCATTGTTTTTTTTGCAATCCACTTTTTTTTTTGTGTGAATGATCTCAAATCACAAGCTCATTTTAAATCAAAACATTTTCCACTTTTTTTTTCGGTTTTAATTTTAAGAGATCACAAAATATTGTACTACCCATATTAAAAGTTTATTATCAATGCAACTTTTACTTTTATATTACTATTGTTATTTCTGTCAACAGATAACCAACTTACTTAGAAGTATTGACCTGGTTCTTATTTTTCCATTTGTAATCTTGACTTATCCTGATTATTTTAGCATTATATGTCCTCCATTAATGATACACTTTTTTTTCAGAACCTTTTACTCTTTTAAAAAGTTCTTTCAGTTCTCCCACTATTAAGCTATTGTCTAATTTTATATTGGTTTCAGGATGTGATTATACATTCTTAATTCTATTCTTAAATCTTTTCTGAATGAATATAATAATCAGTTAAAATCTTTTCTATGACTGATGTTTTTCTTGTCTTAAGAGCATTTTTTATAATAATTTTTAATCATACATTTATTATTACTACATTATTTTTACAAAAATTTATTAACTTTTCATTTTTAATACTAACATAATCTCCTACATTATTTTTTTTCTTTGACTTATCACATTTTTATTTCATTCTGCCAAAATATTTTTTATCAACATTTTCTATTTCTTCATGTATATTTATTTTTTCTTTGTTATATTATTTAGTCTATATACTCATTTATATAATTACCAGATGTTTTAGAATGCTAACAATCTATTATTTATGGTATTGTATTTATGTAACTGTCTTACTTTTGGTTGTAAGGCAATACCTATTTCATTTTACTTTTACTGCTAAAACAATAAACAACATTCCATTTTTCTTCTTTTAAGGCATTCATTTGTTTCAAGAAACCTTTCCTTTGTAACTTCCTTTATTCCTTATAAATAATACAACTACTAACTTCTATTGTTTTTCATAGTTGTAATGTTTCTTGTACTAATTGTAATACTGTATTATGTTTTAAGTTTGAAGAATTTGGAATAAATTTTGTTTCTGGTTATTATGTTCAATCCTGGAAACAAAACCTCTGCCAGGATAACATTTGCTTATTTTACCCAGATTAACTAAGATAGCTTATTTTTTGTCAATCTAAACTACTAGTATTTAAAATGTAAGTGAATAAATATAGTATTGTATCTTTTTTTATTTTATAGCAATTAATCAGATTTAAAATTCAGTTTTTTTTTAAGAAAATATCTTGTTATCTAATATTGGTTTGATTCTGGGATCTTTGTTCTTAATCCTAGTTCATCATGTCCTCTTAATAATATTAATATTTTAGAAATGCTATATGTTTTATTTTAGATCCTCATATAGGTCACCTATATTCAGCGGTTTTTGCGGATGCTCTTCATAGATGGTATCGTCTTCTGGGGGTTAAAAATACAATTTTTTCTACTGGTACTGATGAACATGGTTTGAAGGTCAGTTGGTATGTTTATGCATGGTGTTTGTCTTTATTTGTTCATGACTTTTTAATGAAGACATTGAATTGTATTGTAATTTACAATATATAATGAAAGTTATTTAACTGCACAAAAAATGATTTACTCAGAAAATTTATTTTTCTCTAGATTTATATGTTTTAAGATAGAATGGTTATGAACTAAATCCTCAAATAGAGACTTCAATTTGGGTTTATGTTATTCTAAAAAGAACCTTCATTTAAATTTTGAAATCTTTTTTTTTTTTTAGAGATAATTCTAAGTTGGAATAGTTATACAAGTATGATTTGTTTATTAGATCAAATTTTTTTTTTTTTTTGGAATTAGGTCATATCATGAGAAAGATGCAATTAACATTTAGGCAGAAATAATATTAATTCATGAGTGCTTTGTATATGGGCACTAACATAGCACCAGAATAAAGCAAATGGGTATAGAGTGAAATAGATGAACCAATACAAAGTTGTAGAAAGTTTAGGAATGCATACATCCAAAACAAAATGATCCAAAAGCAAAAGTATCAGTCAAACACTTAGAAGGATGTACCTCCAATAGTTGAGACATGACTGTAGCCTACCAAGCTAAAATATATATATGATTTGGAGGCATGACAATGTATAACTTGATAATGATTTGTGGTAAAACTGAATTTTATTGGATAAAAGATACTTGCTAAAAAGTGAAAAGACCTTCAAACATAAAAGAAAGTAACAAAACTTTTTTTTTCAAATAATATTTTATTGATGCTATTTATGAATGGTGTAATTTTGAATTTTTATAGTTGTCAAATAATTTGAATTTTACATTACATGTTCAGATTTATTTTGTAATATATTGATAATATTTATCTTATTTTATTAGTGCAAAATAGATTTCTGACATGTTTTTTTTCTGACCTAATTAAGTAGAAGATTTTTATAATCAATTTTTAGCTTGAATTTTAATATTTGGAAACTTGTTTAATTTTTTTGTCAATCTTTAATGATTAAAAGTACATATAAGGTATATGCGTACATGCATATGTTTACATAGACTTAATTTTAAAGTATATTTTAATTTTAAAGCAGTAATTGTTGATATAAAGATTATATAACATTAGAGAGTAACATTGATGCAAATAATATAATATGTATAAGTTATAAGAAGAAAACATATTAATTTGAAATATTATTTGATAATAACAGGATATAATTCTTTAACTTAATTTATGTAATAAATAACCTTACAAATGATTAATATAAACTTTAATGCAAACTAGAAAAACCTGATAATTTCAGAAAAGGTGTATGTTTAATAATGAATCTTTTTGCTGTTGTTGTTTTAATGTTTGTTAAACAATTTATTTAAACTTGTTACATGATCTTTATTCATTTCAGTAAGATTTTTTTTTTTAAAAAGCCAATTTTGTTAAAAGTGACAAAATTAGTCAGATTTTTGAATTTTGTGAAAGATCAAATATTAGTGCAACAAACTTGTTAGTTTTTTTTATTTATAAAATGTGCCAGTGTTGTTAAAATTGAGAAATTTCTGCAAATTTTGTCAAATTTTAACAGAAGTGACTTTTTTTAAAAAAAGTTTGTTTGAACAAATGAAAAGACCAAGTTAATTTATATGTATATATAAAAAAAAAAATTATGAGATGAGAAATTATAAAATTGACAAACGATGTGACCACAAAAGTGCTTGTAAGAATAAAATACATAAAATGATATTCTTTTTATAATAAAAATATTTCATATAATCACCTTTTTTTATATGCTTACACAAGCTTGTGATCATGTGATATTATAGTGGTTTTATACTAATCTTCAAAAGATGACTGGTTCTTAAAAAAACCAAAGATACCAAAATATATAGCTATTGAACTGGTTTCAGATTTATATGACTATACAAGCAGATTATCTTGGATTGAAAACATTAGTGTTTTCAGTTTGGGCTCATGGTCTTATAGTTAAGAAAAAAAGATATAAGATGGGTGCTAGAAAGATAGGGTATGAGATCCAAAGATCCAGTTACACTGCTCCCAGATTCAAGGCTCATCAGAGATGGAAGCTATAAGTTAGAAACTAGTCTGGAGATATTGGATTGGAAAGCACTGAATAGGGATTATGATGTGCACAACTTTCTAGCATAGAGCTTGCATTAGATGCCATTATTGTGTGAGAAAAATTTTGATATTATTTCAATAAGAATACTTACACATAAGTAAACGAAAATGGTTAGAATTTTATATGAAACATCATATCATCATTAATTACATGATTTGATAAAAAAACAAAGCAAAAATAAATAAATAATTATACTATGACTTCATTTAGATATAAATAATTTTAAAAGATTAGAAATTGTATGAAGAAAAAGAATTAAATTCTATATATTCCATTCTGTTTTATAAAATTTTTTTTAATTAAATATAAGAAATATATTTATGTTATAATGATTTTTTTAACATTTGTGCAAGAATTCTTAAAACAATCATAGCTACCAGATTAGACTTTTTATTAATTTGCAGTCACAAAAAATATGTCCATATGATTGTAGAAATATCAGGTGAGGGATTATGCTGAATGGTGTTCTATCCCTTATTGCAATCATTTTCATTTTATAGAAGAAAAGTGCTTTGCATTTAGGGATTAAAGTCAAAAGAACACTTTAGAAAACATTGGATAAAGATAAAAATGTAATATAAACATAGATTATTAGTTACTAAAAAATTAAAAATTCTCATCTACTATACCTATCATCAGACAGAGAACTTAATGTATTTCCAACATACATACATGATTATATTTGTCTGAAAGTTTGTGAAAATGATATTTTAATAATAATTATATGCTGGATTATATTAATTGTTAAATGTCTATAGACAAATTCAAACTTCATTTAAACTTTTCAAATTCATTTAACCTGCTAGTAATAGCACACAGGCTAGTATATAACACAATATTTTGAGGGATATGGCCTAACCAATGATAGTACTAGCATGAGAATCGAACCTGGATCTTTAGATTCATAAATATTGAATTTAGAGTGATGCACAAACCAACTAGTCTGTATGTTTAGTTTTAAAAAAAGCAATGTGGTAATGCATTATAAATCAAAACAAAATGTAATAAATGGTCTTTAATTTAAAATATTTTAAAAACAGAAATTAATAGAAGGATTAATGTTTCTGCTGAAATTGTTGTTTCATCCAAAAATAAATTAATGACAAAATAAAGTCATGCATTGATTTTGCAAGAGCATTTACAATAGGTATTATTTAGCGGTAAGTAATTAATTTTATTAAAGGGCAAATACTGTAAATTAATCAAGAAGATTTTATACTATGACATATTAATTTCAGAGCACTATTTACTAATGTCATCTTGTATTTGGTATATTCCTGTTATCTTTAGTATTACTACATTAATATAACTTTTCCACATTTTAAATTTATGTTTCTTTTAAGTATTGAATTAGATCAAGTTGAATTATTCTTAGTGGTTTTTTTTTTCTTTGCTTTTTGCCAAAAGGTGGATGTTTGATTAGAAGAATTCTTATAGATTGGACATACAATCTGGTGGAAACTTCACCCTGTATCTCATTTAGATAAAACTGAGCGGACAATAAGATTTTTGAAGTGGTTTTAGAAGTTTAAAGACTTCTAGTATGATTCAAGAAAGTGCAGCATTCACATGTATTTGTTAGAGGTACATGCATTTTAGCAAAATAGAATAGCAATCTCTCAAACATAGTTCTGGAATTGATTCTCAGATGAATAAGGAAAAAAAATTGTAACCTGAAACCTAGGTGCTTGATTGTCACATTACCTATTGAGTAACTAATCATAAAATTTTATATATATATATAAATTTAAGACATGATTTACATCATTCCAATCATACTTTGTTTAATAACCCAGTATAAAAGTGGATTTAGAAATCAAAATAATTTAAGGTTTCATTTAGGAGATCATTAATTATTTGTATTTTTCATCAGGGCATCAGATTACTTTATTTGAAAGATGTAGAAATTTTTGATTTTTAGATAGTTCTGTTTGTTTTATTATGAAAAAACTTTATTAATAATAGTTATATATGAATTATAATATACTATGAAAAAATATAAATTAAGTTTACATCACCATTTAACATGATGAAATTATATCAGTTATTAATCATTAACAAGTTCCATTAGTGTGATCATGGTCCTATCGTATGAATCCAAAATTACATTATTACAAAAAATTATCACATAACAAAATAAAAAATTATCAAATGGCTCTATTACTCAGGAATTTATAAGAAGTTTGAATAGCAGAAGTAACAGAACTGGCACGATCTATGGACTGTAAGCTCAAGAGTCTAGCACTTTGCCATTACACCAAACCCATGCAGAGTATTGACATATAATAATCATACATATGTATATATAATATTAATTTTCCTTTCATTTATGTTTTGAATGCAAAGTGCAATCAACTGATTTTATATAATCACGAAAAAATAAATAAGTTTTTGTTATGCAGATGGTAAAACGTTTTTGAAAATTTTGAATTACATATATGTGTGTAATAGATAAACAAATCTCAGTAATATTTCATTTTTAAACATCAAATAATAATTAAATTGAGAAGTGCTTTCAATTACTGATATGTAATCGTTATCAATTGTTTGATTCTGAAATTTAGTTATTATAAGGTATTTATTTATATAGCACTTTGTTAAGAAATTGTAATTGTAAATTGGAATCATCAAACTACTAGTTTAAACAATAAGGTAATACAAAAGCAGCTGTTCATTCTAATGCTATCTAGTTATAACCTTAAATAATTAGCTTGATGCATATCAAATTGTAATATTTAAATCCCCATCATCAGACCAGTTTCCATTTCTGTATAATTTGCTCAAGCAGGTTGACTTAGGTTTAAAACCTTAGGTGATTTTGCTAAGTATGTGTGTATATTTATATATACGCATAAAATAAGTAGTATTTAGTAAAATATATCTATAAAAGTAAATGTATATGTGGATATGTCTTCGGCATACACATTATTTTAAAAAGTATTTGGATTAATTAAATAGTTTTAAATAAAAGAGTAAATCTTATAAAACACATCACTAAAAATAAATTATTGGAATGTGAACTGCGCTATCTGATCACACGAATCGAATATGGGAACTCTAGAGATGGACTACCATGTGGTCAGCTGGTGGCCAATCAAAAGAGACATTCTACAACACCCAGGAGTATGTGTAGAAGAACAAGAACAGGACTTTCTAGGTGAAGCTCCAGGAATGCAGACATGCCATCTGATGGATGCTCCAGTCACCTATATTTTACCTCAGCCTTGCAGAGAAGTTTACCTCTGGATGTACAAAAGTAAACTTAGGAACTCTCAACAGGTCGTATCGATCTATAATATTATTTTGTAAGCCTTTGAGCCCATATATTATGTTTAGTGAGATATGTACATACAATATAGTGTATAATATATAACATAAATAATTGCTAATGATTTATTATTTTCATGCTTAATCCTCTGTAAATAAAACTTACCTTTAAATTACTTGCCGAGCCGTTTCACATTATTCTTAGTATTTCTTTATTTAATTGTGTTTGCAATCCAGCGGGCAATGGAGTGTCACTGGACATAGCAATTGGTGCTGTCGCAGTCTTGATTATGGACTTTAATGTTCTGCTCAGCATAGGCAGTTGTAGTCTGAGGTGAATCCTCAGCAAATTGTGCAATTTTCAGTTGAGAACAATTAGTGCACAGACAGCCGAATAGGTCGGCATCTAATTAATCGAAATTGTGGAGCAGATAATTTAATAAGAGAATTTTTTTTTTTTTTGCTAAATTGACTAAGTCATTGTAATGCAGCCGGCTATAACAGAATTTGACATCAGAAAGGCAAGTGAGTGGTCTCTGTACGTCCAGCAAATAGAGAAACTCAATTATCAACAGAGTGATAGAAGATAAATGCAAAACAACAACATTATTATGTTTCATTGTAATGGGATCATTCAAATAGCGAATAGGCTTTGCGAACCCCAAACTCCTAAAGAGTTAATAAGTCAAAGATCATTTGGCTGACTTTAATCCTTGTGAGTTGAGGCACATCACCAGATTCCATTTTAGAAATTGCTGACGAGGCAATAATGAGAAAATGTAAGATTATGATCCTGCCCTCCACGAACTTGCAAAAAACTGCATTTATGACTCATACTTGGAGGAAGTCCTCCTTGAACAATTCATATGTAGAAATAGTAGTAACAGTCTGAGACAGCAGTTATTGACAGATAAAGAGATTAATTATAATGAAGCTATCAAATATAAAATAGCTCACGAATTGATTTTACAGTAAGCCAACGAATTTACTGACTTGAAAATAGCAGATAACGATCCTTTAGAAATCCACAAAGTTGACAAACCCGAAAGAAGGGTACCTGAACAAAGGGAATAATTGACAGAAATAAATGTCAAGTAAAGTGTTTTGGTTGTGGGAAATCCAGTCATATGACTCATGAGTGTTTTTACAAAGATGAACATTGTAAGCACTGCAACAAAGTTTGCCACTTGGAAAAAATGTGCAAAAACCAAGAGATTCAACCATTATAAGAGAAATACTAGCAAAGAGTGAATTACCAGAAAACATATGCAAGAGAAATTTGCTGTGATTAATAATATATCTATGGACCAAGCACAGAAATTCGAAATTACCGTAAAAATTTATGGAAAATCATATCCATGGAAATTAACAGTGGTAGGGGTTCTCTTTAGTTTCCATTAATGATTGGAAAACCATTATGGCTGAGATGAGACAGCCACCTAAGCTGATGAATACCAACCTTAAAGTTTGGGACATCAACAGGAGTGCCATAAAAATTAAAGGTGTAGTAGGTCTCGATTATTTCCAACAACAGTAAAAAACTAAAACGGCCATTATATATAGTTCACACCCCTATAAACCGCCTCATTAGCTGTGATTGGATCAAACACCTGGGAATTAAATTATCGATGGGCAAAAATATGGACATCAAAGTGTTTATTGAAAAACATACAAATTGTCAGTCATGCAAAAGCACCTCCAGCCAAAGTCGAGTCCTGGAAAGAAGTTGAGAAATCACCCCCACAGAAATATCTAGGTTATAGATTGCAGACTAAGCTTGCCGAAAATAAGTCATTGGAAGATTATGAAGCACCTATCCCAAACTACAAATTTGTACCTAGAGATCGCGTATGGGTCAGAAACAAAATCGATAGATTTTGGACAAAGGTTGAAATTGTACACCACTTAACCAAGCAAGTGGTGATCGTCTGCATGGTGGATGGAAGAGTACTTTATAAACACATCAACCAATTGCAGAAAGATGAAAGTACAGAAGAAATACCGCAGCTGTTTTGGAAAAACCGTAACAGTAATGCAATCCCAAACGAAATTACTACAAACTTTGAAAGAAAAATTCCGTATTAAGTTCAGAGAATAGGAAAAAAGTGAAACATGAATCTCTGAACTTGAGAGACATATGCTAAGTATGTGTGTATATTCATATATATATTCATAAAATAAGTAGTATTTAGTAAAATGATAGTATATTTGTAAAAGTAAATGTATGTGCATGTATGCCAAAGGTATACACATTATTTTAAAAAGCACTTAGATTAATTAAATAGTTTTAAATAAAAGAGTAAATCTTATAATAATTAGCTATACTGATAAGTAATCAGTATTAGCATTGATATTAATCTTAGTTAAAGTAAAGAAAGCCACTGCAACCTTGGAATGTTTAGTCCCTGATCAAATTTGATGATAATGAAAACACATTGCTAAAAATAAATAATTGGAATGAGAACTGTGCTATCTGATCACAAGAATCAAATATGGGAACTCTACAAATGGACCACCACATGGTAAGCTGATGGCCAATCAAAAGAGACATTCTGTAACACCCAAGGGTGTGTGTGAAGAACAAGAAAAGTGATTTTCTAGGCGAAGCTCCAGGAATGCAGATGTGCCATGTAATGGGTGCTAAGTTGCTTCTACTTCACTTTAGCTTTGCAGAGAAGTTTATATCAGGACATATGAAAATAAACTTAGGGATTCACAACAGGTCATATCAATCTATAATATTATTTTGTAAGCCTTTGGGCCCATATATATATATATATATATATATATATATATATATATATATATAGTGTATAAGATATACCAAATCTGGTTTATTAACATTACTTAGATTAACAGATATAATTATCCATCCTTACAACTAGCTTACTCCTTTTACAATTTTACAAATTTATATCTCCTAAAATAACACACTATTTTTGGCTAGATGCAGTATTACAATCAGATCTCTATACACTTCTGCATACATCTGCATAATCTTTTGGGATTTTTATATCCTTGCAATTAATTTTCTAAAATGCTTAGACAGTGGGGAGATTATTTAATTTTTTGTCTGTATATTATATATAAACATTTTATACAAAGACAATATTTTACATCAATTTAAAATATATATACAAGCACTCATGAAATATTATTTTATTAGTCAGACAGCACCTCCCTCACCCTAGAAAAACCTGAATGTTAATCACACATACAGTTCTTAAATCATTTCTGCCTTCTGTTTGTCACTCACCTTGGTGGTATAACAGGTCTTTCTTTCACTGCCATCTTTATCAGTCTGCACCATATTGGATAATTCCTTCACTAGTACCATTAGTGGTTGATCAGGATGGGCATTCATTCTCAAGAGATCATCTTCTGTCTGCTCAGCTTCGACCCTTCATATTTTTGATGAAATACCAATATAGTCATTCTCTATTATGAATGACTCACTTTTATGGCTTCTTAGATGGTTTATGTATCCCTGGACTTCATTTCCGTCAGCCAGCCATATCATTTTTAGTTGTCTTAACAGTATTTTTGACAATGATTCCAGCCATTATGTCACATAATTATTTTTGTTTCACCTATGTTATATTTCACTGTTTCTAATTTATTTTCCTTTTCCTCTATCTGATTAGAGATCAACACTAATATGTGAATCTGAAATTTTTGCTTCAATATTTCCACAGGTATTTTCTTAGTAACGGTGCTTGGCATAAAATGTTGGAAAAACATGGCGGCCAATAAAGCTTCATAAATATCTTTATACTTGGTTTTATTTAAAGTCTGCTTCAACTGCTGCATTGCCTTCTTGGCTAATCTATTTAATCATCTGAGGGATGTCAAAACATGCTGAATCTTTTTACTAGCTAAAAAATTTTGGTAATAGTATCAAAACTGAAACCTACCGTCTGATGGTGCTGTTTTTCACAAATGCACATCAATATACTGTTTTAGCCACTTTAACTTACGGCTGACAGTGCAAGAGATGTTTGTTTAGCCGTAACAGGCCGGCTAGAGGATGATATATTTTATGATTACATAATGAAATACTACACCCATTGTATTGTGACAGTATTCGTCAAGTGAGCACTCTTGAACTCTCGCTATGGTCTGATTTGATGGTGACCATATTTGAAAGAGACGAAACTGAAAAAAATTTATTGTCAGAAATTTTTTAGAAAGCATAGTGGAATTAGTATTCCATATTAAGAATTGTCATGTTGTCACACATGCTTCCCTATTGAAAAGGTTTTTCTTTTCAATAGAGTTTTTTCCGATTTTGCGCGCAAATGCCCGTTTACGCACGAATTCGTGCGAGAACTCAAATGTCATCTGCAAGTTGTCCGAATTGGTCAAAGCTGAGTGAATTGCTGGCCAGCCAAACAAGTGGATGCACAATATTGTGTTTCCCCAGAAAGAGAAACTCCTGCAAGCGTACCTATGTGGGTCTGTGTAAGGGAAGTTAGTTCGAAGACTCCAAAATCCCGTTACTTACAGCTTTGAGACTTCCTTTATTTTATTTGCATGTTACTTTTGGCTGCTGTTTTTTATGCCCCCGTAAATGGAGGTGTTTTTTTTTTTACTTGTTTTGTTTCACAACTTGTCCAACATTTCGTTTCTTTTTGATTCAATAAATTATTTTATGGGGAAACGTGTTGTTTTTGTTGTTCACATGATTATAAAGTAGGTAGGTAATATTTGATAAGTTTAATTAACAGTTAAAGTAGGTAATATTTTATTATACCAAAAAAAAAAAAGAAGTGTTTAAGAGTTTATCCAAAAGGTCCCAGCAAATAATAATAATAATAATAATAATAATAATAAAGAACTTTGTGGTAACATAATAAAATGTTCAAAAAGAAAATCTAAAAAGAAGTCGATAATTAAAAATCAAAACAAACCTTCCCCGCCATCCCATCTCCCCCGGCTTAAAAAAAAGTGTTTTTTTAAAAACGAACTGTTTATGTTTTTTTTTTTTTAAATTATAGGCCAAAAAAATTAAGGAAGAACTTTTCGCTATCATATAAAGCTTTCTGTAGCATAAAGATTTGAAACAAAACAAAAAAAAAGCCTCATAATAAATTAACAAAAAAAAAAGATGACAATTCAAAATCAAAACAACCCCTCTCCCCTCCACCCGCTAAAAAACCGTTGGTTTATTCGAAAGTACCGAATTGTTGAAGTCTTTCGGCAAATCAAAAAACAACATCAACCAAAAAAAAAAGATAAGTTAAAAGCAAACAACCAACCCCCCTTCACCATCTAAAAACAACAAAGTGTTTGTTACCATATTTTTGTGTAAACAAACCGACGGAGCGTTAATCGATAATTTAAAAGCAAACCAACACCCCTACATCATCTAAAAACAAAGTGTTTGTTTCTTAAAAAAAAATGAACCCCCCCCAAAAAAAACCCGTGTGAAAAAAAAATTTGGTTTACCATAAGTAATATTATGTAAAAAAAGCTACGGGCAGTTAATCATTAATTTACAAACAAACCAACTCCCCTAGACCATCTAAAAACAAAGTTTTTGTTTATTAAAAACAAAAAAAAAAAACTCTGGTGGAATAAAAAAAAAAAATTTGGTGGTTTACCGTTGCTGACGGAAAAAAATTAAAAACTGGTTGAAAAAAAAAAAAAACTTTTACCATAATATTATGTAATAAAAAAAAACTTTGGTGGTTTACCATCGCCGATGAAAAAATAATAAAAACCGTTTGAAAAAATCTTTTACTGTAATATTATGTAAACAAACTGACAGCCCCTGAATCAGTATATTGATGTGAATTGGGCAACAAAGAGCGCCATCAGATGGTAGGGCTCAGTATTTATACTATTACCAAAATTTTTTTAGTTGTAGTGAAAGAAACTCAGTTTCGTTGTCTGAAATGATTGTTTCTGGAAACCCATGGCACATGAATAGTTTATTTAATACCCTTGCAGTGTCTGCAGCAGTTACTCTTTTAACTACTATATATTTCATCCATTTTGAATAAGAGTCTATGACTATCAGAAAAATGTGGCCATTGAAAAGCCCAGCATAATCCATATATATTTGTTGCCATGATTTGGTTGCTTGTTGCCATGGTTCCAAATCCTTTGAGGGCAGCATGGCTGTAGATTGGCAGGCTTTGAAGTGCTTTACTATCGATTCAATATCACTGTTCATATCAGATCACCACACATACTATCTTGTTAGTTCTTTGTTCTGACACTGCTCAGATATCCTTCATGCAATAGTTCTAATACTTGCTCTCTTCCTTCTGTAGGAATCAATACATGATTTGTCATCAGAATGCATCCTTTACACATTGACAAACTATTGTGAATGTTCCAAATTGGTTCTACTACTTAGCATGATCACTTTCAAGGCCATCCTTCTCTAATCCATTTTGTAATTAGTTGATAACTAGGATCATTTTTAGTCCATTTGCCATAACTGCACTATTTGAAACATTTGATTTCATGGAATCCATATAGTTTATTTCCATGGCCCATTGTTGACACATCTGGCAGTCTAGATAACACATCGGTATGGCCAATTTTTTTTTCAGGCTTATACATGAGTTCAAAATAATAAGACACTAATATGTGCATCTATCTATTTGATCATCCAATGATTTGCATAATCTGGATTATGCTTCAGATTTTCTAATAGTTTTAACAGAGATCTATGGTTGGTATAAATCTTGAAAGCTCATTTTATATACATATCGTTGAAAATTTTTACTTACAAATACTATTACCAGGGCCTCTATCCAGCTGACTATAGTTTTTTTCAGCTGCCCATAAAATTCTGGAAGTATATGCAATTGGGCATTCTTCTCCATGGATTCGATGCAAAATAACTGCTCCAACTCCATATTCAGAAGCATCTGTGGTCACAGTTCCTTCTTGGTCATCTCTATAACGAACGAGGAGTTGACATTAACAAATCTTTTATTTTATTAAAAACCATATCTTGTTCAATTCTCCACTTCCTTCATTGTTTTTTCTTTATTAAATTATATAGCAGAATTGGTACATGAGATTTTTTTTTTCCTGTTTAACTGTCCACTTCCATCACTGTTTTTCTTTAGTAAACCATATAGCAGAGTTGCTGCATGACATTTTCTTTTTAAAAAACTCTCTGAAAAAGTTTACCAATCCCAGAAACACTTGCAATTCCTTCACATTTTAAAGTTTAGTGCATATTTGACAGCTCTCACTTTTTCTGGGTTCAGATACTTTCTTTTGCTGTTAATCACATGCTCTAAAAATTCAATTTTTTTTGTGCACCAAATACATTTTATGGTATTTATCCATGCTCTGAATTTCTCTAATCTTTTACATACTTTATTTAAACATGCACCAAATTCTTTCTCCATTATAGCAGTTATTAAAATATCACTAAGATAGGGAATGGTTTCCTCCGTTCCTTCTAACTGCCTTCCATCTTGTAACATATTTTGGGTAATCCATATGGTAATTTATTACATCTAAACAGTCCCAAATGTGTATTTATCTTTAGAAGTTCTTCTGTTTTTGATGCTACCAGAATCTGATAAAAAATGGATTGTATATCAATATTAACAAAATATGATGTTCTTTGCAGCGATGCTAAAACTTCCTTAATATTAGGTACAGATTACACTCCTTTGTTAATATAGTTATTCATGGTTATGTGATGATCACCATATATGTGAATAATCATCTGATTTTAATATCACTACAATGGACTTTGCCCATCTGCCTCCTCAATAGGTATTTTTACTCCCCTCTCTACTAAATCTATGTTTCTTTTATCTTGGCTTTCAATGCAAAGGGAATTTTCCTAGGCTATTGACAACAGGTTGAGAATTTTTTGTTAATTCAATATCAATCAGCTATGTATTTATTTTTGAAGGATGTCTGAAACAACTGTGAAAACTTTTCATGAACTTCCAATTTCAATAATATTTGTTTAATTATTTTCATTTTAATGCCCAATACTCTAAACCAATTTCTGCTTAGAATTGGACTTAAATCTCTTATAACTACATATGAAATAGATTTTTAACTCTCAATTGCTATGTCTTGTATTTTTATAGGATTTTCATTTGAATCAATTTTAACTATTGGTAAATTTCTCTTTTCTTATAATATTTAACCAATCTCTTTGCAACAAAAGAGACATACCTGCTCCACTTTCAGTCTCCATTCTGGTTTTCTGTTCACAAATACAAATACCCACTATAATGTGATTATTGTGGTTATCTTGTCTTTTTGACATCAATTTCTTTTTCACCATTTCTTCCCTAGGATTTACAGTTCTGTAATAAATTGATACTTTTTGTGTTTGTTTTAACCTCAAGACAAATGATTTTCAATAATGCAAGTATTACAGCAGGTATTTTTATATTTTCCCTTATTTTTTATATGTCCCTGTCTACCACAACATTAGCATGACCAGGTGCTGTCAGCTCTATCTTGTTTCACTTTCTCTACTTGCATTTTATTTACACTTATTTTCAATTTCATTGCTTTCATACTGTTGTGAAACTATTACCCTTTCCAACATATTTTCATAATTACACATTTTTCAATAGCACTTGTATAGGTTAATTCAGTTTTCACTCTGAAAAAATTGTCTGAATTATGCTGATGATAATCTCCCTACAATACGTGGTTGATATTTTCAAACTCGGTATTGAAATTATACTCAAGCACATGCAATAACCCATTGTAATCTATCTTTTTACATGCTACTTGATGTCTATTTCTAAACCACCGACACCACATATTTAGATGTAGTAGGCTTAAAATGTCTGCTTAATTCTTTATATGATATATCTTCTGAGACTTGTGGATTGCACAGTCAGTTAGACAGCTGTAACACTTCTTTTCCTGCTAACCACATCAATGACAGCTCTTAATTTATTATCAAGTATATTATTGATTAGCATATATCTTTCTATGTGTGGACATAAATTTGCCACGAACTCATTGATAAATTTTGTGATGCCATCATTATTCTGTTCATTATAACTCCCAAATAGCATTTTCTTCATCGCTTTTAGCTTTTTTTATTTTCTCTTCTCACCCTCTCATTGACATATTGAGCCACTTAACTATAAACACCAGAAGATTTTCTTTTTACTATTACTTGTGTTCTCTCTGAGTTTCAAACTATGCCATTCTGCTGATCAAGCATCAAATATTCTAATCGAAAAAAAAAAAAAATGTGTAGTGGTGAAACTTAACAAATCTGGGTTTATTAACATTACATAAGCAAACAGATCTCTGGACACATCTGCATAATTTGTATAATCTTTTGATGTTTTATTTTCTAGAGTTAGGGTAGGAATGCTCTAACTAGTAAAATAATATTATTTGAGTGCTTGTATATGTATATTTTAAACTGATGTAAAATAACATTGTGTTTATATAAAATGTTTGTATATAAAAATTAGGAAATTAAATAATCTACCCATTGAATAAGCACTCCTATAGTATAATTTTTTTAAAAAATATTGTTTTAGAAAGAATAAAAGGGTACTTTGAAATTCAGTTTTAAAAAACTAATAAAATTATCATGTTTTAAAAATCTTTAGTATTAAGATATCTTAACTCGGAGAAGCTATAAGTAGATTTTTAAACTTTGTAGATAATACATAAATAATAGATTCTAATAGGAAAAAATCTTTTAATCTTTAATAAGGATATTTTCTTATTATTTAGGAATGTTAATTACATGGAAAATTTTGGATTTTTTATTGTGTAAAAAACTATGTTTCCATATAATTAAAAGATATAAGCTTAAAATTATTTTTGCAATTCTTTCATTTTATTCTTGTATTTTATTAGTCTTACTATTGCACTAATTAATCACTGCAAAAAGGAAATCAGTTGATCCTGAGTGTTAAATCATTCGTTATATTTATGTGCTAAGAACAAACTGTGGAATCCATTGACATGTTAACAATAAATTTAGGCTTTCGACAATAAAAATATCTGAGCAAGAATCATTTATAAATCTCTAGATAGAATTTACAACAATCTTTCAAGATGCTTTAAAAAGTGTATTTTATTTAAAGTAATGGAGTTTTATGAAGAATAATAAATAGTTCCATGAAATATTTTAAAAGTTAACTTCAGTATTAAATGAAGTTTACATGAAAACTAAAGATGCTTTTCAAAATTATAAAAGTTTGTATAAATTTTCATGTGTATGTAAAATGTTATAGCCATTCTCCAACCAATTTATATAATCTCAGCAAAATATGTTATTAAAGTCCATGATATAAATTGGGTAATTATATTTTATTAAGAATTTAATAAAATCTTGAATGATGTCTTAAACTAATAAGTTTGTTAGTGAAAGCAGCCAAAACTTAAAAGATGGATCCAATGAATTCATTGCATGAACTGTAAGTAACTTTGATTATTACTGATAAAGAACTAAAATCTATCATTAATCATAAGTTTAATATTCTTATTATGTTCTTCGATATTTATTTAATATTTGTTTATTAAGATACTGTAATATTGGATTTAAGTATTTCTATAAGAAGGAGTTTAATTTCTTTTAAATTAATATTTAAAATCAAGTAGGAAATTTTAATTGTATGACATTTAAATATGATTCTTTATTATAGTGAAATAGAAATATAATTTCAATTGCTTCATCCTTCATTTTGTTAATGTTAAATAAACAAAGTATAGATTTTGGATTAAAGTCGTTAATCTTGTGTTAAGATCGCATCTAGGTGCATAGTCTTAAGGTTATAGCTTTAATATATATTACTTACATAATGAGTATACGCTTAACAAATTATTAATTACGAAAGTAAGAAATGTAAATTGTAATAAACCATTATTTTAAAATAATTTGACAAAACCTTAAAATTTAAATGATAAATTAATCTATTTTAAATAAATCAAAAATACAATTGATAAATCAGAATTGTGTATGCATTTAATTTTTTTTTTTTATATGGATAATGGAAAAGGAAAATTCAAATTGATAAAGTTATTTTAAATTAATATTTAAGCAAACTAATAAAGAAAGTTATATTAATGAAAGTTTTTTTATTTATTATAATACAGTATTTTGTAGATCTGTAATTTTGATACTTATAAAGATGTAATAGATCCATTTAAGTGTATTTTATGATAGAAATCATTTGTAACATGGAAGTGGGGGGGGGGGTATGCTTCTCTCTCTATATATATATATATTATGGTTTTAGGAAATTATCTCTTTTAATAATTATATTTCAAATCATTTTTTGGACTAGGATGCTGTGATTTAAACAGTTGATGGTATCCTGCACGTATCTCTGTTGCCTTGTACATATAATTTGATGTTAAAAGTTATTAAGTTAATTAAAATTCTAATAAATAAATAATAATTAATATAACTTGTTAATAAGACAATCAGAACTAAGCATGTATGATATTAATAACTTTATTTTAATATTAGTCATGTAGAGAAAACCTTTCTTCTTTAAAGTAAATACTGAATTTGAATACGTTCATTGTATTATTTGGCAAAATTTAAATCTCTTACAATTACTCATTTCCATCTGTAAATAATTTTAGAACTTAATCAAATACTGCATTGTTAAGTAAAGAAATATTTTTCATTTACTTATTATATACAAACTTAGTAGTGCCTTTTTTTTCATGAATTAGATGTGTATCTATGCTATTTCATGTTTTAATTCAAATGTAAACTGTTTTTTGCATCATTAGTTCTTCATACACAATACAATCATAAAGGTATATTATATTACAGAAGTGAAACATATACTTATCAATACTGTCTAAAACATGTTCCTTATGCTATATGCCTGGAGGATTTGATACTGTAATTAACAATTATAAACATTATAGATAAACAACTTCCGTATTTCTCCATTCTTTTTTATATTTTATAAATAATTTCGGTACTTATGTATAATTCAACTGATGACGTTTTTGATTTACCAATTTCCCTTCCGGTAGACATCGACATTTTTTGCATGACAACATTGTCATGGTAACCAAGTGACTGGCGTGATTAATTCATCAGAGAGTCAATTTTTTTTTTTTTCACCCGCGAGATTTAAAATTCGTAGAGAGGTTTGGGAAATTTTTTGATTTTTCTGTCTATTGCGATTTTGCTATCCACGGCATCACAGTTACTTTTTTGAGCTGTTAATTCGGGTAAAGTGTTTTATTTATCTGTTTATTTTAAATTTACAAAAATTTTTTGTTAATATTTCTACAATTCTCAAACTTACATTGAATTACGTTTAATGTGTAAATAATTTATTCTCCGGTAAAGTGTTTTTTATTTATCTGTTTATTTTAAATTTACAAAAAGTTTTTGTTAATATTTCTACAATTCTGAAACTTACATTGAATTACGTTTAATGTGTAAATAATTTATTCTCCGGTAAAGTGTTTTTTATTTATCTGTTTATTTTAAATTTACAAAAACTTTTTGTTAATATTTCTACATTACGTTTTTAATGTGTAAATAATTTGAAATAATTTTTTAAATCAATTTTGCAATATGCAGTACATTTTAAAAATTACCAAATGCATGTAAAAGTGCGGCGTTTTCTGGACGCCATTAATACCAGATTTGCATTAGATCGCTTTATTTAGGTGTTTATTTAAAATTTACAAAAAGTTTTTGTTAATATTTCTACAATTCTCAAACTTATTTACAAAAAATATTTGTTAATATTTCTACAATTCTCAAACTTACATTGAATTACGTTTAATGTGTAAATAATTTTCAATAATTTTTTAAAACAAATTTGGAATATACATTACCAAATGCATGTGATAACAAGGATGCCATTAATGCCAGATTCACATTAATTCGGGTAAAATACTTTTTGTTAATATTTCTACATTACGTTTTTAATGTGTAAATAATTTAAAATAATTTTTTAAATCAATTTTGCAATATGCAGTACGTTTTTAAAATTACCAAATGCATGTAAAAGTGCGGCGCCATTAATACCAGATTTGCATTAGATCGCGTCTTTTTTATTTAGGTGTTTATTTAAAATTTACAAAAAGTTTTTGTTAATATTTCTACAATTCTCAAACTTATTTACAAAAAATATTTGTTAATATTTCTACAATTCTCAAACTTACATTGAATTACGTTTTAATTTTATTTTTAATTTCTGAATTATATCATACAGCTATGAGAGTAATACAATGTCTGATATACGTGTACACCGGGCCTGCGGCCCGACAAAAACATCCGGAGGCCCCGTGCTGCTGTATTTTAAAATTGAGAATAATATTTTGACGCATGCATGTACATTTTTTTTTTTAGTATTTGCCTGACCTGTGTCAGATATTTTTCATTTTTGAATATTTTTTAGCATGTGACCTGGATAATTCAACCAATGACGTATTACCCTGAAGGCATATCAGTCTAATCTTGCGATTTTTAACGTACCGTGTTCACGTGATCTGCGGACACATTTTAGCGATTACTTGGAGACGTTATCTTAAAAATCGCAACATTAGACTGATATGCCTTCAGGGTAATACGTCATCGGTTGAATTATACACAAGTACCATATATTTAATAACTAAAATTAGTAATTATTGCAGCTTTCAGTAAATTACATTTACCATTTTTATATTTCATAAATTGGTATAAACTTTGGAAAAAATATGCTAATGGCTTTTAATATAAATTCAATTCAATCAGATCTGATTGTCAAATCCCACATATTTATTGCTTTACTTTTAGCCAGCACTTAAATCATCATATAATGAATGACTATTAATCACTTTTTATTAGATCAGAAATTGTTATATTTATTTTAATATTATATATAAGTTTTATTAAATGTAAAAATCAAGTGATAGATTACTTATAATAGGGTGGGTAATAATATAGTTGGTCATACCCGGGGTGATGGCAAATCATTTCAAATAATGAAACTTAATAAAAAGTATAATGGATTATATTTAAGATATAAAAGATATTAAAGTATGGTAAAAGGATATTAAAGAAGAACATGAGATCAAGAGATCTCTGAGATCAGCCAGCTAACTCCCCAGAGCAACTAAAAGAATAATTACAAATCCACCAACATTATAAGTAAAAGTAATATCAACTAATAACCATTCATCATCATGAATGATCAACAATCAAATAAACAAATCAGTCCATCTTGTGGCTGGATTAGAAATGGGTCTACTATATACCAGGCTAACTATTGAGCCCTTGCCAGTTTGGGCAATTATTTAAACATTAATTTGAATGCACCAATTTAAGTGCTCATCTGTTAGAATACATAATCATCAAAACAATAATGCTGGGATATTAAAACATGCTGATCATCATCAATACTCTGGCCACTTAGTACCATTAATGTACTGGCCAATTATAAATTTAAATTCTAATAAAGACTAAACTAAAATAAAATTTAGTGCATGGGCTTTAAACAATATAATCTCAGCGCTTTTTAAGCACTAATATACATTCCTCTTCATATAATCAGACTTATGCACGAATCTAGCTCAGAGAACAAGCTCTATCATTGTATTGTGATCAAGAGATGATGCAAGCTATAATATTCTAAAACTTTACAAATAAGTTCTCTGGAATAATTTTAAGAAAGAAATACAAGTTTATTAATAACAATAAAAAAAAATGAAATTAAGGTCTCTGGAATTTGACTATACACTTAGAAGCCTTCTGATTTTGATTACGGATTAAAAATTATTACATTATGGTTTACATATATGTTCATAAAGGTTTATTTAAAATATAATTAGCACACAGACAAGTAGCTGAACATATTTGAATTGACATTTAATAATAAAAAAATTAAATTTTACATATAGGTTTTATTTGACAAGCATTGATATATATACGCACACATACATATGTGTGCATGTAATTTCTGAACATATTTGATTTGTTACAAAATAAACATTTTTAGTTGTCACTTTTAAATGATATAAAATACCACAATGGGTTTTCATAAACATATTTACATAATTTGCACAGACGTGATATATATTTTTTTTATTTACATAACATATTTGAATTTGTCAAAATAATAAGTGACATTATTTTTTTTTATAACATGTAATTACCATATATATTTGTGCACATAGAAATGTATATGCACATTTCATTTTTTCAAAATAATAAAATTATTAAAATACATTTTTCCTAATTAATTCTATTTGAAAAATATATTTAAATTTCATTTATTTTATAATAAGTTCTACTCTTTATCAATTAGTTTTCCTTTTTCTTTCTTAAAAAAAGTATTAACCATTAATTCATATTCAGTGCATGGTCAGTACATAAATACATGTAATGCTTTAACTTTAATACTATGTGCCTTGAGTGCTTAATTTTACCATGAGAGGGACCTCTACAAATCTTAACACAAGATTACAACCTACTTTCTTATTATATAGACAAATCTAAAGCATTTTGATTTGAGAGTGTGAAGCTAGTAAGTTCTTCACTAATTAAGTCCACTACCTCATTTAGAAGTCAACATCTGCAAAATCTTTTGATTCACTGCGAATTAATATTTAGATCTTATAATTAGAAATATTTCAAATCAATTTAAAGTTGTAAACATTAATTCTTATTAAGTGCATGGTCAGCACATAAATATCACTATGCACCTTGAGTGCTTAATTTTACTATGAAAGGGACCTCTACAAATCTTAACACAAAATTACAACTTTTATAAAGATAAGAGTGGCCATCTTATCTTCAACCTACTTTCTAATTATATAGGTAAATCTAAAGCATTTTGATTTGAGAGTGTGAATCAACTTTTTTTTTCTTTTCAAAATATAAAGTCAATGAATTAAATGTACTCCTAGATTTTTAATCCAAACAAATTTCTTACTTGTGTTACTCGTAATTAATTATAAATATCTTTTTTAAAAAAAAATGTATTCCAGAAAATTTCTTTTGTTCTTTTTTTTTTCTACCTTAAAAGATTTTGGAGTTTTCATTCCAGCAAAATTCTACTTGCCTTCTTTTAAAATATATAGATTTTTTAAAATATTTTACCAAATAAATTATTTAAAATTTCATTATTATATATAATGTTATCAGTCTCAATATAATATATTACTATCACAGACTGCATTTAACTAACTATAATATCTTTAAATTAAGTACAGAAATTTTAAAACATCTTTTAAATGAATTATTTAAAAACAACTCACTTTTGTATATACTTTTTTTGTGCTTCTCTGCATATAGCTGAAACAGCATACATATAGTTAATTCTTCATCCACTGATCATTGAAATAGGTATAGTCCAGATAAGGTTCTGTAGTTGTTTCCACTTTGATTTCAAGCAAGCTAACTGTTTTGTCCTCATTTGTGCAGGCTAATGACTCTTTAGAAGTTGACCCAGACTTCAGGTTAATCAAAACTCTGAAAGGGAACTAGTACCAGATTCTGGATCTACTGTTCTAACTTGTTATTTCATGATCATTTTCTAACTCTGGTAAATCAACCAACTTTTATGGAAAACCAACTCTGCAGCTAGCTATTTTTACTTCCAACTGCTTCTCTGCATATTATTAGCCAACAAACTTGTAGCTGGCCAATTTTCCAGCTAAATTGCTGACAATTCTCCAACTGCTTCTCAAAAATATTAGCCAAAACTAAAAAACAGACTTTTCTAATCTCTTTATCAACTGTTTAACTTGTAATAAAATTCTATTTAAATCTAAAATTATTTAATCTTTTACTTATTCCAGGAAATGTAGAAAATATATACAAAATTTTTTGTCTGTGTTTATTTCTACTTCCAACTTTATATATATTTGTGCGCACACACTATATTATTGTGTGCCATATAACAGAACTGTTATAATATATATTATGTATGTTACAGCTCTTGAGACTGTTGGACAGTCAAAACTATTAGCTACTTCTAGAAATTTAAATATAATAAATTTTATTTACATTGTGTAAAGTGAATAGAAGTGTAATTATTTATTATACCATTTTCAACTATTATCAGTCTATTACAGAATGAATCCACTTTCTTCGATCTATAGTTTCTTTGCTCCATATCATACCTTCATATAGCCATCCCACATATAATATCCTTCTAAGTCTTTCAAATCTTCTGGGATCTGATTTAAATTTCAAATGTCCATTTATTATCATTTCTTCTAGCAATATTGCTCAGCTCCATTTCAATCTCTTAATTCTTTCAATGATGTCAGTCATAATATTTGTTCCCTCAACCATGTATTTCATTTTTGACATCTTTTTGTTAGTTCTAGCATACATCTAACCATTTTTCATTGAATGGTCTGAAGTGTTTATATTGCTCTTTTAATATATTAGCATCTATAATTCTTCCTCAAATGCATTATGATCTCTTTTTTTTTTTAATTATCGCATCTCCTTCTGTTCATGTCTCATGATCTTATATTTCTAGAAAAACTATAATTAATATTCTTCCATTTGAAATTTCAATTCTTGACATTGAAAAAATATGTTAAGGATTTAGCCAAACCATCCATAACTTCATAAATTATATATATATATATATATGGTATTGGATTTATTAATATAAAGAAATTTATCTTAGAAGTGGTGTATTTTTACCAAGTACTTATTATATCATCCATTCTTTTGTATAATTAATGCTTAATGATTATTAGTTGAGAAGTTACTATATTTCTTTTAACTTTAGATTAGTAAAGATAAAATATATCTATAATTCCTTAAATATGTTTGAAATGTAAGAGCATTGATTGTAGTTTCTAAAAATATAAGATTTATGGCACATTAGTGGAAGAAGATTGAATGTTGGAAGGCAAAATTGTGGGAAAATTTTAAAATAGCAAAACTTGCTTAATAGAAGTTTTTTTTATGAATTTAGCAATATCTATAATTAATTAATATTTCCAATTTATGTAAATCTATCAGAAATTTAGTTCCTTAGGATTTAATCATTTTATAGTTGTCCTCAAAATGGTAAATGAAATAAATTATGCATAAAGATTGGAAGTACGGGAAACTAAAATTATAAGCCTTATTGTTAAAATGTCTTTATGGGTATTTTGTTCAAATTATGAACTTAGTTTCTAAGTTAATGGACAATTTAATCTTTAGTTAGATAATTATTTATATAAATGTGACTTTTATAATTACTTATAAGTAAATAAAAATAATTAAAGAATTGTTTGTTTAGATGATTGTGACATTTGGACAGGACACCAGAAATGACAAGTTGAACTTTGATTGATATAACATTAGTTCTGGAATGTCATTCTATCACTACAACAAACCATACAGGGCATTGTAAACAAATGAATATAAGTAGTTACAGCATGCTTTGTAATCATTAAAATTACAGAATCATTACAATGAAAGAATTAATAAATGATAGAAATATTTTAATAAATATATGAAATTAAATGAAATGCCAAAATCTCTGGGAGCTATGTATGTAAACTAACCCCTGCACATCAGAAAATGCAAAGAACAATATAATATCACTTATTGGTGTATGTTTTTTTTACTTAGTTCCTGAATGTTTTGGTTATCTCTTTAAATTTTATATACATGAAACTATTCATTTTTATATTGACATTTTCTAAACTGACATTTCAATTAATATTAAGAAATTATTAATAATGAGATTCCATATTTATCCTTTAAATATTTAATTGTAATTTCAGAATAATTTACACTTTATTTAAATCAGATTACTATGCAAATTTCACACTATGCTTTTTAATAACATCAATAAATGAATACATAACTATCAGATATTAAGAAATAGGTGGTATTATGCTATATTTTGCATTTATTGACATGATTGCTAATTTGTATATATTTCCCAGAAGTTTTAGTTATTTCCATTTTAATATTGCTTCATATATGAAGAAAATATTGAAAACCTTTAATATAATCTTTAGTAAATTTTAAATACTGAATCTTTGTCAAAAGATAGGTAATTATTATTATTTAATCCCGTGAAAAGCAATAGATCAAGAGTTTATTGTATTTGATGTATGAGGTGAAAATTAATTATAATTTTTAGAAATATATACATGTACACACACACCCACACATATATATATATGGAGTTCTGTAAATAAAGGAGTTAAAGGGTAAGCATTAGTTGTGCTTTTTTGAAATATATATCCAGAATTCTGTAAAATGATTTGAGAAAAGTGTTAATGATACAAAAAAATATAAATTTAAAAAAGAATAAAAGTCCCAAAACTATAAAACAACATTTTATTATTGGAAAATAAATTGTTGGAATAATAAGAAAAAAGGATAGGACTATTATTAAAAAAAGGAATAATATAAAATATGTAAGATTTCTACAAAGAATTATGTAATACTAAAGAAGAATACCAAATAATTCCTACCATCATTACATCTTCTGAATTGTTAAATATTTTAAATGAAGAGTTTGAGATATATAATTAAATATATGATGAAGGGAAAGGCATCAGGAATTGATAGAATTATTATTATTTTAAAAAAAGAGATAAAGAAATAGGAAAATTGTTTATAAAAGTGTATATCAAATATCTAATGATAAAGATATACTAGATAATTGGAAAATTACAGTAATAATATTAATATTTAAGAAAGATAATTAAAAAATATTAGAAATTACAGATCTTTCATTTCTATGAAAGATATTTATCATGATAATTATAACTGTCTACAATGAAATTTGGACTCTGATTATCCAATAGAATAAGTTAGATTTAAAAGTGGTTTTACTAAAGCACAGTGAATCACATCCAAATATTGAGAGTTGTTATTGAAAGACTCTGTGAATATGGTTTTGCCATTATGCTTTGGATTTGTATATTATTCTACAAGCATTTCCTCAATGATTAAAGCTTTCCATTATTAAATTATTGATTTGACATATTATATTCTGAAGAATTTTTATTAAAATGCAACAGCATGTGACATTAAAATGGTTAAGATTATTAAATATATATGCCAAGTTGATTCCATATCTTCAAAACTTTTTGCAACAGAGTTTCAAGAAAGTATTATTATTACAATTTTATTTACAAGCATCAACAATTTTCTGAACTCAAGTTTGACATAATCTATTTCTGATAAATATATTAGTGATTATCATGGAGATTATGATTTTTTTTGCAAATAATGTTTCAGAGCATCAGGAAATGGTGAGTTATCAGATGAAAGTTTGAAAATAAGCCTAAAGATAAATGCTAGAAGGATTAAAACAATGTTCAACAGATTTTCTCATAAGAAAAATATAGATTGCTAATTATGAATTAGAAGTTAATAACTATAAATACCTTGGCCAGATTATTAATAATGATGGAAACATTGTGGTTGAAATTAATTATAGAATTAAATTAAGTCAGAGTACTTTTGGCAGAAATAATTTAATATTAAAAGAAAATACAACTATATGTTTGAAAAGAAAGATTTTTGATAGATGTATTTTATCAGTTTTTGCTTATAGATAGATCTGAGACTTGAACATTTAATAGAAGAGCAATAAAGACTTTGACCACTCAATGAAGTATAAAGAAAGGTATGTTGGAAATAAAAACAACGAAATGATAATGAAATACTTGAATGAGATAACAGAAATTATTGATATCGTTGAAAGAATGAAGAAATTCAAATGAAATTGGGCTGAACATATTACTAGAAAATATGATGCTAGATGGGCAGTGAAGTTTTAAACAGGATTCCAAACAAATTGTAAATGTCTTAAAAAGAGACCACTATGAGATGAATGAATGGAAGTTTCTGGTGTGATATATAGAGAGAGTGTATAAATCAGAGAAACTGGATTAAACTTGGAGAGATCTTCATCCAGCAATGGACTGATAATGATTGATAATAATATGTATGCACCATACATGTTAGTATAAGTAATTTTATTGATAAGATCAATCTGTTGTTTCTTGTCACAGACTGATAAGTAAAAATATGCTGTAATCTTCTACATTGTCTTTTTTAATTACATATAATAAAACAATTTTCAATAAAGTTTTTAATAAGTGAACTATTTGTATTATTTTTCAAAGTTTGAACTTTTATAATAATTCATTTATGCAGAAACATTACATAATCATTGTGTAACTTGATTTTTTTATGTATTAAATTTTTAAATTAATAACATAGTTAACTTTAATTTTTAAACTGAATTAAAAATCTTATTTATTCTTGCAAGAATATTAAAATGTAATTTCTTATTAATATAATAAAACTAATTAGTTTTTAGAACAGTAAACAATAAGCTAATGTAAATAATTTAGTGAATATGAATTTGATTGCCCAGTTTTGTTTGGTGCAATGGTCAAATGGTAGACTGGAATTCAAGTCTCAGGGACTGTGGCTCAATTTATCATTTCCATTACTCAAACTTTTTATCAGTTTGTACACAACAAACCATTCTAGTATTTATGATCTGCCTCATTAGTTACAGTAATAGCACATAAGGTCCTTGGATCAACTAGTAGTCTTTCACTTTTAGTACTCAAACTTCTTATGAAGTCTTGAGAAGGTTCAGTTGTTTACTTATTACTTTTTTATATTTTTGGAATAACTGTAGCCAACATTCTATTTCAAATAAAGTACTGTTGTTGTTTTTTAAAAAAAAAAACACTTTTAGACTGGGGTAAGCAATGCTGAGTATCTTCAGAAGAAAGTCAGATAACCAGAAATTTTCAAATTGTGTCTCATGGCATATAATAGCATAGTAATGTGTGTATATATATATATAAAGTTGAAAGTAAAAGTAGAAATAAACAAATTTTTTTTGTAGAATTTTTTTATATTATACAGTTAAGGGTTAAATAATTTAGAATTTAAAAACATATATTGTAATTTCTATAGCATATTTTGATAAAAATTCTACAAAGTTGTTTTTGAAAAGATTAAGATAAATTGAAGAGTCTAACTTTTTTCAATCTAGAAAAAGCAAACTTGCTTTTAATAACTTTTTATTCCACCCTGACTATAAAAAGGTTGGGAAAAAAGATTAGGAGGAGTTTTTAAAGTTTTAAAAGTTTTTACAGATTATGAAAGCATGAGGACTACTATCATGAAGTTATAACTGAAGGCAAGAGACCATGTCTTCTGCCATTCATGTGGAGGCCAGCCTTTCTGTAGTTTATTAGCTTGTATATATTTTGTTCTAGCTTGTATGCCTGGAGTCTATCAAATTCTAGACTAAATGGAGCTGAGTGAATGTCAACAGTTATCAGATTATACTTTTCCCAAAGATGACCATAAGCCAGTCTTCTGTTTGAGAAGTGATCAGCTTACCAAGAGGATCCATCAGTTTGCTGAAGAATTAGTTTATACATATACAGTTTTATCTGTATGCAGAGAAGCACAGATAAAGTACTGTGAGCTGATGAGTAGAGTACATTATATATATTGAGAACAATATTTTAAATAATTTAGTGAAAATGATAGTTAAAATTTCTATTTAACAAATTTTTAAGTAAACAACTTTTGTCAACTAAAAATAAAACAAGGAAAGAAAATAATAAATGACATTTATGTCTAGAAGATTATTTGTTCCCAATATTGTTAAAAAAAAGGAGTGAGGAAAACTCCAAGGATATTTTTTTAAAATATTGAAAATGAGACCACAAAGATCTGAATTTTAAATGAAACTTTCCAAACAATTTTTTTTTAAAGAAAAACCTTTACTTGCCATAAAAAAAATAAGAGACTAATTAACAAGCCAGAAACTAGTCTGGGGATATTGGATGAGTAGGCACTAGATGAGGATTTTATGCACAAGCCTTCTGGCATCCATTGATAACTCTGGCTTGCACTGAGTGGCAATATGTGTAGAGAGTTTTGCCTGTTTTATATATATATATTCATGTAAGATTGAGCATGAACAAATAATTATTTATTTGTATTTTGTCATGAGCAGAATCTGTTTTAAGCTCTAAGATTAATTATCTTTAATTAATCCCAGTGTTTGTGAAATTGTGTGTAATATGTATATTTATAAACAGATCATTGGCTATTTCATATTTGCATTATTTTTTCATAAACAAATGTGAAAATATATCAGTAGTTTTAAGTCAGTGAGAAATCAGTTTAAGTGAAGTTGAAAGTAGGAGTTGAAGTTGTTAATTGTTAGTAATCATGAACACAAATTAGTTATAGGTGAGTCTTGCTTATTATCTGAATTTTAAAATGATGCTTGATTAGAAGAACTTCTTGGATCAGTTGCAACATTGTTTTTTTTTTTTTGTTTTATACCAGATATATCTCAACAAGAATTATTAATCTCTGAAAACTGTTTTGCAAAGAATTAATTGACAAGAAAAGATTCTGATTAAATATTTATTTTGGATTCTGACATGCCATGAATAAAATTTGCTACTAGAAGAAAATTAAAATTTAAAAAATTCTTATAAATGAATATATCATTGAATTTAAATTTAGGTACACTTACCTTTGTTTAAAACCTCATTCGAATACTGTGCTCTTGATTATTATTTTTTTAAAGAAAATATGTTTAAATTATCTTATAATTTGGTGAAAGATATTTATACCAGAATATTCTAGTTTACAGGTTATTAATTTTATTAATTTAAACATCTTGAGTGAGAAATTTCAATTAATCTTATCAATCTTAGTAATTAAATTACATATGTTTTACAGTTGTGCATACATTGGTTTGTCAGACATACATAGTCATTACAAGCAGCTGTCAGTTAATTAATTTGAAATAATTAAAACTGTCACTGACAAAAAATTAAAAAAAAGCAGTAAAGATTTAGGGCATGAAAGTCAACAGCAACATAGAAGAAAAAAAGATTTCAGCATTATAAGATAAAATAAAAATAATTAAGTTATTATATTGATGAATATGAAGTCTCCATGAATGCATTTACATAAAATAAAATTGAAAAAATTCAAAGTCAATGACATTTAAAAAAACAATTAAGTAAATTCAATTTAAACAATTAATATACTAATCAGACAAAAAATAAATGATATTAGTTGATCAACTGTATCACTAGATGAAAACCAAAAGATAACAGTGAATCTCAAATTATTTATATTATTAAAAACCTAAAATTTTGTTTTCAAGTTATTTAGGGACATATTCCAGAAAGTAACATAAAAAACAGCAAAAAATAACAATTATATTTCTAATTTTATTGAAATTAATGATAAAATATCTGATATAAAATGAATAATGAAACTTCTGTGGAGCTTAATAAATATTGGAAAAAACTATTTCAACAAAGTATACCACTATGTCTGTTTTTTTTTTTAATTTTATAAGTAAACCATCAAGATTATCAGCACATTTTAAACAAACCCATTCTTTCAGACTATTTTATACCATTAAATAATACAATCAAACCCATAGCTACATTTCCTGCAAAAAAATTATTGAAATTGAATATTATAAGAAAATGCAAAAAACAGCAGAAAGTTTACGTAAAGCAATGCAAGAAAAAAAACAACAACTAGGTGATAAGTAACTAAATTAAAGAGAGAATTTTACTATATTCTACCAGATCCCCTCTAATTTCTAGAGACTCGTACTAAAAATGAAAAAAGAAATAGTAATATATCAACAAAATAGTCAAAGATCAGATGTCCATCATAATAATTCTCAAAGGGAGAGAGCCCCTGCTTTAAATGCAATAGCATTGGCCATATAGCAGCAAATTGCATGGCTTGTGGCTGCCCTAAATGTAGTAAATTTGATATAGCAAGTCATTTTTGTTCATCAAATAATATAAAAACAAAAAGCCATGCTAGCATGATAGTTTCATCAATCCAACCCCAAAAATAAAATGACATAATTGAAAGAAACATTATAGACTTGTATAGGTGCCAAGGAAAAATTGAATCTGACTGATTAGAAGATTCTACTAACATTTCAGTTACAAAATGATCTTGCTATGTAAGAAAACCATGAAGCTGTAATGGTTATAAGACAAAAGCTGTATCTAATAAATAAATACAACCATGAGATGAAAATGATACAAATAAAAAGGGAATAATTCATCCACCAATAAGAATGCAAAGCATTGTCAATCAAAATACTAATCTTGTAAATAATGATATTTTTATCAGAAAGACTGGAGCAAAATTGATTCATATAAAGAATAGCAGAACAGTAGAAGAAATCACAATATAAAGTGAATCAACAAATTAAAATCTTAAAGTTATCATGCATTTAAGTATAAAAATAGTAACTCTAATTATTATAGGCATAAGCAGTGATAACAAAATAGATAAAGTAATCAACTATATATGAAATTTTTGTTATTGCAGAAACAAAAATTGCACATAAAAAGACATCAAATAATTAATAAACTGGAAGGACATTATATAAGCAAATAATAGGATAGCACAAGGAATTGCAATATTAATAAATATGAAAGTTAAGATGATTCAGTTATTTCTCAAAAAACTACACAATTATATTTTTGTATTACAATAATTTTTTGTATTATCTACTTACAGTTTATTCAATAACCTAAAGATATTACTGAAGTTCTACACTATATACAGAATAGACCTATTCAAAAACCTGGTCTAATAGTTCTAGGTAGAAATTTAAATAAAATTTTAGTCCATTGTATAATAAATATCCCCATAGCATTATTCATTATATATAAAGAGCCAATAATGTTTTGATAACAACTTTATTCATTAACTTCATTGATCATTTCTGCATTCAGTTAATAATCCAATGTTACAATAAATCAGCATCTCGCTATTAGGAAAAATTATATCACATGACATTATTTTCTCCATAAATTAATTGCTAAACATTCTAATTTGCTACTATAGTAGGTGCACCAATCTAGCTTCACATATAACATAGTTAAAATTTATGTGTATAAATGAAATGTACAAACAAAACATTGGTAATGTTGATTAAAAACCAAACAATCCAAAAAGTTAAAGAAATGTAATCAGTCCTGAAATCTGTAATTCCCTTTAAAGCTAGCAATGAACTATTCCATAATTTATAAAAACAACATAACCTATTGTTTAGTCAATTATAAAATGAGTAACTAACTTTTAAAGTAAGAAACTCTTACCATTCCTAAAAAGCTTTTCAAAATCTTTAATTAATTATGCAAAAATTATTAGAACATATCTAAAAGATATGCTAACCAGTGTAGACTACATCAAAGAACAAGTCTTGGAATTAAATGTTGAATACATTAACTCAAACATATTTATAATGGGATTCAAAACTAGGGTAAATAATCCAAAACAGAAGTCAGAAAAATCTGGTAATTATATCAAGAGATAAAACTTGAAATGAATATTCTAAAAAATCATATTTCTAACTAACAAGTGACTCAGTTTCATCACTGATATACAAGTGTTGGATTATCTGATAATATTTGCAGTATGAAAATTTAAAATCAAATATGCTCAAATCACATAAATTTATCAAACAAATAAAAAGGTCATCTTTTGCATTTAAAATGAGCATAACTGCCTATAATTTTTAATATAAGACTAATTTGTTATAGATTTGAAAATGTTTGGTAGAATAATTTTAATGAAACTGTATGATATAATATACCTGAAACTCTCCCTTTTTCATGTTAAAAAAGATAAAAGAGCTGTGTATGGGACATTGAAAATCTAAGAAAAAAATATTTATACAAAAAAAGCAAAATGACCAATTATTATAAAATTTAAATAGATTTTACATCTTTGGGATTATTTAATGGCATCATTGGATCTAGAACACATGATTTTATTTCAAGGAATAAGAAATTATCTCATAAATTGCACAATAGCTCTTAAAAATTATTGCACTTTACAGAGATCTATTAATTAAAAAAATAGAAGACTATACTAGACTGTATAAAGAAAAGATCCAAAAAATGTGATTTATTTGTGCTTTATATAGGAGATAATTTATTTAACAACTTTTATTAAGGTTTTGATAATTATTTTCCCAGATGTATCAAATTTGGAAATCATAATGGACTCATTAAATGATTTCCAGTTGAAAACTGGGTCCCAAATACAAGATCAAAATCTGCAGTTTGCCATTTAGATACAGATAAAGGAATACTGTCAGAATTTCTTGGAATCCAAACAATTTCTAGATATTCTACTTTATTTCTCCAAAATTAGCATTACTAAACAAAATTATAAATTAATTACAAGAACTTCTGGATATAAACTATATCAAATTACCAAGGTTCAACTGTTTAATATAATAATGGTGATATTAAATTATTATGGACCATAGATTAATTTGTACAATACAACTACAAATAAAATAAACTTCAATACTAAAATATCCATCTGGGGAAACTTCTCATTCATTTACCAATAAACAAAGTTAGGTTAAACCTAACAATTCCAAAGTTATATATATATATATAATATAAATAAAATGTCCATTAATTATAGCAATATTATAATCATAATAAAAATAATAAATATAATGGTAATAAAGTATTATAAAGTCTTTCAATCTGCAGAAGTACTTTCGATTAATTTCTTAAACCTGCCTCAACTGCCATTAAATTCAAAAAACAAAGTGGACACAAACATCAATTCAAGTCCCCTGAATCCCATATTTTAATGTTAGCAGCTTGTCTATTTATTAAATGCATTTAATTCATATTTATAAAAATTGTCTCCTTAATTTTTCTTTTATTATGGTTTCTCTTTCAATATCAAATTTATATTTACATTTTTTTTATGATCAAAGAAAACTGAAGCAGCCATCACATCACCATTATTCTTACTTTTTACATGCTTATATAACAATTCATGCTCCTTTAATCTCTTTTCAATACTTCATCTCGAGTCACCTATATATGATAACATACACTCACAAAAAATTGGATATACAACATTCTGCTTGGCAGGTATGATATCCTTAGAATTATTCCCTAATTTATTGACATTATTTGGAACATAGAATGAAACATTAAACACGTTCTTATATATATATATATTCTTAAAAAATTTCACTTGTGGATATCTATTTATTTCAAATCCACAAGTGAAATTTTTTAAAGATATATATATATAAGAATGTGTTTAATGTTTCTTTCTATGTTCCAAATAATGTTAATAAATTAGTGAATAATTCTAAGGATATCATATCTGTTAAGCAAAAAAGTAATGTTGTATATCAAATTTTTTGTGAGTGTATGTTATCATATATAGGTGACTCGAGATGAAGTATTGAAAAGAGATTAAAGGAGCATGAATTGTTATATAAGTGTGTAAAAAGTAAGAATAATGGTGATTTAATGGCTGCTTTAGGTTTCTTTGATCATAAAAAAACATGTAAATATAAATTTAATTTTGATATTGAAAGAGAAACCACAATAAAAGAAAAATGAAGGAGGCAATTTTTATAAAAAGAAATAAAATACATTTAATAAATAGACAAGCTGCTAACATTAAAATATGTAATTCATGGGATTGAGTTGATGACGTTTGTTTCTGCTTTGTTTTTTGAATTTAATGGCAGTTGAGGCAGGTTTAAGAAATTAAATGAAAGTACTTCTGCCGATTGAAAGACTGTTTATAAGAGTTAATTACCATTATATTATTATTTTTATTATGATTATATATATATTATTTATATTGTACATTAAAATGAAAACTTACATATGTATAATAAAATTTAAAAAAAAATATTCTTATTTTACAAATAGATATATTAACTAAACTGCTAAAATGAAAATGATCATTTGTAATCTAATAATAATGTACCAAGACCTTCAAAAGAAATGAAATATCAAAATCTAAATGATGCAAATTATAAAACAATTAAAAACATAATAAGCAAAGATAGTTTGTTTAGTATTAATATTTCAATAACCAGAACATTTACATATCTTCAAAAACAATATATGCCACAGGTGTAATTAAAGTTTATCTTCACCTTATTACGAAATTGTAACCACTAAAGTTTTCATAAATAAAAAACTAAATATTAATTTAGTTCCACTTCGTTGTGTCAAAAAAAAAAAAGTCATTTTTACATTATTTTGAAGATTGTGAAACATTTACAAATTTAAGAAACCTTGTCTTTCAAATTTCAATTACAAACCTAAAAAATATAATATCACAAAATATCAAAAGATTCAGTTCACATAATAATCTAGTCTTGATTTGAGCATTGAAAATCTTATGGAAAATTAGATGACATATGCTGGTAAGCAAAAAATATAATTGGATTTAAAAAGTGAAGCAAAAGTGGATTAAGCTTTTTTTACAATAATGTGAAATATCTTCTGGGAAATTTTTTTTTTATAATATGGAATGCAAATTTTTCTTTGAAATGTGAGATATGGTAAAATACATAATGTCTCCAAGAGAAAAAATGGCTAGTGGTCAGTTCTTTCTTCAATTCTGCCAGTCCTATCTCATGTTATGACAAAATGTGACTTAATCCATCATGAAACAACATGCTAACATTAAATTTTGATTTAAATTTGACAAAACAATACTGAAATTTTTGAAATAATTCAAACTGTATGTGGCAATAAAGCAGTGAGTTACAAGAATGTTTTCAAGTGCTTTGCAATATTTGTTGATGGCAGAGAGAGCACTGAAGATAATCCATGTAGGTATAAAACATACTGTCGCATTTCATGTCATAGTCTGTAATCCAGACATACTAAAATTTTAAAATGTTTAGTGAATACTTAAATTATGTCATTATGTAAGACGTGAATTAATTCAGAATGGCATTCAGGCTGGACTCACTTTTTCACTGAGACACATTGTATACGGATATTTTTCTAAAAATAAAAATAGAGAATAAGAGGGAAAAGAAGAAGCAAGGGAGAAAGAGCATAATGAAAAAAAGAGTTTATTAAAATAACTATATGCAAATATCATGCAAGTATTTTTTACTTAAAAAATATTATGTAATTCAAACAACATCTATCACTGCAATCCATAAGCTGGAAGTTTCTTATGGAAAAAAAATTAAGATGATCTCTAAACAGTTGCATATATAATCTTTAGTAATCATTTATAAAATAATTTTTAGCTTGGAAAATGAATTAGTAATGTAAGGGCTATAGAAATATATTTTAATTATGAATTCATCATTACTTCTTGAAATTATTAATTTTTTTTCTAAATCAAGGTGTGTTAGATTTGAGTGGTTTATTAAAAAAGCCACTTTATTAACTTCATTTTCTGCAATGCCCAAATGGCATAATTAATTTGTATTAAAGTTTTATTTCTTTTTAATTTACTCAATATTTTTTAAGAAGATTGTTTTAAAAATATTTATTGATTTATAACATTATTAATTACATAGGAGTTCATTTGATATCCAAAGTTCAAAATGATAGGATAAGCACACATTGATTTAGTCAAATTATTTGAATCAATTAATCAATAGATTTATGATAGTCTTTGAAATTAGCTAGCTGTCTCCAAAATTTATTCATACTATACAGCTTCTATATGATGAAATGAAAGAGAGTATTATCATTATTCGTAGAAAATTGGAAGCATTTGAAATAAAAATTGGTGTTAAAGGGACGGTATACTAGTTTACAATATTGTTTTCATTTTTAGGATGGTTGTTATTGAAACAGTTTGTAGGTGATTTCATGGATCAGTATCAAGATATGATGTAGCTTTAATGGTGAGATTTTTAATTTGAATCTATTAAAGCTGATAACTTTGTGGTCTTAACTTTTAGAATTACAATATAGTGCTATTCTTTCCATTTAAAGGATGATTTATTGAACATTATTGTTTTGAATATACACCACGTGGACTTTAATTTAGTGATTAGTGTTCAAAATATTCATGCTTTTTATCAACCAGTGATCTAAGGAAAGTCTTAATCAACTTTTAAATTATTTTATTATTAGATTGAGAGTGTGACAAAAAAAAAATCTTACAGTAGATAGAAAGGTGTACTTGGATGCGCACAATACAGATTCCTCTATTCTTCTGTTATATTCATTAAATTAAAGGAAGATTGATTTTTTCCTTTGTTCTTAATTCAATAGCAGCTATTTGCAAATTTGTATGGCCATTTTTATCCTAAAAATTAAAAAAAAAAATACAAAATACTATTTCTATTATTACTATTACTACTGCTATTTCTGGAACTACTACAACTATTATTACTATTACTACTGCTACTGCAACTGCCACTGCTATTACTACTGCTACTGCAACTGCCACTGCTATTACTACTACTATTATTACAACAAATGAGTTTTACAATGACTACACACACTAATCAATTTACCAGAATTACATCCATATGTAAAATATGCTGATTCATTATTTTGATGATTTGATATTTTGCAGTACTATCCTTTGTTTTGCAACAAATTTGTTTCTGAAAGACTTTAAAATTTTGTCTCTTTATAGATGTTCACTGTATTCTATCCTTATTGTCCACCTAATGAAAGCAATCAATATTGTACTTCTTGCAAATGTGTTTGAAAAAATCTTTATAACATAAATGAAATCTGCCTCTCCCACAAAAATCCTGTTCAAATTTACTATAAAATATTTTTTAGTAAGTCTTATATTACTCATTTTTTTTCAAATATCAAATCCAATGAAGATATGATTTTAGAACTGTGGACTTTATACTACACATTTGATAAATTTAAGAACATATTAGTTGCTTGTGAGCTTGCTAACATGTTTTTAGAATTTTAAAGATCATCTTTAAATTGAGCTTTTCTGATGTCTTTATGTTATGTTAGTAACAGTCCAAGTCTTGCTTTGAGACAATCAATTAGGTAAGCTAAACAGCTCTAATCTAGTTGCAGTAGTTATTTTTAACTTGCTATTAAGTTACTTATTTATAAGGATTCTGCCAAATTTATTGTATAGAAATGAGTCATGGACTCATTACTATAATATAAAGGTGCTAGAAAATAGAAAAATGATAAAACCAATGGATGCATTACATTTTTCTGAAAGTGATGATGTTACATATAAAATCATAGTGGCATATTCATGTTGGATTGGGAATATGAAGTGAAAAAATATTAATAAATTTCCAAAAAGATATGATTAAATTGGGGACTTTTTTAATGAAAGAAGCATCTCAAAAATATGCACTATTAACTGTTTGCATTGATAGAATAATATTAAGAATGAAATAAACTGTATACTTAGGGAAGTTATTGAAAGCTTTGAGAAAGAAATATTGCTACAGAATTTAAAGAATGCATGTCAAATTGTTAAATAAACAGACTAAAATAGCAGCTTAAGACAGCAGTTCTCATGGTTCTCAACATGTGAGTCACGACCCCTTTGAGGGTCAAACAACCCTTCACCCTTTCACAGGAGTTGCTCACAATCACATATGCCAATATACAAGTATCTGGTGTGATGTCATTATCATGCCAACTCCATTACTTACATTCCATACAACTGCAGTGTATGCGACAGGTTTAATGCCATAATGTACTTATGCAGACCAGTCTCACATATATGTAGAGAGCAACTAATATGTTGAAGGCAGCAGTATTGAAAATAAAATGACACTTCATGAATTATAATTACTGGCTAAATTTAAAATCATCAACTACTGCAAAAAAATATCTGTAACATGGAACTGCTGATCAGTTTTTTTATATTCAGTTGTGTTTGATGTGAATACTGCCTCCTTATGATAATAGCAGCTATGTAAAAAACAACAACACTGAGAATGTTAAATCATAGGAAACTTTAATGAACTATATTGACTGAACTATGCCATGTATCATCTTTTGTATTTTTAAAGTTATTGTTATATATTTTCATTAGAAAACCATCCCACGACAATGGATTGTGTAGAGAAGAATATTAAGAAAAGAAAATATAGTGAGGATTTTTGCAGTATGGGTTTACCTCAATAATTACAGCAGGAATTGAGAAACCTCATTGTGTTATTTCTTGTGAAGTTCTATCAGAGAGCCTATGAAGCTGAACAAACTAAAATACTATTTTGATAGCAAGCATCCGAGTTTGCAGACAAAGATACCAACTATTTTAGAAGCAAAGCTGATGGACTTAATCTTGTCAGATTTGATACTGATGGAAAATACTACAAATAAAACATAGCAGTCATTGAAACTTCATATTTTGTGGCACTTAGAATTGCCAGAGCTATGAAACCTCACACCATTACTGAGGATTTACTATTGCCAGCAGCCAAAAACATTGTCCGAGTTATGATCAGACACGAATTTGTTATGAAATTGAATGCCATTTTCTTATCTAATGACACTGTTTGCAGAAGAATAGATGATATGTCTGCTGATATTCTTGATTGGGTAATCCAGGAAATTAAATCTGCACCACTTCCAATATTTAGTTTTCAGCTTGATGAATCTACAGATGATGCAATTTGGTCACAGTTACTGGTTTATATGAGATATATTAATATTGGTGATTTTAAAGATGAGTTTCTTTTTTGCAAACCTCTTGAAATAAAAACTACTGCACATGATGTATTTGACACAGTTAGTTCATTTCTGAAAGAACATAAGATCTCATGAAAAAGTTTGTGGTATTTGCACAGATGGTGCTCCAGAAATGCTAGAATGTCAATCTGGATTGCAACGTTTGATACTGAATGAGTCACCACAAGTCATTGGAACTACTGTATGATTCATCAGCAAATATTAGCAACAAAAATGCTGCCACAAGAGTTACAAGAAATAATGAAAAGCATCATAAGTTGTGTCAATTTTATAAAAGCGAGCCCTTTAACTAGTCTACTGTTTTTGCAACTGGGTAACAAGTTGGATGTTCTGAACAATGCTTTGCTATTTCACACTGAAATAAATGGTTGTCAAGAGGAAAGGTTTTGAAACGTGTTTTTGAGCTTCATGATGAACTCAAAAACATTTTTTAATCAGAAGGCAAGACTGCAGTTCGAAGCACTTTTTAGTGACAAAAATGAACTGCAGAAAATAGTTTACTTGATTGACATCTTTGCCATTTTGAATGAGTTAAATTTACCCCTGCAAAGACCAAATGCAACATGTCTCAATTTGTCTGAAAAGATCTGATCATTCCAAATGAAATTTCAGCTTTGGCAAAAAAAAATTGAATGAAAATAAAATTTACATGTTGCCTACTTTATCTGCTTTCTTTGAGGAACATGTCTTTGAACCAGACAAAAAGATTACAATGATAATTTCTGTGAAAAAAACACTTGCACATGCTTGCAGATGAAAATTCATCGTATTTTCCAAATCTACCTGACACTCCATTTGCACTTGCTAGAAGCCCATTCACAGTCAAAGTTGAAGATGTTCCTGAGACAGCACAAGAGGAGTTTATTGAATTTATTAACAACAATGTAGCAAGAACTGCTTTTTCTACAATGCCAGTTATAAAATTCTGGATTAAGTATTTGCAGTTATATCCTGCTCTGTCTGAAACAATGTTGCACCTTCTTTTTCCATTTCTAACAACAAATATTTGCAAAACAGGTTTTTCCAGCTTGTTGCTTATAAAGTCTAAATACAAAAGTAGACTTATTGTGGAAGATGATCTGCATTGGGCTCTTGCAAAGTCTGCCCCAAGTAATATAGTTTGCTATTGTTATATTAGGACTATTACCATGCTTCAAAAAAGATTAATTTGTAATTAGAAATAAATATTTCACAATATATAATTACATATTGTTTTTGTGATTAATCATTATGCTTTAATTATGTTCAATTTGTAATAATGAAAATACATTCTACATATCAGATATTTGCATTACAATTCATAACAGTAGCAAAATTACTGTTATGAAGTAGCAACAAAAATAATTTTAAGGTTGGGGGTTACCACAACATAAGGGTCACGGCATTAGGAAGGTTGAGAATCACTGGCTTAAGATATATGTAAATGTATTTATAATTTACAATTTATATAATTGTTGCAAAACCTACTTTTCATTTGTTTTTTGATCTTTCTCTGTTTTATTCAATTTGCTAACGATGATAGTAAATGAATAATAAATATTACATTTCTGGGATTGTTTAAAATCTGGAATAAGTGTTAACTTGAATGAAAAATCGTGATTAACAAAATATTTTATTATTTGTATAAAGTTTGTTTTTATTTTGTTTTTATTATGCAACAATCAGCTATTTGCTTTTAGATTTATTAATCTTTTTTTTTTACTTGGTGTAAACAAAATAACTATAAATCTCATAAATTAATATTCTAAATCTTTTTGTTGCTTTGTTTTGGGTTAATAAAAAATCACTGTCTTGGAAAGAGATATCTGTTTTACATTAAATTGATTTTTTCTAAAGAATAAAAAAATCTTTATGCAGTACCTGGAAACAGCAAACAATGTTAAAGTGATTATTGTTCTTGGTTGGAAGGATAACAAAAGCAAAAATAGATATTTACATTGGTTTCCATTATAAAAATATATATATTAAATATATTATTTTCTTTGTAGTTTATTTCAATATTGATTTTGCTTTACAGTTTTTAATTAAAAACAGAATTAATTATAAATAAAAAAATATTTATTTGCATAATTCAAATATATATAATAATTAGAATAATGCAGTAGTTAATTGTTAAAGATGAGATATGAGAATTAATAAATTTGGAAGTGGGATAGAATAAGACTGATATGTATGAGGCCAGCCTTTAATCTAAGCAACCATACACTCATTAATTATACTTTTGAAAATAAATACTAAAAGGTTTTTTTAATAACTTAAGGAGTTTATTATTTATATGAATTAGTAATAGGTTAATATATTCAACTAGGAACTTGTTGGTTAAACTCTGTAATGTAATCAGTCTTAATTTCACATGAAACAGTTCTTTATTACTACACTTTATTATAGTCCTTCATTGCAATCTATTAACTTTCTACGTTCGTTTTTCACAAGTGTTTTCGTCAGCCTTTACTGTTTAGCATCAGATTTAACAAGCACCTTACTGTTCACTCGACTATCTCTGACTCAGTCTAACTGGCTTTGACTACATCTTCTCATTAAAGTTCAGTAGACATTTCTAATAACTCTGCTAATTTGCATATTTTTTCATTATTGTCCTTATTCAAATTAGGATATCCAGATTTACTTCCATTTTGTATAATTTACTTATTCTGCATCTCATTATTTTCTAGAGTGACTGCAATATCTTTTGTATTGACATACAAACACACATACATGTAACTTTATTTATTTCACAAACTATCAATACACTATAAATAAGTTTTTTTTATAAGATCTCTGTCAAGTCTCAGTAAAATTACTGTTTGCCCTTCATACTCAGTTGTTTCTTTTTGTTCCAGCTGACATCACTATTTAGTTCTGTAGGTATATCTTCATGCAAGTAATAACCAAATCTGTATTTTCATTTATAAATTCTCCAGTTTAATTTTACATATTTGAATAGATAGTATTCTAATTATTTCCCTAAGTATTCATTATTTTCTTAAGATATCTCTTTTCCAGAAAGTCTGGCCTACATTAAATTTGATATTTTCACTTTTTACATTCTTTCTTTTAATCTTATCTGGAATTAGTACAGACATATGCATCCTTACAAAACATTTCATAAGTACTTCTGCTGTGGTTTTCTTTGTAACTGAACTCGGTGTGAAGTTATGGTAAAACATCACCATTGTTAGCAAATACCCTATCTTATTCAGCATGCCTTTAAGATGTTTAATAGCCTCTGTTTGATTCAAAGTGATATGGAAATGTTAATACATGCTGTAGCCTTCTTCAGAACAAGAAAGTTCTTTAGTTTCACTGAATTGAATTCTGTATCATTGTCAGTTAATATAGTTTCAGGATACCTACGCATAGCAAAAAGCTCATTTAAAACTTTAATCACATTTTTTGCACTGGTGTTTTATACCATTCAGCAATCTGCTATTTAGATTATGAATCAATGGCTACTAGAAATATGTGTCCATGGAAAAGTTCGGTAAGTCTAGGTTGATTCTTTCCCCTGCTTTTGTGGTTTCTAGTCAAGGCTGGAATTCTTTAGCCAGTAATCTTGCTGCTGCTTGATATTTTTTATACAGTCTCTTCTATATCACAAATTCATATCTGGCCACTAAATGTATGAATGAGCTAGTTCCATCATATATACAAATCCACTTTGGGCTTAAGAGCAAATGGAATCTTCCTTTTCTACAAACAACTTGTTGCCCATTTTCCATATAGCTCTATATCTACTGGTTTTGTCTTTAAGTCTGCTGAACTAGATTTAAAGAGCTTATCTGTTTGATATTAATCCCATTTCTATTTACATCTGTCAACACTAAATTAGTTTTCTTAATTTGAATCTTTTTATTTGTTCTTTTACTAATGGCTTTCCATCTTTAAACTACATGAGTGATACACCTATCGTGCATATCTATTTCCATTTTTATGATTTAGCCATGACATGAGTGATATTCCTGTCTCACTGTCTATTTCCATTTTTATGATTTAGCTACAAATTTTAATCTCTAATAGATTTGGCTTATCCTCATTTTCCTTTATTAATTTTATATTCATAGCATACTTTACTACTCCACCCCTCAATTTACTATTTATTTGTTGGTAAATGCATTTTAGAATTTGTCATTTATTAATGCAAATCTTTGACAAATGACTTGTCAAACCACAGTTAAGACACTTGCACATTTTAAATGTGCATATTTTTTTTAATGTCTTTCTTTTTTCCACAGCAATAAAAGATGCTGGACTTGTGTGTCTTGCCACATTTACCTGTGTGTTAATTTTGCTTCATCAGCCACAATTTCAAATTCCTGTGTGTGATCTAGAATGGTTTCATATGCTATGCCTCATTGAATTGTAGCATTATAACTTAGCGTAGATTCATTTAGCTCATTCATCTAAGCTTCATGTCTCATGCCCTATAATAATTGGTCCAATAGCATAACTTCTAGAAAAATCTTTAAATTCACATTTCTTTATTAAACCTCTCAGTGCTAAATCATACTCCTGTATGTTTTTATTTGGTGACTGCATTTTATTATAAATGTAAAGATGCATTATGTACTTTGATATTGTAGTTTGAAATGAACATTTAATTTTTTCAGCAATTTTTTGTACAGGATTACTTCAGGCTGTTTGGGTCATAATAAATGATTAGCTAATTGCAGGATATCCTTTGCTGACATTCATAGTAGAGAGGCAATTTTCAGCGTATCATTGCTAATACTGTTAATTATCATGTATTTTTCAACATAATTTACATATATGTCAGTACACCAGATTGCTTATATCAAAAGGTATTATTGCACTGTTCTGCATTTCAGTGTAATTTTGTCTATGTTCATAGCTAGTATGTGCAGCTTCTGGTGAGTCTGTCAATTGTTATTTACAAGTTTCAAACTGTCAACTGCAGAAATTGATATGTGTGGTGCCATACTTTAATCTAAGCAGCCATATACTCATTAATTATACTTTTGAAAACAAACAAAAAAGTTTTTTAGTAATTTAATGAGTTTATTACTCAGAATATATGCACCTACATTGAAGGTTCAAAGTAATCAAATGTCTGGGCAGAACTGTGCCATGGATCATAGGCTTCTAAGACATAAATGTCAAATGAGCAATACTTCATTATGCCAAAAATTTGGTTTTATTCTACTTTTTGGGTTGTAAGTTTTATAATGTGATTAAAGTGAGATAGCTTTTATGGTATTCATATTACATTGTGTACTTATAACCTGTGATTGAGTATTTTACCCATCATAATGTTGGAGTCAGTATTTCTACTTTTCAGCTGCTGAAAATCATTTTAATCCCAAGAAGCAAATTAATAATGACTGGAGACTAATTAATCATAAGTTCAAGATACCCCACAGTGACATTGTAATATCAGCTCATAAGTCTGTGATAATGATAAAACAATTAAATGTTGAAGAATGTGAAATAAAATTGGTCTAGGCAAACAGATGTAATTCAATGCAATTTGATTCCCTGTAGTTTTAGATGGGACATGGCAGCCATGTATCACTAGCTACAAGCATTAAATATAAGCATCAAATATGATATTAACATTTTTAATTCTAAACCCTTATGAAATAAAGAATTAAGTTTTATTCGAGTGGTATAGTATGTGAATTTTTTTGCATTTATCTCAAACAAAAATATCTACAAAAACAAATTTAAAAATAGTGTTTGTTAACTAGATGATTTTAAGAAAAAGAGAAACAGATTCATAAAAGTTATCAACTCTATATTAGAAGTTTTAACTAAGTTTTATGTAAAAAAATATGGAATTATAAAATAAAATTGTATTTCTGAAAAAATATTTTGTTTTGTTTTCTCTGTTTTCCCTTTTTCTATTTCCAATGGTGATTAATCATCATCATGTTTTTTTCCTGTACTTTTTAAAAAGCAAGCATTAATAATAATTATAAGAGGGGGGGTGATTTAGTTATGCTACATATTAATAAATATTTATAGAGAGTTGGATTAAAGTAATTAAATTTGATACGCTATGAAAGACTGTCACAGTAAATTTAGGTCAGTATATGTTTTGACTAAGGACATATTGGAAACAGAATATGTTTGTGTTGGCTACGATCTTGAACAGCAATTTTTTTTTATTGTGAAAACCATCCAGACTACATATATACAAACCAAATGTTGAAAAGTCAGAAAGAGTAAATTCTAATTAAAATACATTATGGTTTCATATATATATAAGTTAAATTTTAGGAAAATGTTTGTTAAGAAGCGCTACATCACATACGTAATCATCATTTCTTATGCTTGCTTATAACTATTAAAACAGACAAAACTCACTATACGTATTGCCACTCTGCAAGCTAGAGTAATCAATGGATGTCAGAAAGCTTGTGCATAAAATCCCCATCTAGTGCTTACTCATCCAATATCCCCAGACTAGTTTCTGGCTCATGACCTTCGTCAGTGAGGAGCCTTCTCACTGACGAAGGCCATGAGCCAGAAACTAGTCTGGGGATATTGGATGAGTAAGCACTAGATGGGGATTTTATGCACAAGCTTTCTGACATCCATTGATTACTCTAGCTTGCAGAGTGGCAATACGTATAGTGAGTTTTGCCTGTTTTAAGAAACACTCTGGTCCATTCCTGGATACATGATTCTCCATGGAAGAAGAAGTGCAGTTGCTCAACCTGTATGACCTAGCATGAAGAAAAAAAGTTTAGTTGTTCCATCCCACACTATCATATATGAATACATAAGTATGCCTTATCAAGAGAGAAGAAAGATTTATTGAAACCTAATAATGACTTTCCAAGTATCAGCAAACTACAGACTGATTATTGGCAAAATCTGTAATTTTTCTAAAGACCATATGGATAAAATTGTTTAATCATAAATTGCATGAGTAACCAATGGATTAAGAACTCGTTTTAAAATTCATGAACAAATGAGAAGTACATTTTAAAACTCCTTGAACAAATGGAAAGAAAAAACATCCCAAGGATTATTATCGCTGGACCAAAGTGTCAGTTTTATGTATTATTATGTTTTGCTGGTTCAAGACAAGGGACAAGAGACAAAGAGCAAAAGAATCAGAGATAAGGATTAAAAGTAAGAATAATTACTTGTGTTGTCATTTATAAACATTTATAAATATATTTTTTCCTTTCAGTTAATTAATTAACCCATATAAACTTTTTTTCTTTATATTAATCAACCTACTCTAAATATTATATATGTGTTTACTTTAGAGTAAGATGTGTATTTATATTTTTCTTTATGTGTGTATTATCTATTTTTAATATGATTATTATTATTCATGTATGTAATTCCAATCTTGATGGGGCATCTGGGTAATACTTTTTTTTTTTTAGTTGTATGTGTATCTACTTAATTTAAAAGAAAAGAAAAAGTAATATTATTGTTACCTAGTGATAGAGATACCTTCTCAGGACTATAATAACAATTGTTTGAGAAAATGTAGAGAGATAGCATGTTACTACTGGAATAAAACTGTTATTGTTATTATTATATCTATTTTGCTAAATGCATTTTATCAAGTTAAATAAGTAGTGTAACATTATTAATGAGTTTTATGAATCCTAAAGATATGATCCTTTGGTAACAGGAACTCTTCAAATATTAAATTTTGGTTGCTAGTGACATTGTTCTGGGTCTTTAATAATATAATCAGCCAGAACTAGTAAATATTCTAGCCACCTTAGGTATATCTATATGATGAACAGGAAATATTACTGTATGGAATTAATATTATTAGCAATAGGTTTTAAAATAATAATGTCCTTCAGTATGTTCATCATAGTTTATGATTGGGCTAGTAAGTCAGTTACAGTTGTGATCAGTTTGTGGCCTGATCATAATAAGGATATATAGGAGTCTGGTTGTTATATATATCAAAATTACCTCAAATTCACAACTCAGCAAGACTAGTTTAGCTTTAGGTTTTTAATGTTTATATATATAGTAATACAACATTTCAAACAAATACAAGTATTGAAGTGGATCAACTCTCCTCATATTCTTCAAAGTACTAACCCCTTTATCAAACTGACAGCAAATGTAAATTGATCATTCATTTATTTTAACTTCACTCTTATACAGAAATTTAGTTTAAGTCAAATAATTTTTTTACTTTTGGGAAATGTATGTATTCAAGCACAAGTGCGTGTGTGGCGCAACTGCTCCCAAAAGCTGTAATACAAATACAAATAGCTAACTAAAAATATTAAAACAGCTGAGCGCTTTCAAAGGATCTTGCCTTTATAATCATAGCTTGCTTACGTTTAAATTTATGCAAATATGCTAATTCAATCTTTTTGATAGAGAAAAACACGTGTCCTTCCTGTTTATGGCATCGCTGTCACGAGAGATAAATAAAGCCTCTTTGATCTTTCTTTTTAGGTCATGTCTCTCTCTACATACGATGGTAGGATTGTCCGGAATGCACTCATGGTGACTTGTGCACTGGTGCTGATAAAAAACTGAATAATTAGAAGGATCGTTGCGAGCTCTATTGTATGAATACCTGTGTTGTGCCAATCGTGTGGCCAGAGATGCCCTGCTTTCCCCATAATATGTGCCTTTGCAATGGTTATTTGGACAAGCAATGTTATATACTGTATGGGGGGTCTGTAACAGTGGAGTTTGATCTTTGGTATTGTTAATTAGATTGTTAGAATTTGGAGGGGTTCGAAAACAGAGCTGATATTTGTTGTTAAAGATGGAATGTAGTTTCTTGTGTAATTTAGTTTAATAAATGATATTTTTAAGGCAGAATAATATCACTTATCAAACTGACATTTTTTTTTATAAGAGTGACATTAGCACATATAATTGATCATTTTACATATGGTATTAGATTTCTAAAAAGGAGCATTGATATTAAATACATCTGGAGAAGTGATCATTTCACTATTTTTATATATATCTTTGTAAGAATTGATGATTAGGGCATCACTAGATTATTAAGATTTCAGAAATCAAAGGATCCAATGTATAAACTATTTACTTATACTCTAAAATGAATTGAGGTACAACTTTAAATATTTTAAGTATAGCTTTATATGAAACAGAAACAAAAATAGTTAAGAAAATTAAGAAATGATTAAGAGATTTTACAGATATAGATTTGGAAGAGAATGAAAAAAGATAAGTTCTAAAGATAAGATTAGTAACATAAAAATATAAAACAGAAAAAGCAAACAGATTACTTTTTTGAAAATCATGTATATAAGGAATTGGATTGAGCATATATTTAGAGCCAGAGGAGTTGTGAAAGAATGGATTGTAGAAGGTATTGTAAAAATAATTGAATTGTTAATCACTCAGGAAGTTGGATTGATGTTTGAATAACAGAAATGATAGATTAAAACTTCAATCTAATAATTTTTGCTTTTAAGTCATTCTACCACTATGCTAAGCTGCACAGAATAAGTGTATAGTGAAAAGAGATAGGAAAAGAAAGAAATTGAGCTAAATGTTTAAAGTAGAACAAATTTATGAGTATTTGAAGAATAATGCATGAGACAGAAGGATTTGGAGGAAACGGTTGGCTTTGGATATATGATTTATCTTTTGCAGGTATTTAATGATGATGGTGATTATATTATATGTTTTGATCTTTTTGCACTATTATAATAATTAAAATTAATCAAATGATCTATTACTCGGGAGATAAATGTCTTAAGTATAAAGTGATTGGTTAATCATAGCATCTCCATTATATATATATATATTCTAACCGGGATAATAATATAAAAGAATAATATATAAATAATATAATAATAGTAAATGGAATATAACGAGACTCTTATACTATTGAGTGACTGTTAAAACAGCTGAAAGCTCAGTGGTTGGTTAGTTCTCTTATACTTAGCTACAGAGATATGCATCAAAATAAAGGAAGAAATTTTAAAGCAGTAATAAAATATATTGCTATAAAATAAATAACTATATGGGGAAGAGAGAAAAGCTTTACTCTTTTCCAAGCAATATTTTAAAAATAAAATATATTTCCCTTTATCGAAACAAATTCTCTGATCTACAAATATTTTGCACTTTAAGCAACATCTTCTGATAAATTCTTATGCCATATCTAATCTCTTACATAGCACATAATTATTTATTAATATGACCTGATTTAATCTATTCTTGTAGAGTGAAATGGAAGATACAATAAACTATAATGAATTTCTTTTGCCACCACTAAAGTTATAATTTGATAAATAGGTTGATAATTAATATTTACTAAGGCAATAAACCTAAAGCATGTGCAGTTGAAAATGCGAAGGTATGGACCTCTACAGGTCTTAACCACAAGCTTATGCATTAATAAAGTAATAAATAAATAATGCTCTCAGGGTTCTTTGGTTACACTTTAGAAATTATACTGTTGTATTGTGTTGTTAAACAAATGTCTGGATTCTGGTAGACTATAGGAGACATACATTTTTCTTATAAGTTAATGTATCCTAATATGCTATTATAATGTTGCACTACTTATTTAACTTGATAAAATGCATTTAGCAAAATGTGATATACTAATTAAAACCTGACATGAGTTACTACCCAGAACAATGGATACATCAGCTGATGAGGTATTCGTTAACGTATTCGCTGTCAAATAATTATTTGCTTAGAACAAACAATAATAATAATCATTGGGTATTAGTTGTTGCTAATATACTTACGTGCTCGCATGATATAATATATATGTATACGGAATTATTAACTTGAAAGCTTACGCAGGAACTATCTGCTAGTAGTACTAATTAATTGTAAAGTAGAGCGAACATTAATTAGTTCAGAACCAGTTGGACGTTTTAAAGGTTGGCGATAAATACTGATTAACCTCGGCAGTTAAATAAACTAATTTGGCGCAGTCAAGGATAGAATAAACGTAATCAGCAATGACTGCCATGTTCCAAATGTCAATAGGAGAATTTGATATCGAGAACCCTACCAACTGGTCACTATACGTTAAGCATGTGGGAAAATTTTTTCTTGTTAACAATATCAAGGAAAAACACATAAAGGTGGCCATATTACTTGGATTTTCCGGAATGAAAGTGCTTGAGATTGCAAACCATCTATGTGAACCGGCAGAGCCTGAAACTTTTCAATATGATGAAATTGTTCAAAAATTAACAGCACACTTCTGCCCTCTTCCGTCGAAACACGTCGCTAGACTGCATTTTAGAAATCGATGACAAATGAAAGCAAAAACTTTTAAAGAATTTGACACAGCGCTAAGGGAACTAGCGAAAAATTGTGTCTATGGACAATTTTTAAAAGAGGCCCTGTTGAAACAGTTATTATGGGGCATATACAACACTAAATTCCGTGAACACCTACTAGCCGATTCAGAGTTAAATTACAAGCATGCCATTAAAAGAGGAATTGCACATGAGTTTGTGATGAACCAAGCTAAAGAATATCTGGATACCACGCCATCGGTAAATTTTTACCAATAAATTAATAAAACCATTGAACAGGGAAATGAAATGTCAAAACAGCAAAGAGTAAACAAAAAAAAAAACAAACTGTTACTGCTGTGGTGAATCGGGACATATCGCTCGAAATTGTAAGAAAAATCGAGAGTATTGTACAAATTGCAGATCGAAAGGTCATCTAGTGAAAGTCTGTCTTAAATAAAAACCAGAATATACAGACAAAAGAAACCTTAATATAAGCATTAAAAATTTAAAATGTAACGAAGCAGAATTCAAACTGCCAAACTCATTGAAGAGAAATACGTTAAAATGGAAATTGACAGCGGCTCCAGAGTTACACTAATGTCCCTTAGCGATTGAGAAGTTCTCACTGTGCAAAGAAATGTTACACGTAAAATGGAAAAAGCCAATGTAAGCGCCAAAGACGTAAACGGCAATACGGTGGAAATAGTTGGAATAGTAAAAGTAAAAATTAAATTAAGCTCAAAAATAAGAAAATTACCTCTATACATAGTCTATAAACAGGTAAATCCATTAATAGGCCGGAATTGGTTTAGACCACTCGGGGTTACCATAAACTAGATAAAAAAAAGTCAATTTGGAAATCAACTACATAGACAACTGGAATTCACGGATAAATAGTAAAAAAGTAGCAGAATGGACAGATAATGATCCAGGATATCAATTGCTTATAAAATGGATTAGTAAAGGTTGGTCCAACAAACGACCAAAGAACTTGCCACTGGCTTTCTGGAATGCTCGTTCAAGCTTATCAGTCTGCAAAATGTGCATACTAAATGGAGACAGTTATAATACCCTTGCAGGCCAGAATCAGGTGCTCAGAATGCTGCACAATGTTTGCCCAGGAGTTGTTTAGGCAAAAGCACTCGCCAGAAGCTATGTTTGGTGGCCTAAGATAAATGAGGACATTGGGTCCTTCACAAAAACATGCACAGCATGTCAATCAAATGCCTGATCAACAATAAAAGAATATAGTTCATTGGCACCAGCTAAAAATGCGCAGTCCGAAACAGCAAATAAAACATTCATAGTAGGAGTAAAAGTATGGTTCAGAGATAGTCTACACAAGCGACACATAAACCACATATGCCATCGTAGTTCTCCAAGCTGGGAGAACAATAAACCCAGTGGAAATAAAATCTTCAGACCGGCAGAGATGAAATCAGGGATAGATAAACCACAATCACCAAGACCTCAGAAAAAAACAGTCTCCCAGATTCTTAAAGGATTATGTCTGCTAGAAGAGAGGAGAAAATAGAAAATGCTATGTTGGACTATAGAGAAAAACAAAATGTATTCCATGTTTACTTCTAGTTCTGTGTAGTGGGAGAAGTGTGATATACTAATTAAAACCTGACATGAGTTACTACCCAGAACAATGGATACGGTAACGTATTCGCTGTCAAATAATTACTTGCTTAGAACACACAATAATAATAATAATCATTGGGTATTCGTTGTTGCTAATATACTTACGTGCTCGTGTGATATAATATATATGTATACGGAATTATTAACTTGAAAGCTTACACAGGAACTATCTGCTAGTAGTACTAATTAATTGTAAAGTAGAGCGAACATTAATTAGTTCAGAACCAGTTGGACATTTTAAAGGTTGGCGATAAATACTGATTAACCTCGGTGGTTAAACAAATATAATAATAACAATAACAGTTTTATTCCAGTAGTAACATGCAAGATCTCTCTCTACATTTTCTCAAACAATTGTTATTATAGCCCTAGCAATAAATCAAATATAATCTCACAATATCAAACACTATCCTCTCAGGGAATATAAAATGTGAACAATGGGGAGAGTATCTCCATCCCACAAAGCACAATAAATAAAACAACATTTAATAAAGTCTAGAGCTCAAAACATAATCCAAGGCTAAATAATGGCAAGATAAAATTATTACTTATAACTAAATAGCTTCATGTTCACACTAAAATTACATACATTAAGCAATGTTTGGAATTAATGAGTTTAATGTCAGTCAAATGACTGTAAAATACTTAAAATAGCATAATAAAATTCTGCATTAAATAAGGAATGCAAACACATGCAATGAATAATATAAATACTTATAAAAATAAAATGGACATGATAGAAAATAAATATTACTTATTGAATGTCTATAAATGAAATAAAATTTTGTTATAATACTAAATTTAAAAGTAATTCGTAATTCGTTATATCATAATAACTGGAAAATATTGACTTCTGATAAACTCATATTTTAGGCTGTTTACCCGTAAAATGTATTAAACACTCATAAATATTATATAATACATGTAAGTGATAAATATCTCTAGTTGAATAAAATATAAAGTATAAAATTTAAACTTTACCTAGAATGACTTTATATAAGGTATATGAATTATACCTGCATGTGGTAAGAATACTTATACATTCTGTTACATACCTCTTGAAGAACAATATAATATAATAAGGTAAATAAATACACCTTGGCACATAAGTATCATATAGAAAACATTAAAAAAAATGTTATTAATGTATTTTTTTTTAAAAAAAAAAACTTAGTTCTTTAACAGAACTCCTTCCATAGTGGGCAACCTGTTAAGGGTGCCAGGTCCTTCCTTGGCAGCTTGACTGTAGAATGAAACATCCATACCAGGGTAAATGAATTTTCTTTCACAGAAAATAAAGCAAATATAACTTTCAAATCTAAATGATAAATAATAAACATTGACAAAAGTCTTATTTTGCATGAACAAAATGTTGAATCCATTTTTAATAAAACTAAAGACATAAAATATAAGAAACATAAGATAGCTTGTTTGGAGTTTTAATTAATATCACATAATAATAACAAGTTATCCGTAGAATTCCATATGAGGTGTCCGCAGTTACATTGGAAATGTACAAGGCTTTCATGTTCTTCCTTTTCCTTTTAAAAGAACACACATTAAAAGCAACTTAATTTTTCCAAATAAACACAGAAATATTATTTCAGTAATTTTTCTTTTTTATAAAAAAATATTACATTTGAGATTAATAGTTCGCAATTCAACACAAGGCATAGTTAAATGTCCACAAACTATTTCTTTTATAATTTAATTTTTAAATTTTCTTTGGCTAATTTTTTTTTTAAAGTATTTTTTTTCTGTTTCTCAGCAAATGCAGAGAAAGTGAAGCACAATTAAAGGTTATCTTGTCCTAAAGATAACAGGTTATTTATCTGTTATAAATTTAATATGGAAAATAGTATGTTAAATATTCATGGAAATTCAGGTAGTTAGACATTTAATCCTTAATAATTCACACTAAATAATTAAAACAACTTATTGTCATTAACTTCAATTTTTACAGCTCGGTCTCATGCGATCAAGATTTTATTTTCTTTTGGCATGGGGTTTATATTAAAATATCTCCATAGACTTTGTAGATGCTCTACAGGAGCTTCCCCCATTTGGACAGCAAATAGTCATATCTTCAAGAACTGTTTTACCATATATTTTATTATGGTCCTCGATCCTTCTTCCTCACTTGTCATCGGTTCCTGTTTTCCTTTTTCTTGTTCATCTACACTTCTGTCTGTTTCCTTATTGTTCAATATCTCTTTGGCCCTTTTCTTTCTCCTTCCTTTCCCTCATGACTACTTTCGCTTTCCAGCCTCTACTCTATTCTCTGGAATCTAACTTTTCGTCCACTTCATGAAGTCAGAGTTCAAGGCTTTCTAATTTTTTTAAAAATCATTTCCATTACATTTGGCTTTTCTCTTCCATTTTCTGCTGCTCCATTTTCTTCCCTTTTTGATTTCATTTTCATCTGTTTTTATTTGTTCTGTGCTTACCTTTTCTTCTCTCCCTTTGTATATATCTATCACTATTATAGCTAAAATGTACCAGTTTGTCATCCTGGCTCCCAGTGGTATACTGACTGACCTGCCTGGTAAACCTTCAACCCTCTTATTTCCACCCCTATCTTATGTCTTTATTATTTGGCAGCCTTTATCCAGACCAATAATTCATACAAACATAAAACAAACTTAGCCAAAAAAAAAAAATGTTTTCTATATAATTTTTCCTCTTTTTTTTAAAAAAAATCCCATTCTCCAACCTTTGCCACCCATTATTATAGCTTTGATCAAGGATATTTCTGAGCCTCTGATATTTCTGATCTCAAGCGCCGATCTTGCCATGTAAGAAGAATTATATTCTTGAAAACACCAAAGGTTCTCACTGACCTTACTTGGGGTCCTATCCTAGCTAGCATGATCTCAAGGCTTGGGAGAATATGTCTACAAGAAAACAGGGTTATACTTTAATTTTTATTATGACAAAATTTATATATCTATAGGATTTTGTATCTAATCTGAAAGATGCCATTTGTGAGATATGTGCCGAGGAACCTTAGTCTGCCATTGTAAGTGATAAGTAAGATGTTGGAATTGGAGAGTCTTGTAATACAAATAAACATACAACCTATTGATAGTTTAGAAATCAAAATATTTATTACTTTTCATACAGGTTAATAGCTCTATCATACAATACAGATATATACATATAAATACAGTCGTAATAGACTCATGACAGAGGGCAATTATATGCCAATGTTTTTGTCATTTTAAATTATTAAATTTCCCTCTTTTTATTTAAATTCAAATAAGTGCATATTTCTTAGTTGTGGCATTTGGCAGTTCTACATTTATTAGTATAAATAAAGTCATAGTTAACTCCTTGAAGCTTGAGGTTTTGCTTGTTGAAGACGATTGACCTGTAAGCATACAGTATTCGCGGTAGTAATTGCCAAAGGCTGTACTCACTGAATTTGTGAATAAATAATAATTCAATACATATTCGAGTCTGAGAATTTGTTCGCGCTGGTAAGGTCTGTTGTTCTGAATTGTCATGAAAGTTCCTGCTGTTCTGGAGATCTGAGCTTACTTTGCTTAACTAGTATATATTACTGGAGTCTCCATGGGTCTAGGGTCATCTTGAAAGAATGGTACAGATCAGCTATACTCCAAGAGTGGGCTTTGAACCTACACCTGTACTTCTACTTCAGCATTTTGGTGGTATCCATTATTATTTTCTTTTATGCAACATGTCTTTTCTTTTTTACTTTCTTTTACGCAATTGTCACTTTTCTTTTTCTTATTTTTTTTTATTCACTTTTTCTTTTCCAAAAAAAAAGTCCTTTTCTCATAATCCTGCCCTCTCCGACCTACACTTTTCTCTCTACAAAAGTCTTTAGACAGTTTATCAATGGCCACCTCGCCATCCCCTTTGGAATGCTTTTATCATGATTTTTGGTTTCCATTGTTCAAATCTACTTAATTTCTAGTTCTTGGAATTTCTGAAGCCAAGTGTTCTGATAAAGAAGAAATCGCCCATGGCTTAAATTTCAAAGTTCTTATATTACTTTTCTCTTTATTTTTACATTTCATTTTCCTTTTGCAAAAAAAAAAAACTATGCGGCAATACGGATATCATTTTTACAATAACAACACACTGAAATAAGTAATAGAATTAAAAAAAAAACTTTGTGCATCCCATCTTCATTTTTACATTTATAAAATCTATCCCACATCTGTTGGTACAATTAATTATAATAAACAAGTATAACAGATTATTTAGTATATATATTATCTTTCACTCATTTGGGTGGTTAGTATACTTCATTTACTCTCTTTGTAACAGGGTTCAAACCCAGCTACTGTTACATTGCAAATATTTAAAGTAAACCTATTTTATAATTAATTAATTCAGATTTCTTTAACAGTTTAATCTTATTTGAATAAAACAATTAATTTAAATTAGAGATATATTATTCTAAAACTTATCAAATAAATAACTTAATTAATTCATCAATCATTATTAAACAATTAAATAACTGAACTTTGGTATTCATAACTAATATTAACTCTATCTAGCTTTTTTTCCTTCTAAAGTCTATAAATTAAATAATAACTTATGAACTTCAAGCTTACATTTTTTAAAATCTAAAAATGATATCTTTAAAATAGGTATACAATTTATAAAATATTATTTTAAATTCATAGCAAATTAAATAAAGTAAAATATTACTATATTAAGTTATATAATATCATTTAGAAGATAAATATTACTTTCTTTCTCTATTTATAATTTTTTTTTAGAATAGAATAGTACAAACTCAACAGTTTAAATATCTAATAAGGACAATGTGCAATAGCACAGGTTTACAATTTAAATATATAATAGAGTATAATCCAGTAGTTTTTCTTTGAGAATTTATTGTGAAGTTCTAGTTCTGGAAATGATAAAAAATGAGCTGCAATTCATGAACTTTGAAATATCGTATGTACCATTATACTATTGCAGGCTATGCTGAATAGAGTTGCAGTTCCATTCAACTGAAAAGTCTGAGGTTATTTTATTTTCTTCATTTAGAAATCAATCAGCAACATTTACCATTTGACTTAATTACTATATCACTACTCTCAACTTTGGAAACAATTTTAATTAATTTTACTTATTTTCTTAATGTTATAATAGATAACATTATGACAATATATGAAAAAAATTAGAGAAGTATTGTTAGATCCTTGTTTTTTTAACTTATATTTTGCAGAAAGTTTTTCTCCATTATTTCAAGTGTGTGCCATTGTGTGAAAACTTGAGCAATCACTTGAGGCCAGATAATAATGTTTAATATATTCCTAACTGGTGTTTGCCTGACCATATCCCCAGATAGGTTTTTAGCTTTTGATTTAATTAGTCAAGTCTTGTGTTGATTTTAGACCACAATCTCTTAGACATATCTTTATCATTGTTCAGTATATATAGATAACAAATTACTAAAGTTTAATTGATGTGTCAAACTTGCTGCCCTTTCAACTTTGTCAGAAAGCTCTTAATGGAAGTATATTAATTTTTATTAGTCATTCATTAGATTAGAGATTATATAGTAATGAATATTTCTGTAGTGTAATTTTCACTATACCACTCTCATGCAAGATAGAAACTGATTTTTATCCATGTTTAAGGTCTTGTGAAGGGATGTGATCATAAACATATAACTAAAGACATGTGAAACAGATTATGATCCTCAAGATGCACATTTTCTGCTGAACTAGCACTCGCTAGTTATCACAATCTCTTATATAATTATTCAGTGAAAAGGTGAAGAGACAATTGCTTTAAAAAGTGGACATGTATTCTACAAAGACACAAACATTGGAAGTACAAGTGGAGTAGGATTCATTATAATTAAAAAGTGGAAGAACAACATTATGGAGATTGATGGTGTATCGGACAGAGTGGCAGGATTAGTTATTCAAGTTAATAACAGATACCAAATGCATATAATTCAGGTTTATGTCCCAACAAATTCTTATAATGATGAAGTAGTAGAAGATGTTTATATGGACTTTTGATCAGAGTAAACAACATTTTAAAATTGTTATGGTAGACTTTAATGCTAGAATTGGTAATCAAATGAAAGTTTGCAGAAAAAGAAAAACTTTAAATTATGCATTCTTTTTTTTGAAAAAAATGTTAAAACAAAATGGACATGGAAGCATCCAAGTGAAGGTATAACAGAAATTGGATTGCACTTTGACTAACAGAAAATATATATTTCAAGATTGTAATGTCCTTTATAAATTCAACACAGGAAGTAATCATCAATTGGTAAAGTGTAAGATATGTGTTAATGCAAAACTAGAGAGACAAAAATTAATAGAAAAATAACTGATATATTTCTAAAAACTGCAGCAAATATTGTTGTTAAAAAAAAGCAGCAATTGACCAATAAAATTTCTACTGAGACTAGAGAATTTATGAAGAAAAGAAAGAATATGAAGATATATAAAAATGTTGCATTAAGAAGCATAGAAAATGTTGCGAAAGAGTTGATAATGATAATTGTGAACGAGCAAGAAAAAGTGTAAAAGAGAATAAAAGTCTCAAGAGTGTAAAACAATATTTTGGCATTGGTAGGAAACTTATATCTGCAATAAGAAAAAAAAATGAAATCATGAAATGGATAGAAGAGTTCTATCAAGAATTATATAGTAATAAAAAACAAGTACCTCCATCTATTATATGTTCTGAATTGCCCAAGATTTTAAATGTTGAATTGAGACATGCAATTAAATTTATGAAGAAGTGAAAAGTTCCAGATAATGATTGAATTATAATCAATATATTAAAAGAATATTTACTAAGGCTGTAAATCTCAAGAATATGTGTGTGAAAATGCGAAGGTAGAGACCTCTATAGGTCTTAACCACAAGCTTAAGCATAAGCTTGTGGTTAAGACCTGTAGAGGTCCCTACCTTCGCATTTTCACACACATATTCTTGGGGTTTACAGCCTTAGTAAATATTACTTACGTAATCAATGTGCATTTAAATAAATTTATATTAAAATAAGCAAGTGGAGAAATAGAATTTTTTTTGGCAAAGTTATATATCAAATGTCTAAATGATAAAGATGTACCAGATGATTGGGAAGAATACAGTATTAATATTAATATTTAAAACGGTGATAAAGAAGATATTAGAAATTACAGCTCTATCAGTCTTTTATCAGTTTTATACAAAATTTTTATCAAAATAATTACAACTTTTCTACAGAGAACCTTGGATTTCAACCAAACAAAAGAACAAGCTGGATTTAAATTATTACAGTAGATCATATCCAAGTATTGAGAGATGTTATAGAAAGGATCAATGAATATGAGTTGCCATTATGTTTTGGATTTGTTGATTATGAGAAAGCATTTGATTCTATAAGCATTTCTTCAGTGATTAAAGGATTGGATCATCAAGGTGTAGACCCAGGATATTATCATATTCTGAAGACTATTTATAAAATGCAATAGCAACAATTACATTACATAATGATACTAGGATGATTAACATTGAGAAGGGTGTGAAACTGGGTGACTCCATATCTCCAAAACTTTTTACAGCAGTGCTGCAAGAATATTTTGTGGATTAAAATGGGAAACTAAAGGAAAAAAAGTAAATGGAGATTATTTAAGTCTTTTACATTTTGCAGATGATGTAGTTGTTTTTGCAAATAATGCTTCATAACTTCAGGAAATGTTGCAAGACTTATCAGATGAAAGTAAGAAAATAGGACTAAAGATAAATGTTAAAAAGACTAAAGTAATGTTCAATGGATTACAGATTGAAATGTAATGAATAAAATTAATTATAGAATTAAACTTGGTTGGAGTGCTTTTTTGTAGAAATAACTTCATATTAAAAGGAAATATGCTCTTGTGTTTGAAAAGGAAGGTTTTTAATAAATGTGTTTTACCATTTATTACTTATGGTTCTGAAATTTAGACATTTAATAGAAGAGCAATGTAGAGACTTCAGACCACTCAAAGAAATGAGAGATGCATGTTAGGAGTAACAGGAAGAGATCAAAAACACAATACATCGGTAAGAGAACAGACAGGTGTTACTGACATTCTTGAAAGAATTAAAAGAATGAAGTTGGGCTGGACATATGTCTAGACCCAGAAAGAGACCATGTGAGATAGATGAATGAAATAAGAAAGTGTTTAAAGATTATGTAGAGAAGAGAGGCTAGAGATCAGAAATGGTTTGAATTTGTAGTGACCTTCATCCTGCAGTGGATTGATAATAGTTGACAATGAAATGATTCAGTGATGCAGTAAATATTACACTACAGAAATATTATTCATTATTGGATAGTCTCAAGTTTAATGAATGACTATTAAAAATTATTAATATACATCTATTAAGTGGTTTGTGTCAAAGTTGTGAAGGTAGCAAGATCGACATTTATCAATTAAACTGTCTTAATTTGCTTTCTATATATACTGAATAATGATTAAAATGTGTAAGAGATTGTGATCTGTGCCAACTGTTGAGGGTTGGTTCAGGACAAAATGTGCATCTTGTGGTGATATTAGTTTTATTTTTATTATTATTGAATCTTTTTTTTCGCTAAGAGATTTTAATTGTGAGGTTTTTTTGCTTGCATGAAATTTAGCAAGTTGGATGTGATTTAAACATATATCCTATTAAATTAAACATTAAAATATCTATCTTTAATTAATATCACATAGAAGAGTCATTAAATTTTTAAGTTAGTGGTCTGCTTCATATTGGAACATACTCAAGTATCCTTTCAACCAAATATAATAGATTTGTTGAATTTCTGTATTATTAAGATTTACATGTCTCTATGAAAGTTTGTATTCTATAATTTTTCATATCCTTTATCTTCATTTTGTCTTTCATTTACATAGACATGTTTTACAATCTTTTTGTTATAATTATTTTTTGTACAGAAAAGTGATTGATTTGATAATAGATTCGTCATAGAAAATTAATTATAACTATTAATAAAATCAATATTGTTTAGAAAATGTGAAAATGCTTTTTTATGATGGATTTCAGCTATTAATAAACTTGAACAAAAAATAATATTTTCTACACAAAAGAATGATTTTTTCTTTAATTTACATTATTTTGAATGATTTTAAAAATTTATTATTAAAGAACATTATTTAAAAGTTCAATTTTCCATTTATACAATTTAAAAATTAAATAATGGTATATACTCTAGTTAATAATTTTTAAAATAGTAAAATATTCATTTGGTAATGATTGGATGTAGATATTTTTCCCTTTCAAATTTTCATATTTAAAATTGTTTGAAAGTCATAAAAAAAAGAAGCAAGAAGAGTTTATATCAGCATATTCTCATTTAAAGAAAAACAGAAGTATAATGATTTTATAAAATTAAAATTATCATCAATTTTTTATAAAATTTATATATTTTTTCCATATTTTTTCATTGATTTAATTTTGTATATTTGTATTTTACATTTTGCTCATAATCATTCAGCAGGGCAGGTGGTTCACAAAATGCATACATATTGAGAAAGGCTGATCTGAGATTCTGCACTGATGGATTTTTATGATATGGTGAAGTTGAAAGATGCCTCCCTCTCCAAAAAAAGTTGAAAATATCTCTGCAATATAATGAAGATTCATTCTTCTACAAAGTGTTAAGTGGATAAAAACCAGACCTCATTTTGTAAGAGAATGGTGTAAATAAAAAATATTGAATTGTCAACATAATCATGGAGATGCAAGTATTTGATACCTTTAACACAGCTTATGAGCAATATTCAAAATTATTGCATAGTGATAAAGGGTGATATGAAATTCTGCACCAGTGGATGATTGACAATATGGAAAAAAAGAATGCACTGATAAAAAGCAAAAAATACTTTAAAGAATAGATCATTGTTATACAATATTGCTATGACAATATCTAATAGTGTTTCTTTTGTAAATTATTGGTTCACTACTGTTTATCATCTTCTGATTAAATATCTATGATATCTCTTGATGTATTTAATTCCAACATGTATACATTTATCCTTATATAAAAAGTTTTCAGTATATTTACAAAATACAAAATATGATACCACTGCAGTTCTCAGTTCTCATGTAGAAGATGAAATCTAACAAAAATTAACATGCAAAATCTTGTGGAATGAACTATTTAATAAGCTAGGAACCATCTCTATATGTAAGTTTTTTGCTTGAAAGCAGCTTGATTACCATGGTAATATTCAACCAAGAGATAAAATTGTCAGTAGTTTTTATTGTTTCCACTCTCTTAATACAATTTATTCAATATATATTGAAACCATTATGAATTTCATGGCATACAGTAACATGGTTGTGTATACACATATATATAAAGTTGAAAGGAAAAGTAGAAATAGATACAGGCAATTTTTTTTGTAGATATGTTCTATAGTACACTGTAATAACAGTAAAGAGTAAATAATTTTGAATTTAAATTTTTTATTATAAATTAAACATTTAAAAAAAGGTCTAAATAGTATTTTATTAATTCTGATTTTGAAATTAAAACAAACATGTTTTTATGTTACAATAGATATCCTGGCAATTATAAAATTCCACTGTCTATTTTAGAAATCTTTTTTTAAAGTAATGCTTCTATAACACATTTTAATAAAATTCCATTAAGTGGTTTTTCAAATGATTAAAATGAATTGAAAAGAATCATTAACTTTTTTTAATCAAGATAGAAAAAAAACAATTTTAACTAATAAGCAAATAGTTTATACTTTGTGGCTAATTATGAATCAAAAAATATATAAAATGCGCTAACACGCACAAGCACACAAAGCTAAAAACAAATAAAGTAAATATATATTATTTTAATATCTATTCATTAAATGGCTAAGCGCTTTCAAGGTTCAAGCCCTCATAATCATAGCCATATTACAAAATATAATAAATTGACTTGGAGTGATGCAAATTTATGCAAATGAAATAATTATGCATTCCATTTCTTGGATATTTTGTAGCAAGAGTCTTTTCTATTGATAGCATCGCCCTCTCTAGATATAAAGAAAGCTTCTTTTATCTTTCTTTTTAAATCATGCCGCTCTCTGCATACCACCACTGGATTTCCCGGTTGACAATCATGCCCAGCTGAAGCGCGGTGCTGCGCAAAAACTGAACTATGAGCAGTGTCCGACAACGCTGCCTAGTGGAGAGAGAAGCCCTAGTCTCACCATAATATGATGATCTACAAAAAACTTTTCAGGGCAGGCAATATTATAGACCATTTGAGGTGTCAGCGAGGGTGGGAGGCAGTCTTTGGTATTATTAATTAATTTGTTAGAGTTAGGAGGTGTGTGAAAACATAACTGGTATTTATTACTGAAAATATTATAAAAACATTTATGCATACTAGGCAGGTAAGGGAGTAGGAGTCTTTGCTTGTCAATGTTAGGGACTTTATCATTTATTTTAGCAAAAAACTGTTTTATCCTCCTGTCAATTACATTCACATCAAAACCAACTTTTATTAGGTTGTCCCTATATGATGTGAGGTTAGCTTTTTTATCAGCCTCAAACTTACATAGATGCATATTTCTAAACAAAAATGAGGTTAAGCCAGAGAGTTTGTGGTTAGTTGGTGAATTGGAAAGAGGGTGGGAGTGTCCTCTAACATCAAGGGGTTTGATTAGCATTTTATAATTAATATGTGTGTGTTCTTGCTGCATATGTAGGTCAAGGTATTTAACTTGTTTATGGGCATTTTCATTCTCCAAGGTAAACGTAAGCCCTGTAGTGTTTTGCAGTTCATTTTTTATTTGTAGAATAATCGGAGAGGGAGCGGCTATGAAGATATCATCAACATATCTAGTGTATATGGATAGCAAGTTAGATTCTTGGTATCTTGGAATTATTTGCTTTTCAAAATAATTTAAAACTACACTTGAGATGATGCCACTCATAGGGAGTCCCATTGGCCAACCGTCTTTCATATGAAACCACTGGTTGTGAAAGAATGCCATAATATTTTTATCAAGCCAAGATAAAAAGTCTATAATAAAGTCAATTAGTGGCTGAGCTAAATTGTGGTTTATAAGCTCTTCTCTTACAATCTGAATAGATTTAGTCCTACAAATGGAGCCGTATAATTCTGAAACATCAATAGTAGCTAATGAAGTGTCAGGGTTCAAAACTAGGTCTTTTATTTTTGCAACAAATTGAAATGACGAATTTAGAGTATATGAACCGAATCCTAAAGCTTGAATGAGCTGTCTGTTAACCCATTTCGCTGTATTTGAATAGTGCAAACCCCTTGATGTTAGAGGACACTCCCATCCTCTCCAATTCACCAACTAACCACAAACTCTCTGGCTTAACCTTGTTTTTGTTTAGAAATATGCACCTATGTAAATTTGAGGCTGATAAAAAAGCTAACCTCGCATCATATAGGGATGACCTAATAAAAGTTGGTTTTGATGTGAATGTAATTGACAGGAGGATAAAACATTTTTTTGCTAAAATAAATGATAAAGTCCCTAACATTGACAAGCAAAGACTCCCTTACCTGCCTAGTATGCATAAATGTTTTTATAATACTTTCAATAATAAATACCAGTTATGTTTTCACACACCTCCTAACTAACAAATTAATTAATAATACCAAAGACTGCCTCCCACCCTCGCTGACACCTCAAGTGGTCTATAATATTGCCTGCCCTGAAAAATTTTGTAGATCATCATATTATGGTGAGACTAGGGCCTCTCTCTCCACTAGGCTATCGCAACACACTTATTCTTATAATAAAGCTTTGTTGGACACTGCTCATAGTTCAGTTTTTGCGCAGCACCGTGCTTCAGCTGGGCATGATTGTCAACCGGGAAATCCAGTGGTGGTATGCAGAGAGCGGCATGATCTAAAAAGAAAGAAACTTTCTTTATATCTAGAGATGGTGATGCTATCAATAGAAAAGACTTGCTACAAAATATCCAAGAAATGGAATGCATAATTATTTCATTTGCATAAATTTGCATCACTCCAAGTCAATTTATTATATTTTGTAATACGGCTATGATTATGAGGGCTTGAACCTTGAAAGCGCTTAGCCATTTAATGAATAGATATTAAAATAATATATATTTGCTTTATTTGTTTTTAGTTTTGTGTGCTTGTGCATGTTAGCGCATTTTATATATTTTTTTAATTTTAACTAATGTATTTTTCCCCACACCCTGTTAAATAAAAGGGAATAGTTGTCCAGATTAGGACAAATTACCATGAAAATATAAATGAAAGGAAGGAGGGCAAGTCCAGCAATTGCTCCATAGTTCAGTATGGTGGAGTTTGAATTCACATGCAAGAAAAGGATCAGCTTCCAGTGTTTCATAGCCATAATGTGAACAAAATAGCTAACTTACCCAAAGTATATCCAATTCTAGACTAAATGGAGCTGATTGAATATCAACAGTTATCTGAATTTTACCTTTCCTTTTGATGACAAAAAGCTTACCCAGAGAGGCCATCAGCTTGCTGAAGAATAAGTTATATGTATGCTATTTTATCTATATGCATAAATGCACAGCATCATATATATATATATAAAGTGCAGCTGGTGAGTAGTGTTATATATATATTGAGAATATTTTAAATAATTTCTTTAGTGAAAATGGTATTTAAAATTTGTAATTTAACAGTACACAAATTATTTTTGCTCGAATTAAAAATCTAAAAGTAAAGAATTGATTCATAGACTCCCAAAAATATTTCTAGTTTGGAAAACAAAGATACTTGCTGGAAGGCTTTTTTTAAAGATGTTTATAATTAATCAACAGTAACCTGTCAAGGATTAATATGATTTTATTTTTTTAAAAAAAGGTTTAATTTTATTATTTTGATAAATTAAAATATCATGATATCAATATCAATGTGCTCATACATTTCCATGTGCACACGCATGTGTATTAAATCTGTCATCAATTATGTATTATAAAAATGAATTTTGTTTATAGGTTTATGACAATTCAAATATGTTCATAAATTATTATACTGCATATCTATATGTTGATGTACAGATGTTTTCTATAAACCCATTGCGAGGTATTGATAAATCAAAGTGTGTATCTCATTTTTTATTTTATGATAATTCAAATATGTTCATAAGATATAATGCATATATCAATGTGTGTCAGGTAGACACATAATAATCATTTTTTTCATTATTATATGACAATTCAAATATGTTTCTAAAATATTCTGCATGTCTGTGTGCATATATCAATGTCTATCAGGTAGACAATTCAAATATGCTCATTTTATATTATACTGCATGTTTATGTGCTGATATATGTGTTTTATGTAAATCTATTGGAACATATATGTAAATCACAATGTGATAAGTTTTTTTTGTATGTGTTGTAATCAAAATCAGAAGACTTAATTTATATATGTATAGCCATATTCTGTAGACCTTAATTTCATTTTTATTGATATTAATAAATTCATGTGTTATTGTTAAAATTATGCCAGTGAATTTACTCAATCCAAAAATATATAAATTATTATATGTTGTATTAAATAACAATAATTGAGCATGTGTTCTCTGAGCTAGATTCATGCATAATGGTCTGTTATATAAAAGGGGATTGCATTTGTGTTTATAGCATTCAGTGATGATGATCCTGGTTTGACGCAAAGGTGATAGCCTTTAAAGTTCATGCATTACATTTCATTTAGTTTAGTATTTATTTAGAAATTAAGTTTATAGTTGGACAGAGAAATTAAGTTTATAGTTGGACAGTACATTAAGTAGCCAGAGCATTGATTATGATCAGCATGTTTAACTATCCCAGCATTATTGCTTTTATTGTTATATATTCTGATGGATTAATACTTAAGTTTGTGCATCTAAATTAATGTTTAAATAATCTGCCCGCTGGCAAAGGTTAAATAATTAGCTCGGTCTATAGTAGACCCATTTTAAATTCAGTCAGAAGATTGACTGTTGATTTTATTATTGATCATTCATAATGATGGATCATTATTACTTTTGGGTAATGCTGGTGAACTTATAGTTAATTATATTACTATGGTTAGCTGTGCTGATTTCTCAGAGTCCATCTGATCTTTTATGCTCATTACTTATACATTATTTTTATATTACATTATATATTAAATTTATATTTAATATTTTAAATTTTGAGTTATTGACTTGGGGATGAGTGTCATCACCCCAGATTCACCCCCCATTTTCTGTATTGCAACAATATATATACATCTCCTCAAGTTCACCCCCCCCCCCCAATTTTCTGTATTGCAACAATATATGTATTATAACGTTTTCCATTTTGATAGGCCTCTACACGTTAATATAAATTGCGCGCGAGTTGATCAAGCTATGTCAAACAAGAAGAAAGTTGTATTTCTATTCTAAAAACATAGCTATATTTCCTGATCAACTCGGCCTATTAATAGTTGAGAATTATGCTATCAATGAAATCAGCTTTTAATTTATTTAATATGGGCGCCAGGACTTTTTATTCTAAAGAGTCCGCTGACTTCGTCATATAACGACTCGCAAATAAAAAAGAAAAATACTTTTAAACTACTAGCTATTGTATCATACCGTAATGAGAATTATTTTTTTTAAGATTATTGTTTCTGGGCTTATTCAAACATATTGGCAAAGGTAAATTACATTTTAAAATCTTATTAAACTAATAATAAATTTAATAATAAAAAATAATAATTATTATTAATAATGTACAAATGAAAATTGGTATTAGAAATATTTTTATTCTAATAGATAAAAAATGTTTAAAAGAAATTATTAATCAAATAAATTGGGGAGAACACACTTAATTCGGATGTGAATCAATTAAAAAAAAACAATTTTACAATTACTGTTCACTTCCAAATTTCTTCTAGAAAGTTCTTAAAAAAAAATGAATGTCTCTTGTACAAGAAAATTAATGTCTCTATCGGGATCCTATTATAAGCTTATTTTTACGAGTAGTTTTTAAAATGGTTAACTTTGTCACAATCAGGATAATGAAGCATAACTTACCGGTAAGTTTTGTGAATTCAGTAATTTTTTTGGTAGAATGAGCTCGGCCTTTTGGTTATTATTTAATCTTGTGGTCCATTCTCCTAGTCAGTCACGAAGGCTTTTCCTAGTGTACATTTTCAGGCACGATGTTCGCAGAAGCTCCGGTTCACTCTGACATGCCGAATTATTTCAGTGTAGGGCGATCCTGGATGTATTATTGTTATCCAGGACCGGCTAGAGAGACTAACGGAACAAGACATTCTTCCAACCGAATCTCTCCTTTTTATACCAGAGGTCCAGTTTTCAGACTTCTGCGCATGCTATTATCATGGCATTTTTTTTGGTTTATAATCTTGTAGATTATTTATAAAATTTACGTTCAGCCATCTTTAATTAGCCAAAATATTTTTACTTTCTCTTATCTTTTTTTTATTTTACTTTTGGAATTCTTTTGTTCTCTCCAATTCTACTTTTATTTCTACTTACATAAAAAAAAAAAAAAAAAGAATAATTTAACTTTCATTGTACGTTTTTTTTTTTTTTTTAAAAATTAATCAAAAAAAAAATCTAAATTTATTTTAATTTTTTTAGCTTTTACCAAATGCCAATATATTTGCAACGTATATAAATAAACGTTACAGTATATATATTTAATTGTTACATTAGTCTTATGTCCTATAGCTTTTGGGGAATGAAGTTTGAAGAGATATAACTTTATACTCTTTATTGCTGTCTGTGATTTTAAGTATCAGTCATTAATTTTTGTTTAACCATTAAAACATAACATGACACTACTATGTGTAGAGAGAGTTGTTACAGTAATTGTTGTTTAAGGAATATTTTAATCTATTATTCTGTCAGCATTGATATTTCTGATATTAATGACATTTGTTTTTTTAGATAATTAACATTGCTTGAACAACATTGTCATTATCCAAGCAGTGATAGAAAATATTGTTCTAATCAATAATCTGATGATCATGTTTATTCAGAATTATCATCATTATTTTTAGCCAATTATAATGATAATTCTGAATGAACATAAATCATCAGACTGGATAGTGATGATATTATTCAAGCGATGTTAATTATCTAGAAAAATAAATATGCCATTAATATCAGAAATATCAATTCTGACAGAATAATAGCTTCCAAAAATTTCCTTAAACAAAAGTTACCATTGTGACTCTCTCTACATACAGTAGTGCCAAGTGATGTTTTAGTGGTTAAACAAAAAGTTAATGAATTCTTAAAGTCACAGACAACTATAAAAAATATAAAGTTCATCTCTTCAAACTTCACTCCCCAAAAGCCATAGGACACAAGAGTAATATAACATCATTTTTAAAAAAAAAATGTATATATTGAATAAATTGTATTAAGAGGATGGAAAACAATGAAAACTACTGACAATTTTATCTTTTATAATCTCTTGTGATCTAGTTTAAGACTTCAACCACCATCTATTATCATTTCTTCTAGCAATATGTCCAGCCCAGATCCATTCCAATTTCTTAATTCTTCCAATGATGTCAGTGATACTTATTTATTGTTTCATCCATATATTTCATTTTCAATCTTTTCTTGTTATTTCTAATGTGCATCTCATACTTCATAAAGTGATTTGAAGTTTCTGTATTGCTTTTCTGTTATAGTATCCAAGTCTTACATTAATTTAAGTAAGAACTTGTAAAACCTATCTAATTAAAAACTTTTATTAAAACAGGCAAAACTCTCTATACATATTGCCACTCAATGCAAGCCAGAGTAATCAATGGTTTCCAGAAAGCTTGTGCATAAAATCCCCATCCATTGTTTATTTATCCAATATCCCCAGACTAGTTTCTGGCTTGTGGCCTTTATCAGTGAGAAGTCTTGGATCTGAGAGCACTGCACCTAGATCTTAGGATCTAATGCAACCCTCCAGCAGTCACCTTTTATCTTTACTTAATTACAAAACTATGAGTCTTTAATTGAAAACACCATAATATTTTCAATTTACGCTCATTAGCTTATATGAGTTCAGGCCTATATGACTATATAAGCTAATGAGCTTGGATTGAAAATATTATGGTGTTTTCAATTTAAGACTCATAGTTTTGTAATTAAGTAGAGATAAAAGGTGACTGCTGGAGGGTTGCATTAGATCCTAAGATCTAGGTGCAATGCTCTCAGATCCAAGGCTCCTCACTGACGAAGGCCACAAGCCAGAAACTAGTCTGGGGATATTGGATGAGTAGGCACTGGATGGGGATTTTATGCACAAGCCTTCTGACATCCATTGATTATTCTGGCTTGCACTGAGTGGCAATACGTATAGAGAGTTTTACCTGTTTTAATAACAGTTTTGAGCAAGCATAAGAAGTGGTGATCATGTGATGTTTATTGGCTTAAAAACTTTTCATATAGCTTATTTCCTTTTAATATTAAATAATTTCTACCAAAAGCACTTCATCCAAGTTTAGCTCTGATTAATTTAATCTATTTAGAATATGTAGTTAAGATATTATGAGTGACAGTCTGTTATCACTGAACCATTATTATGTCTTATTCAACAAGTACACATTTAGTGTTTAACAAAAGGGATATCTTGCTATATATTGATTTATTTCATTGTTTCTTAATATTTATTTTGTGATTTTAAAATTTCTTTTCACATGTTAAATTAGATTATTTTGTTACAATGCATCGTGTTTGAAGAATTAGAATTTTCTTTGTTGTTTGTCATTTGTAGTATCACAAAATTTTTCTTAAAGTATAATTTATCATTAGTTTATACATTATTACACTGATATTATTAGTATTGATATATATTTTATCTCACAGATACAACAGGCTGCTAATGTTGCTGGAAAGAATCTTGAGGATTTTACAAAAGAAATTTCCAAGAAATTCAAAGTTAGTAAAAATTCATTTAAACATAAATAAATAATAATAATACAAGAACAGCATCCTAATCTTAAGTAATCAGTAATCTTCATGTGATTATTCTAGCTTATGCTAGATATTTTGAAAGTGCAGAGCTGCTCTTGTCTTATTATTCAAGCACGGAGGTTTGGTGATTTGTTGTTATTATTAAAAAAATATTCCTTTAATTGTGATTTTACTTTGTTTAAGATCATCCAAGAAGATAGTTTTTTATTTTTAAAATAAGTACAAAGCATCATTACATGATCCTCTTATTGTAAATATGCTTCATAAAAGTAGTGGTAAGTGATCAAATGGACACAAGATGATAGTGCCAACCAAATTCCCAAATTAGTTTCTGGTTATTAACCTTCATTATTGCTTTTTTCTAGCAAATACTATTAGGCAGAAACTGAATGTGTTCTGGTGGGCTCTTTCATAGTACCCATTAATTATTTATGCATACATAAATGGCTTTACAGTGCAAAGCATGTTATCTGAAATACATTTTTATTACTAGCTCATATTTTTGTTAATTGAATATATATAGAGGGGTTGCTATTGATTAAACCAGTGGGATCATATATTACTTGGTTTGATGTATGTATATATGTTTACATAGTTAAAAAATTTTAACTGTTGTGTTTTTATATTTTATTATTATTATTCAGCATATAGGTTTTTTTTTTTTTTGATAGCTTAACTATTAATAAAATATCAAAAAATAACCTGTAGAAATTCTAGACAGGAAATATTCAATAGTGGTTTAAGTCCTTCAATTCTATCAGTCAATCCTTAGAGTAATTAATTTTTTACCTTCTTTTTTTTAACTGTTTCTTCTGTTACAAAACAAGGAACACCTTTTTTAATATACATATTTAGAAATAAAAAAACCTGATATCTTTTGTTTTTAACTATTTTTATATCCATCTCCTGTGATTTATACAGTAAAATATTGCTTTTTCCTTTGTGATATTTCTTTTTGTATATTGCAAGCTATCTGCAGGACCATCTCAAAATTAACACGTGTTATATATTGATAGATTAGCTATTTATCACAAAAAGTAAAATTTAAGGTGTTAAGTCATCTGGATTGTGAGAGATAATAGTGTGCTTCATATTTTCATTCATTGTATGCAGTGGTTTCCTTTTCATTACAAAATTTTGTAAAACCATTTGAAATATTCTCGTAGTTTGTGGTTCACTGCCATATTCAGTTTGAATTATTTCAAGCATTTGTAGCAGTTTCACCCAATTTAAAATAAAATTTAATGTTAATGTGTTGTTCCATTGTGGGTTAAGACCCAAAACACACTGTCACATTTCATACTGTAACTCATGATTCAGACCTGCTAGTACTTAAAATTTTTATGAATAGCTAAATTATGTCAGTACATAAAACACATGCTAATTTGGGTATGGTGCTGCAAGCAACTTGGAGAGACAAGCAGTAATATTTTCACTTGCCCACACTGTGTATATATAGAACAGAAAAAAAAGAAAGAAATTCTTTTCTTTAAAAAAAAAGGTAAATATTTTTGCAACATTTGTGATAAAAACAAAGCAAAATATGAAATAAAAATAATACTAAAATTGCACACTGTCCATTTCAAATTATGGTGAAAAATGAATTATATCAAATATAAATGTTTATTTATAAAATAATAAATATGTAAACATATTTGTAATAAATGAAAACAAAATTACTTATCTTTTAGCTTCTTTTCATATTGATGGTTTTTTTTGCAGATAATCTAAATTAATGATTTCCGTTTAAATTTATCTTTGAACCCATGCAAACGCAAGAATTTTTACTAAACTACAGCTTCCATTTATTGACAAAGTATAGTAGTTTGTATAGTAAAAGTTCCTGAGCAATAACTAGCAGGGATAATGAAAATTGATACTTCATGGGAAACACCAAAGAATGCAATAGGGGCACAGCATAACTCAGTTAAATACCAAAGCAACCAGGGAGAGTGTTGAAATTATAAAAATTATATGAGAGACATCTTTGCTAATTAACGTTAAATTTTATAATATACCTCTTTTAAATCCAGTCATAAATGTTGATTGTTGCTTAACTTTCTGCTGATACTCTATTTGACTATTGTGATTATTTGCAGTTGATTTGTACATTTATTACTTATAATGGCTTTTGATACTGATTCTTTATTGGTATTTATTTGCATTACTTCTCACTACATTTTTGTTCTATACTGTTACAATACATTTAAAAATCTAAATATATACATTTATTGAACAAAATGGTAACATGATAAATGGATTTTTTTCTCTTTGCTCATGTATTATACAAATTGTCCAATTCAGCATAAGTGATCGATTCATCTGTATATTATACATTTTAAGATATAAGAAAAAGCCTTTAGTGTTTTATTTCATTTCAAGAACCTAGTTTTATCTCTCATAATACAAAGTATGCTTTAATTAGATAATTGTTGTTTATTTAAAATGCATTATTCCTCTATTGAGCTAGTTCTAGAGTTGAGTCATCTTACATTTTGTAATAATGAATTATTGTAATCTTTAAGTCTATTAGATGACCCAGATGCATTTTATTTGTAGATTTAAGAGTATTTCTGTGAATTGTTTATTAGTTATTTATTCTGCTCTAACATGTATTTTCTATTATTATTGCTGTTGCTATCCTGATCACTCATTATTGTATTTAGAAACTTTTCAAAGAAGCTCGGGTAGAATATACAGATTTTATTCGCACCTCTGATCCAAGACACATTAAAGCTGTTGAACATTTTTGGGTAAGATAGTAGCATTTCTATTTTAAAAATATTTGTTTATAATATTTTTGATTTATTTTACTTGGAAAAATAATATGTTTATTTTATAATGACGCTTAAAGATAATGTCCAATAGAAATGTGAACTTTTTTTGTTGCTGTAAATTTAGATTAACAATGATTTTTTTTTTTAATTAATAAAAAAAAAGTATATATATATATTTTATATATCAAAGCGTTGAACAGGAATTGAATCCGGGCCAGATTTTATTTTACAATTAAGTTACAAAGATAATATTCAAATTAATTGAATAAATTGTCAATATTTATATATATGCGTGTAATAAAAGCAAAGAAACCCACAGAATTTAACCCTATAAAATTTAAAAATTTGAGAAAAAAAAAATCAAAAAGATATTTCATAAATATTTCTGACAATTTAATGATTAAACTTGACAGTGAGTTGACCTTAGTGCCATCTCAGAAGCAATGCAATTGTTATGTAGTGACATATTTTAACTGCTCACCCTATAAAAATTTTAAGGCAAAAGTAAATTTTGTTTAAATTAAGCAAAATTGCTACTGAAGCATTTAAAATGATCCAGTGAAGGCATGAGTTGCAGAAAATGTTTTCTTACAGTTTGCAGGTTTTTATTATTGCAGGGGAAAGCAATGAAGAAAATCTATGGAGGTATAAAACACATTATCACATATTATGTCAACTCATATTCTACACACATTACCATTTTGATGCATAATTTATTTTTTTCAAATTTATACTAATCTTATAATTTGAAGTTTGGGGAATATGATGTTATTAAACCCAACTTTACAACATAAAATAAGCCTATTTTTAATGAAAAAGATTGAATGTCTTTCCTTTTTGTATCAAGACATTAAATTTTGGTTGAGCAATATTTGCAAATACACATTGTAAACAGTATAGATATTTGTTTATAGTTACAAATAATTTCAATATTAGTTAATTAACATCTCTCATACCTATTTCAATTTAAGTTTTTTAATAAATTTTTGAAAAGCTACTGAAACAATTCATAACTATACATTGCCTCTAAAATATGTACATGATAACACATACTGCATATAAGTTATTTAACATTTATTTTACTTTTTAATTTTGATTTGATAACATGAGTTCTATCTGCTTTTTTTTTTGCTGAGCCCTGCCTAACTGTAAGCTGTTTTATGACTTTGTTCTTAGTAATCATATAAAGCTACTAAATACATTTAATAAAATGCCAATGTCAATATTAAAGCAATTCCACACTGATCATATCAAAACATCAAGCTTCTTTTATCAAATTAATATATTTATAAATAGGTAGAAATTAACTCTGCAATGTGAAGATTAATGTTTGGTTGCATTTAATAAGACTTTATTTACATTGGGATCTGATTTGGAGTTCAATTTAAATTAAAATCATGTTCAAACTCTTCCTCATAAGACCAGGAAGAAGCAAATATAAATGATCATTTTGTATTTACTATTAGTTTAATAAAGCTTTAATGTGAACAGTATGTGGAGATTTGGTCTCTTCAATATGTATATACATATTTTGTAATGGTCAAGTTTTGTACATTCGCGTAACAGAATCTAGAATCCAGACAAAGAGACAAAAGCCGACCAGACCAAGATTGTGACGTCCCGAATCCGACCAAACTTCAACTCGTTTGCCAGTACTCCATGACTCAAGACCCTACGAACAACCGCACTTGGAGTTACACATAGTATACCCATCATTCATTGCCGGCATAGGGCAGGGAGAAACACGAGACTCAGGACTTAAACTTATATTAACTAATTTAATTGCTACCAGCATGAAATTAAAGATAAGTTCCATAAATGGTAATTAATGCATATATAGTTATTTCACACATATATATTTAACTAAGACTGAATTGGATTCGAAATAGGAATGAGAAATAATGCGAAACCAGAATAAATTTAACACATAATTTATTAAACAAATAAAACATAACTTAATGTGAGAAAAGCACGCAGGCTTTATAATGTGAGGATTAGCATATCTTCTCATTAAAACTTTAATTATTAATATTGACATATTTAACGAAATCACTAAGCGGTGCCTAATTAAGTTATGTCAATTCCTATTGAAAGTGGTGGCTACTATTATAAAGTCATAGGCAAAACATTTACTATCTTTCTTTTAAATATTCTATTTAAACATTTAAAGAAATATTTTAGATAAAATATTTATTGCGACATTATTAATTTAATAAAGTAGGAGCATATAGCTCAGGGTAGGGACTGAACCCAGAAACCAAAGATATAAATTTCAGTTTAATACTGAATAATTAATTAAGTTATGGAACTTAGAACTGTCTATAATGAGATTACCGACACGCTACAGCACTGGAAAATTACAATAACAGAGCATCCTGATAGATTAGAGTCAAGGGTTTTCATGACAAACACCGGTACCCTGGAACTGAGCGTCCTGCTGCTAAAAAGGTCAGGGTGGCTAACACGACTGCCGGGAATTATTACATTCGGTCTTACTAGTGTGTGCCCTGAAAGAAGGTAAGATGGGGTGGTCTTTCCCGAGGCCCCATCTTAAGAAGAAGATGCAGCAAAACATTAAACTTTGAATGTGAATTTAATGTATCTAATCCGCCAAGCGAAAGTATGCCATTTAATTATTACAAAATATGGGGCAGTAGCATGGTCAGTATTACTATCATGAGCCCATTCTAACAATGCTATATAAAATCAAGCGACATTAGAAGAATAAAGAAAATGTAATAAAATTCTGGTTTATAGGTTTCAGTCTATATAATTTATTACAAGGGAGGGGAAAGTATATTGATCGAATGGCCAAATAATTGCTGAATATACTTTCATATTACTAAGACCAGTACATTGCGCTATTTAGACATATCAATAAGATGAAAATTTAATAGCAGGCCACAATACATTTAAAATTAAATAAAAATTATAGGAATTCGAATCAGTGAGCATCGATAATGTTATTAAGAAAATAGTTATAGGGAAGATATTTGTAATAATATCTCCGAAGATTTATTTTGTTTAAATGCTTGCTGCTTCGAAGCATTGGCATATAAATAACAAAATAACAATGAAGAAATATTAAAGGTACAACCGCAGTAATAGATGAAAGAATTTAGAGTAGTTTACTTAAGATATTAAAGAGGTAAGCAAGTTATACAAATAATACATTATTTCATTTAATGAGAATTTATAATAAAACATTTATGGAATTTAAAAATTAAATTATTTTAGTTTGCTAGCTAAACTTTGGATTAGAAAATTTGAATTTAGAAACAGTTCGTTAACATAGAGCTCTGCGATTAGAAGTATGGCATACCGATTAATTGGGCTTTCAGGTATCATCATCTTCTTGAGTGGCTGTTACAGGACAGTTTCTTGTGGGCTCCGGTGGTTTAAGCATAGGCTGGCAGCAGCACATCATTCTTCCATGGATTCTAGAAGTAGCAGTCGCCTTTCTCCAGTCAGATCTTTCAAAGATCGATCTGATGTAGATTCAGCATGGCGACACTCTTCCAAAATTTATGACTCCCTCCTTCAAGCTTCAAATATACCCTATTTATATTTTTCTTACAAAGCAATTTAACTGGAAAAGAATTTATTTTTCCTGGAAACCCATTAGCTCTTAAAATATTACTTTAAATTATAAGATTTACCAAATTGACCAAAATGCTTTTGTTTAGGTTTCTACAGCACCATAGATCCTCTTCCAGGTGTGAAATAGTGCTACTTCAGTGATTTTAATGAATACAATTTAGCAAACAAATTTGGATAAAGCAATTATCAAACTTTGATTTAGCCACAGGTGCGGTGGACTTAATGCAAATTTGTTTACGGCTAACTTTTATTTTTAACTAATTAAAAACTAAAGCTTTTTGCTCTTTTTTACAAAATAAGAATCATGCCACTCTATATATATTATTATATAAGGTGAATATATTTATTAAATTTAATAAATTGACATTTCTAAGATATAAAATTATAACATTAATTATTTCTTTATAAAATATAAAATTTAAAATATTTGCTGTAACATTTATTAATCTATGTATATACAGCATTTATTCATATGTGCAGCTTAGATGTTTATTTTAATAAAATGAATATTTTAATAGGGTTTGAACCCAGAACAGATAGGTTTGGTAGTTAAACTGAAAGGTGCAACGAGAAGGGCTTGAATCTGACCGTTGCAATATATAATCATTAAAACCAGTCAACAATCTCAACTTATTGTCAAGGCATTCTCCATTTAACAATATATATATATTAGTTGTAAGGTATATAATAAGAACAAATAATCAATATTATATTGAATATGTTTCAATTTTTGTATAAATGTTGTGCGGATATGTCATAATGATTATGAATGCTTTTGAAAAAGTGTTACAATAATAACTTCATGACTATTGTTGGTTGCTATGATTATTATTGATTGCTATTATCTAATATGATATTTTAGAAATATGTCATGTTTTGATAAAGATTTGAAGAATGTAAATGGTATCAATTTCCATGATTCTTAAACTATTGAATATAGGTTTACAAATCTAATGACATTTCTTGATTAAACTTTTTATTCTGAAATTTATTCCGGATCTTTTCTTCTTTCATATAACAATCTTTTATGAAAAGTGATTATATCTTTATCTTTTTTTTTATTATCTAATTTCTTATTTATATTATTATCTTTTCTCCAGTTTTGTTCATTTTCCTTATTATTTTACTAATATTGTTTATTTCCAATATAGATGTGTAAGGAAGAGGAGGAAACATGATCAATTGGTGATTCTGAAGACAAAAAGGAATTGATAATTCTAATAAAATAAAAAGTAATTAGTCATCTTCTACAACTACTATAGGAAATGATGGTACAATTTTTTAAGTATCTGTTCTTCAGTAAAATAGCTGTGAAAATCATCTGTTTTCCACGTCAGAAGCAACCTCTTTTTAGTGGGATAAATATCAGTCTACTGAAATAATGAGATAAAATCAAGAAATAAAGATTTTTAGATCATTATCCAGTGGATGAAAGTAAAAAAATCTTAGTTTGGTTAAATGAATTATAACTATTACCTAATTTACCATATGATGCTCAAGTATTTCAAGATCTGAACAACTGAAATTATGAATTATTATTAATTTGTCATTATCATTCTAAAACAAGCAGTAGAGACTATCACAAATAGTTATTGGATGTCTTTTAATAGAGAACTTGACATATATATATTGTACCGGTCAAAAATGTATATCCATTCAACAAAACTTAGAATCTGAGCAAAAGTACCCTGAATCCAATCATGCCCTAGATACACAGGTCAGGAGCACTCATGAATTCTAACCTATTTTCCCATTCCCTAAATCTATCACAGTATGGATAACACCCACGGTGATATCAAGTAAATTAATTATTTCTCGGCCCAGAGCTGCAGCGTATTACATGAGACCTACAATGATAATGATGATTTTTGGGAGATATTGAGTGAACCAAGAGATAGCTTAACTAAGATCTAAAAACTATATTAACTAAATGATAGGATTCGACTAAGATAATATTTTTATGACACAGATTTATTAAATGATTCAGACATTTATACTTTCCGATTTCATGCTGCAGAGTGAGTTTACAAAAAAATCAAAAATATATTTACCATTAATGTCTTTAATACAGATGGATACATAGTGCGGTTGTAATATATAACTATTCAAAATTTACATGATTTAACAATAATAAATTGCGGTTGTTTACACAATTCATTTACCATAACATAACACTTAATGATTTTGGTTTGATACATTTATATAGTGTGGAAGTGTATGTAGAGATATTCAAAACTACATGTTTATGAGTAAGTGATAAAATAACATTTCACATTGATTTTGTTTTAACACAATTCTATAGTGCGTGAGTGCACGTAAAAATATTCAAAGGTTTACAGGTTTTATATATGAAAATTAAAATAGCATTTAATATTGGTTTTGCTTTATTACATTTCGATAGTGCGAGAGCACATGAAAAAATATTCAAAAATTTACAAGTTTCATAAATGAATGACAAAATAGCATTTAATATTGATTTGGCTTTAATACACTTATATAGTGCGGGAGTGCACGTAAAAATATTCACAAGTTTATAAGTTTTATAAATGAAGGCTAAAATAGCATTTAATATTGATTTGGCTTTAATACATTTCTATAGTGCGGTAGCGCATGAAAAATAGTCAAAGGTATACTTCACTGAGATAGTACATTTATATGGTGGTAGACGAAATTCATATATATAATAAATAACCTTAAGGCAGGAATACGATTGCAAAGGTTTCGCTAATTCATTAAATAATAACTTAACCGTGGTATTACGTGGAGACACTTTCCATTAATGTTATTAACAAAATCATAACTCATTTTAAAGAAACAATGATTATTTGAAAGATATTGAACTAAATATTTTATTCGTATAATATTTTCGAATCACACATGTGAGACTAACTTGGTACCTTTGCTTGATTGTAAGAGGAGGGGTGAGCAATTTGAAATAATTGGATTAAAACTCCAATGAAATGATTTAAGAGATAAATGGTTAGTAGGTGTATTATCACTATAGACCTTACTAACTAGGCATAATATAAATATAAGTGGGGAATGGCAGTGCGTGCATATTTCTTAGGAAGGAAGATACGGCATCTTGGCCGATTTACATTTTATAAATCAAGTAACGACGACGATGAAGTATGTCGCTTCAGGCAGACTAATACTTAGAACGAACTTTCTAGGTGTGAAGTTGCAATGGTCCGGTGTATGGCTATCCATGCAGAGCTCCCACAATGCTAGCTAAAATATCCAGGAGTTAGGTCATACTCCTGATTTGGACCTATGACGAAATAATTCAAGATTCCCTGGAGTGAGGTACAGGTGAATCAGAAATGATGAGATTTCTCAGGGCAAGGTACGGGCGAATCGGAAGAGAGTCGCTTCCTAATTTATGCAAACAACGCAGCGATAATAGTAATATTTCTAGACATTTAAAAATAATAGTTACGGCCTACGAATGGTTTAGTAAATCTGTAGCACGAATACAGTTTCCATACTTCCATATCAAATTATAAGACTAATTCAATAAACTTTTAGTCATTTTATTATAGCTTAAATCCCCCCCACCCTCCTAACTTATTTTTATTTTAAAAAATGTATTAGTGTAATTTAAACGCTAATAAGAAATAATTATTCACCAACTTTGGCAAACTTGGACATATCAATAAATAAAACAAAAGATCTATAAATCTACTTCAGATAAAATAAGAATTGTAATAAAAATGCATTAATAAGAACTGCACGATTACTAATAGAAAATCTTTCATTATTCATTAACTCAACCCTACGAGCTTAGTGAAACATTATTAAATAAATGATTTAATGCAATCTATCCATCCCTTCCTATTTCTATAGAAATAGAAATATAGCTCGTATGATTGGAATTAACCAATATTCTACATTTCGTATACATATATAAAATCAAAACAACTATTAATATCAAAATTTTACCGCATAAAAATAAAACAATTATAAAAGCAAGCATGAATCAGATGAATAGAATTACATTTAGATAATTTATGGTTTAGAATCGATAAATATAATGCTCGCTATTTGGCGAGTTATTTAAGAGATTGCTTAAATGATAAAACAAATATAATTTATGAAATTTAGATAAGCAAGAAATTAGCAGCAATAAGCATTGTGAATGAGTACACCTACATGTTTAACTATATTTTAACAATAATCTCTCATCACCTATAATATATAGACACCCATTACGCGCGCACATGAATTAAATAAAAAAAAACATTCACTTATTAAAATTAATCATTTTAAGATATATATATCTACATCAATTATCACTTTATTAGTTTAAATACAAAATATATGCATTAATAAATATATATATACATGCGTAAGGATGGAGTTTGAATATGGTTTGGTGGGGGTAGATTCTGAGTGGGCTGTGAAGCTTTATCTGAATGTCAGGTCAACTGCTTCAATATAAACAAATTGATTAAATATTTTAAATGATTTTCTTAAAAAGTTTTTTAATTTAATTAATAATTTTATTAAATTATTGTTTGTTTATTTTTTTTTTTATATAGCAACAGTTAGTTTCAAGAGGTTTCATTTATCAGGGCAAATATTCTGGATGGTATTGTTCTGCTGAAGAAGCTTTTTTATCTGAAGATGAAATAACAGAAGTCAAAGATTCTACTGGCAATATTTTAAAGGTGATGAAAATTTTTTAAAAATTAATTAATGGTTTATAATTAGTTGAAAAATTTATCATTTAAAGATTCATATTTTTTATTTTTTAATTTGAAACTGGGAATGGGTTTCCTGCTGGTAGAGAATTTAATAGACTGTTATTCTTTACTACTGTTTTACCACATGGATATTTTTTTAATGCATTTAGCTGAAGAATAGATTACATAATTATAAAGATAAAATAGTATATGCCTTGTACAGTTAATATATTAAAAAACAATGAAATTGAAAAAATATAATTATTATTTTAAAATAAAAATTAATTTAAAGTGATTAATTTTAAATTTATTTATAAATTGTAAATATTATTCTATTAAAATGACCCATAATAATATTTACCAATCATTATTAATAATAATGGTTTTTTTTTTTTTTTTTTTGTAAAAATCTTGACATTTCATTACTTACAAATTCTATTTAGAAGACATTTATTTAGAGAGGGTCTTTCTTTCCTTACAAAATAAATATTACATTATATAATAATTTGTTTTCAACTATTTACATAATAGAAATAAAACAAACAAACTCCTTTTTTTTAAAACTTGCTTTTTATATGACTATAATGATGAAAAAGAAATCCAACGTTTTGAGTATTTCATATAGTCTATTTCAAAGTACACTAAAATAAAATAAAATATATATAATAATAAACATCACATATTCCAAAAAAATAAAAAATAAATAAAAATATTAAATTAAAAATTACAAAATATATTCATAACCAAAAATTTACCTTATCTCTCACTCCCCTTTTTAATTACAAACAATCACAACCTAAACACAAACATTTTATTTTATTTTTAAAAAACAAAAACTATATATATCCTTTAAAAAATTTAATTAAAAACCTATTATTTTCTTTTCTCTTTTTCCATTAACATCCTATTTAATTCTGGTTTTATTTCATTAACCAGAATTAAATAGGATGTTCATGGAAAAAGAGAAAAGAATATAATAGGTTTTTAATTAATTTTTTTAAAAGATATATATAGTTTTTTTGTTTTTTTTTTTAAAAAAAAAAAGAAAATGTTTATGTTTAGGTTGTGATTGTTTGTAATTAAAAAGGGGAGTGGGAGATAAGGTAAATTTTTGGTTATGAATATATTTTGTAATTTTTAATTTAATATTTTATTTTTTATTTTTTTGATAATATGTGATGTTTATTATTATATATATATATATTATTTTACTTTAGTGTACCTTGAAAAAGACTATATGAAATAGTCGAAATGTTCGATTTCTTTTTCATCATTATTGTCATATAAACAGCAAGTTTTAAAAAGAAGGAATTTGTTTGTTTTATTTCTCCATTGGACAAGTGATTGATATATTATATTAAATTATTTTATTTACATAATAATAACATTGATAAGATACTTGACCAGTTTATGTATGTGCATATATAAATATGTGAACAAACATATATGTTTAATATCCCTGAAGATTACCTACATATAAGAAGTCAAAACATAGGAATAAAAAAGTTATATAAAACATAGAATTTCAGTACATTAATAATTTTTATTAGTCATTCATTAAACTAAAGATTATCCATTTAATAAATAATATTTTTCTAGTGTAATTTTCAGTACACCACTCTCATGCAAGGTAAAGACTGTTTTCTACCTACTTTTAATACCTTGTGGAGGGGTATAATCATAAACATAAAACCAAAGACATGTGAAAAAGATGTATGATCCCTAAGATGCACATTTTGTGCTAACCAGCCCTCATCAGTTTGCCCAGATCACATTCACTTATGCATATCTTTATCATTGTTCAGTATATATAGATAAGGAATTTCTACAGTTCAATTGATAAGTATCAAACTTTCTGCCCTCACAACTTTGCCAAAAATCACTTGTTGGAAGTATATTAATAATTTTTATTAGTCATTTATTAGGCTAGAAATTATCCAGTTAATGAATAATGTTTCTGGAGTGTAATTTTCATTACACCACTTTTCCACAAGGTAAAGAATGGAGGAGCATAACCACAAGGTATTAAAAGCAGATAGAAAACCTTGCTTGAGAATGGTGTACTGAAAATTACAACAGAAATATTATTCATTAAATGGATAATCTCTACTTTAATAAATAAATAACAAAAGTTATTAATATACTTCCACCAAGTGATTTGTCTCAAAGTTGTGAGGGCAGAAAGTTTAAGACATCAATTAAACTGTAAAAATTCCCTATTTATATATACTGAACAATGATAAAGATATGTATAAGAGAATATGATCTGGGCCAACTGATGATTGCCAGTTCAGCATGAAATATCTTTGGTCACATGTTTATGATTAAATCCCTCTACAAGGTTTTAAAAGTGAATAAAAAGAGTCCCTACCTTATGTGAGAGTGGTGTACTGAAAATTGCACTACAAAAATATTATTTATAGAATTTCTGTATTTTAATGCAGATACAGGGTATGCACAGAAATAATGCTAAACCATATATACAGTGATGATATCCAACCGGTTCGCTCTGGTTCGCGCGAACTGGTTCTTAAAATTAAAAAAAATTAGCGAACCGGTAGTTAAATTATCCGAAAATAAATTTTATTATTATTATCCTAAAAAAAAGTTGAATTAACAAATTACTTAATTGTTTTCAACAATAATCTAGAACATTATTTGTATTTTTTTTGTTATAATTAATGTAATAATGATTCTTTTTGAACAGATTGGGTTCAAAATGATTTCACCAGAATAATTCGACTATACGATATTGCACTTGGAACGTGTGATATGTGCGATGAAATTTGAGTCATTAAGAATTATTCTGCAAGTAATAATTCACAACAGTTTTGTTTTAAGTAAATAAATCCATTATTTATCGCATTCGAATTAGTTTCTTTAAAAGTATACAAATAAAAAGTGTTATTTTATTAATGATAAATGAATTCATATTTAATTTTTACACAAGGTAAGTAAGAAATTAATTAACTATTAGTTTACTTACATTTAACAGAGGCGTTATTAAAATTAAAAATAAATTCAGCACAAATGTATTTAATGAAATTTACTCTTGCTGAAATTGTTTTACTTTAAAGATAAAATTACTTCATTCAAAAGGAGATATCATTGCGAAAATAAACAGTAACATAAAACCATTGTTACTATGATTTTGTTATGCAGACGTTGTTTCAAATATTTATTTAACTTTTATTTTTTATTTAAATATTTTATTTCTTCACTTACATATTTATCATGCAGGATTTGTTTTTATTTGATTAGTAAATTTAATGGATGACCAGCTGTAGTAAGTTTATAGTACATTATTTCCATTTAGTTTGCTATGTCTGGTATAACAGTGTGTCTTTTTTTTATCAACGAGTTCAACATATTTTTTTCTAGAATAACTTGGCTCATCAAATGGCATGACTCGTTTTCAATTTTTTTTTCCTTTTTCTTTTTTTAATTTTACTATTTTATTTAAGTTTTATGATTTGTTACCACTCATTTGTATTAAAAATCAATTAATTAGATATTTTTTCTAAGGCCAATGTAACACAAAAATCTAATAAAAATAAACCCTTCACAAGAAATGAAACGAAAATGCCAAACAATGTCGGATTTTTTCATAAAAGATCCAAAAACTGATACAGAATCGAAAACGATAGTAAAGGATGATATTTTGAATCAAGTTTTGTTTTCTGTTTCTTCTGATATAACAGAAAATAATGTTGACAACACAAATAAGCTGTCCCATTCCAAAAGTACATAAGATGCATATAAAATAAATGTAGATAGTGACCTTCCTGACTGCTGGAATATGAAATAAGCCAATGAATTCAAAGAAAAATATTGTGGTGTACTTATTATTGGAAAAAAGCTTGGGTGTGATATCTATACCAAAATTGAATCAATAAAAGTGAAGGCAGCTCGTGTCAAAAGAATAGAGAAGATGTAATATTGTTCCAAGTGGAAAAAATAAAATGATTCAACAAGCCTCTCTTCAAAAAAAATAAATGAACACTTTTCATCAAAAGCACACTAGATATGTGTGTTGCATTGAAAAAAAGTGCAAAAAATGTAATTTCCAAATCCATAGACAAAGCTCATGAAAAGTTTATGAGCTCCACTTGTAAAATTTTCAATATGGTTTGCACTTTTCTAAACTGACCGTTTTCTGATATTGAACATTTGATAGAACTACAAAAAAATAATGGGTTAGGTATGGGAGTGGGACTCCATTCTCGATTCGCAGCTGTCAAAATTGTTAAGCTCATTGCAAAATACATTAAAAAGGAAGTGTTTAGAAAAATAATAGATCAGAATTTAAAGATATGTGTTATAATTAATGAGACATCAACAATATCATGCAAAACAGTCCTTATCATTTTTACTAAGGTTGAAGACATAGATTTTTATCAACAATTTTTGTAGATTTAGTGGAATTACAAAACAAAGATGCTGAAACTATTTACACTTCTCTACTACAAAGTCTGCATTTAGTAGGATTTGATACTCCATATTTAAAGAATAATTTGATTGGATTTTGTTCAGATAAAGCAAGTGTGATCCTGGGAAGGTGGTCAGGAGTGAATGTTAAAATAAAAAATCACAACCCTGAGTTTATTATTTGGCATTGTTTGAGTCATCGTCTTCAGCTTCTACTGGAGGATTCTATCAAAGACATAAAGCAAATGAATCACTTTAAAGCATTTATTGATGAAATGTACAAAATCTTCCATCAGTCTAATAAAAACCAAATGGCACTGAATAAAATTTCAATCAATTTGGGAATTGGAATTCTAAAAATTGGTAGAGTTTTTGACCCAAGATGGGCAGCATGCAGTCATAGATCAGCAGTTTCAACATGGCGATCGTATCCAGCACTGTATGATTTTTTTTCTACTAATAAGAAATTTTCTGGAATGGCTAAACATTTTGCCAACAAATATTTTATGAGAGATCTGGCTTTAATAATCGATATACTAGAAGAAATGTCTTTGTTGGCAGATGCTCTTCAAGGAAGAAGTGTAAATATATTGCATACTGAACAATTGATTAAGAGAACAATTAAAGCATTTGAATATCAGAGAGAAGAGTGGTACTTACAAAAAAATAATAAATGAAACTAGCTCTTCTAAGGAATTTCTTCATATTAATTTTGTTGAAGACAACAAATGTGTGAGTCTTCTCCATCAAAAAATACTGAATGTAATGACAACAAATATGACATTAAGATTAATGGATTGTAATAGCATAAGTAATGATATTCAAGATAGAAATCATAAAATTCAGCAATTATTTAAAATTGTGAATCCAGATGCTTGGAATCTGAAAGAAGTTATAGTTCCCTGGAAAAAAATTGAAGAGAAATTACCAGATTTTTACAAAGTATTTCCTCATGAGATTTTAGTTAATGAGTTCCATGATTATGTTAAAAATGTTATGAAAAATCACCAGAAACATGTTGTATCTGAAACTATTCAAAGAGATAAAAATATAATTAAAACCATTGTTGTGAGTTCCGCAGAGGCTGAATGAAGGTTTTCTATGATGAACACAATTTATCAGATAAAAGAAGTCATCTTGAAGTGAAAAATGTGGCAAATCTTCTAGTAATAAATTATTAGATAGGTCTTGCATTAGATTGTTGGGACTGCAGTGACTTAGGTCAAGTATGGCTAAGAAATCACAACACAGCTGATGATGCTAGAGTCAAAAAGCATCTTTAACCTGAAGAGATATATGATGCAAATAGAATGTCAATATAAAAATATCTTGCCAAATAAATAAGTTTTTTTTCCAATTATAAAAATGGTTTAATTCTTTTTGATTCCATAAGTGAGATTGCAAAGTACATCACAGTGTGTGTGTTCACTGCTGCACTTTTTTGTGTATGGGTGGGGATCATGCAAAATTTCTGAGAAGTCACCAAAAACGTTTAGCTATAAAACCAAGAAATGATTTGCTTCCATGGCGTAGAAAGCAGAAAAATAAACAAAATAGGTTCTTAAATGCAACCTACCTTTAGAGAACCAGTTCTTGGAAATTTGGGATATCATCACTGCATATATATATATTGAAACCATCACCATCATTATTAATAAAAAAATAATAACAATAAACTTTTTTCTTTAAAAATATAGTTCCAAATGATCTTTCATGTATAAAAAATCCAATAGAATTACTTTTGTTTTTTTTTCTTTTTAAAAACTTTTTTTATTTACATCAATCCAAATATACTCCATTGCATTATGCACATATTTCCAACATTCCAACTATCTTTTTGTAGTCATTATCCAAGATCTACAAATATATATATACATTGTTGTTATAAATATATATTTTTTAACTCATAATCTAATAACATTTCTTTAGTCTATATATAACTCCTTTCATTATATAAATTTTACTATTACAATTACTTAACTCCACATATTCTTTATTTTTTAAATCAATTTTTTATTACATCTTTTACAAATGTACAAAACATTTACAAAACCAGCAATACCAACAATTTCCTTTGTATTACTATTTTTATACCACTATAAATTACTTATAATTTAGTAATTTATAGTGGTATAAAAATAGTAATACATAGGAAATTGTTGGTATTGCTGGTTTTGTAAATGTTTTGTACATTTGTATAAGATGTAATAAAAAATTGGTTTAAAAAATTAAGAATAGGGAGAAGTAAGTAATTGTAATAGTAAAATTTATATAATGAAAAGAGTTATGCTAAAGAAATGTTATTATAATATGAGTTAAAAAAATATATATTTATAATAATATATATATATATTTGTAGATCCTTGATAATGAGGTAGTTGAAACATGTGCATAATGTAGTGGAGTATATATGGGTTCATGTAAATAAATAAAAAAGTTTTTAAAAACAAAAAGAAAGAAATTAATTCTATTGGATTTTTTATATATGAAAAAATGAACCTATATATATATTTATGTGGCCTATTTCTTTTACAAATTAATATTAAAAAATATAATTATTAATATTGTACTGATAAACTTTATTTTTATAATTGAAATTAGTTTTACTTTTGGAAGAATAAATTTAAAATAAGTTTTTGAGACAATTCATTTAGTATAGTGTAAAAAAAAAATTATTATTATAACCTGAAAGTCTATATCAATTTATTTTTAAATCTTTGTACATAAATTCTCTGTGATTTTTTTTTCTCGATAAAAAAATATTTTTCTAGAATATAACTTTTATGAAAAAATTTGTTAAAATAAAAATTATAAGTTGTATCACCATTTTGAAAATATTGTGTTAAAAAGAAACAAATTGTCTGCAACAGCTATGCTATTTTTTTTTTTGCTATGTTAAATGAAAAACAAAGAAATTGAAATATTTTTAAAATGTGATTGCTAGCCACTGGGACTGTAATAATGATCAATAACTGAAATTTCACTATCAGTGATTTCTTTTCTCTAGTTTACGATCTATTGATGTTGCTAGAATAAAAAGAGGAGTAATGCTCTTATTAATAAAATAAGTTTTGAAAAGTAAATGATAGTAACTATTGCAATTAATAACTAAGACATGCATATTGTATCCACCCTTTAAGGAAATCTGAACAAAAGAATCCAGCTAACTGAGATATAACAATATTGAACCACAGTTATGTTACATAAACAATAACTATCAAGACAATTAACATAAAGACTAGCTCAAGATACACTGCTAACATACAGTATCTAATAAAACAATATTTTTCAATAATTAAATATAAGAAAACTTGTTAAATAAAATACTATAACACTTAAATTCAACATAAATAATTAAGGTTTCAACTATAAATACTCAATCTATTCATTTTATTAATTAATTCAATTTATAAACTTGCTCATAATTATAAATAAAATATGGTTCTATCAAAATAACAAATATAATTATGAAACTCTTAACATGAGACGTTCAGTAAGGTACACTGGCTAAACATTGAGAAACATCCCAAAAGATACATTCCAATGTTATAAGAATATTACTCCATCAAATTCACATAACAAAATGACAATATAATACTCTCATGTCTTTAAAAACACTCATCAAATAATCCTAAAATATGATTTATAAATTTATTACAGAAATAACAATTAATTACTTAATATTCTTTTAATAAAATATTAATTGGACATTTAACCTTAACTAATAGTTTCTTATCATGTTTCAATAGAAAATTTTACAATTCTCCAAAATAATAATAATAATAATCTCAGGTTCATTTCTAACAAACTAATAACAAAATGAATTAATTAATTAACACCCTATAGTTAAATATGATGACGGATTTTACATGATATCTAACTACTCTTTCAAAATAATAACAACAATAAGCAACTAAATAACTTAATGACTCTCAACATCAAATCTACTTAATAATTAAAATTTAGCAATAAAACATAAATAATATAATAAAATTTTAATTAAAACATTGTACAATCTCTCTTTGCTTAATGTGGCATTCTTAAAAAAAAAAAATGTATTTTAATATTGTGGAATATTAAGTATATTTCTCATTAGTGTTGTATCAGTTTAAAAAGAATTACCAATGATCATGTCTTCTACAATAATAATAATAATAATATACTTTTTACTCCATCAAATATAATAGAAATAATATCTAAGTAATCTTTAAGAATCATGTGCCAAATAAGTAATATTTCAAATTATTAATTTTCTGTGGATCATGCATATAGAATGAAAAATCAAATAAGAACATGCAGATAAATCACAACTCATCTAAGACATAAGTTTTAAAAAAATAGTTAACAAATTTATTTATAAATTAACAATATCATACTATTACAATATAATAACAACGTAATATAAAAAAAAAAAAAAACATTTACAAAAGTAAAATAAGAATTAACGTTATTTAACATAAAAAATATATATTTACAGTAAATCTTACCAATAAATACAAGAAATAAAATAAGATAGCTTTCACTCCAGCCATTTCAAAATAAAATAAAACTTAAAACAATGATGACAATGTGTAATCATCTTTCAGTAAAATATTATTCTATTGTTTGTATTGGGAATAGCTACAATAAATTTCCTAATTTCTAAGAAAACTTAATATCACATTTATATTGTTATAAAATATTCTTCTTATGATGTAGTGCATCAATATAAGTTTATATTTTAAAATAGACTTCTTAAAGTCCAACAAATAAATATTAAAAGAAAAATTATTAAAGACTTTCTTTGCAGATTAGCAAAGTATTATCCTGATATTTGAATATCAGAAAATTTTAAATAAAAAATATGAATATTTCCCTCTATAAAAAAATTATTATCTATGCAAAATACTTAAGGGATAATTTTATAAAATTTTGTAACTTAAATGGATTTAAATTATATATAATAAAATTTAAAGAACTATCAATAAATTATATTGCTTGATGTTTGCTTTTCTTTTATTTTTATACTCTTACATTCATCATATCATTCAAAATCATTTTCACTATTCTCATTTCCATTCCAATTTAAATATGGATATGTTTAAGCTAAGTGATCTCTAATATTTGTATGAGTATCAATTATTCCTCTCTTGTGTTATATACTATGACAATCATAAAACATCTCAACATTATTTGCAAAATAAATTTTTATATACTTCATCTTGCCCTTTCATAAAATTATCAACTTCAAACGGTTTAGCCATTACTTTACCAACTTGTAAAGCTATTCTTTATGATGATTCCTATGGTAATAGATAGTAATTAAAGTGTGGGATATGGAATAATAACAATAATGACTCCAACGTAAGACAACATCATCATGGATATAGTGCAAATCATAATAATAGGTCTGTATTTATTGGGCAAATAAGATTCAAATCATGGCTCTATTATAGCACTTATTGATGATAAGAAAATGCAACTGTCCATGGAAAATGATATACAGCCCTATGTTATCTATATATTTTAATAACTTTAAAGTATGGAAATGTAATTCACGTACAACAATTTTCAACATATCCCTAACACCTAGGATTTTATATAAATATTACTCTCCTGACTACCATCCTACATCTTCCACACTGAATAACTCACTTAACATCGTGAAATAGACCAATTGCATTGTAAAATATTTTTCAAAATACAATATTAAAGAAACAACAAAGATCTAAATTACTAAACACCACATGATCATCATCTCATGCTAGTACATAACTGTTAGTAAACAGGCAAAAACTCACCATATAGTAGTGCCACCTTGTGCTAACCAGAGTAATCAATGGATGCCAGAAGGCTTGTGCATAAAATCCCTATCTAGTGCCTACTCATCCAATATCTCCAGACTAAATTCATGTCAAGATGGTTTTTTAAAAGTTTTCATGCACAAATGATCCTGATAAACATACATCAGAACTATACATTTATTTATTTATTTATTATATAATTTAGAAATCAATATCAGGTCTTTTTCTGTATTTCAACAGATAATATTAATAAAAAGTAACATTAATGATTTAACGATGTTATATAATGTACGCATATTCAAGCATTCACATTAAATAAATATTTTAAATATTCTTGGATGTTTTCAAAACATTCATCTGCATTCATCAATTCTTTTATAAAAAAATACACACAATGATAATTTCTATCAATGATTTATTCACTGTTTAATATTAAATTCAAGTATTATGAAATACTAATTTAAAATACTAATTAGGATATATCATTTTAAAAAACAAATTATTAAGTAAAATGTAATCTAAATAATAAAAAGAAATTACCATCCACTTTTTGATCCATACATTAAAAAAAAAAAATTACAATTGTAATTTACCTTGTTCAGAAAATTACTTTCTGAATGCCCTTTTTTTATTATTTAACATAATAATAAAATTAATCTATTTTAAGATTAAATTTAAAATATAATAACAACGGGTTTGTTTTTTTAAAAATAAAAAAAAATGTAATATTCTAAATATTAATGTTAAACTTAATATTTAAAAAATGATAAAGTTTTAAAGTTATGAAAATATTTTTTTCTTCTCTCTTGCTCATAAGCTGAATGCTTGTCAGGAATCTTGCCATTGCCTAGTTATGGGGGAAAGCTTTGTGCACAATCATACTCCTGTATTGGCTCCATTAACAAAAAGGCAGAAGTAATAATATAAAATCTAACAAAATCCATGGAAAATATTAACCATCCTGTAGGATAAAATGTTTATTTTAGTCCTTTCTGAAAATTTTATCCAGGGATTTAAGTATAATTCAAAATCGATTTGACATAAAAATATTTATTTACATAAATATTTCTTGGTTTCGGTCATTGTATATAGCAGATAAAATGTAATAAACATAATATAAATAATATTTGCATCTCTATTGGTCAAAAAAAAAAAAAATTAGTGAAAACATTATATAATATAGTGTTATTTATTTAACACATTTATCAGCAGACATATGTAGTTCATGAATTAAAATAAATATTTCTTTCTTTAAAAAAAAAATTACGATTTTTATCCTTTTAAACATATATCTTTTCACTAAATATTTTCTTTTCCAGGTAAAATGACAGCTATATCATTCAAAATACTTATTAACTGATATAATTTCAATCTTTTAAAATATCAGAGCTCATTTATTCCAAATAAAGTTATTTTTAAAGTATATAATTTATTTATCGATTTGATCAATAGCAAGTCCTTTTAAAAGCATAAAAGTTATTCAAAAGTCATCTTCTTCAATTTATCTTTAAATACATTGTTCTTAAATGTAAATCCATTTAGATTACTTTAAAGAGAAATCAGATGTAAATTATTACTATTAATTATATAATAAACAGACATTCATCATACCATAAAACATTTTAAATTCAGTTTTTAAACTTAGATGCAGTCTTAACTTTCTTTTCTTTTTTTCAAATTTAACACTACGGTAAAGATTTTTAATAACTATCCAATTCTTCTTAATTGACTTTAATAAACTATTTTCATTGTCATATGATAAAGTTATTGCAAAAAAATGTTCACTCACTCCATGCATACTATAAGTAAAAATTTCAAAATTCTTATGTAAATCTTCTCTGTTCTTGTTGTAGTATATTCCTTGACATTTGGTGTTCATTATCCCAATATTTAAGTAACTACTAACATATCCCATAGAATTATTGAGGTCCTAAGCTAAGTTTCAAGAAGAATAGACTGACAGGGAAATTTGGTGTTTTAGTGAACCATTATTTAAATAGTTATTCCAATTATATTTTTCAAGTAAAATAATAATAATTTAAAAGAAATTACTACTGTCACAATATAAAAAAAATATAGTTATAAAGTTCAGACTAAATCTGTCTTAATCTGAATCTCTGTAAATCACTGTATCACTGAAATCACTAAGAATCTGTGAAAATCTATAAAAATCTGTCTTAATCCAATGATTTCATTGGTCAATACTGTTTGCACAAATCTGCTCATTTATATAACTATATCAATATCATTTTTAAAATTAAGTTTTAAAATTATGAGTCATCAATTATTAAATATCAAAAGTATTTAATACCTTAAATATTAAATATTTTTATCTAAAAAATTAAATATCCTTGTTAAAACAATTTTTAATAGTTTAATAACCTAAAATTGACTTAAAAATAAAATACTACACTTAAATAAAATAATAATAATTTTAATTATCACTTTGCTAATATTATCTCTAAACTTAATATTTGTTACACTTTATTATGTATCACATTTTTGTTAATGAGCTAAAATTAAAGTTTTTGTTCCCTAACTTTTTGAAAGCATTCATATTTATACTTTCAGCAAATTTTAAACTAATATCAAATTAATTATCTTTAAATAATATTTTAAACAAAATAATTACTTTAAATCTATAATATAAAATATTTGTCACTATAATTAAGCTAGTCTACCATTATAGTATCTTTTAAATATAATAAATTACAATTAATACTATCTTTTAGACAACTTACTGTGTCTTTTCATATTTAATTAATCTCAAAGTGAGTTCAAACTATAATATATTTTTATAAGCTCCTATCTACTGAGTTTGAATCCCTACTACCTAGAAAATAAACTGAATTTAATTTTTTTTTAAATATAGCAACTTTTCCAATCCTACCTACCTATCTCTACTAATTATAAAGAGTACAATATATAGTCATTCATTTATATTTGTGATTTAGGTTTTTCCACAGAAATGCACATATATAAAAATTAATTATATATCTATTTATTTGTTAATAAGTTGCAAACCTATGTATATGTAATTGAGCAAAAGATGTCCATACAATTTGTTGGCAGGCAAAAGGTTTCTCAATTGTTCACTAATCAACTATTATATAATAAGATTAATAGTTCATTTTTATTTATTCTACTCCAGAGACATCTATTGTAAAGTTGAGAAATTATTGAATATTATGATAGCAATATATCTATTTATAAGTATTGGTTATCTTTTATAAGAAGCAGAATTTTTTTTAACACATCTACAAAATGTCTACTTTTTTTATACTATTCAAGCTAGTAATTTGAGATTCTATTATTTTGAATCCTAACCAACTTGCATATATAAGTTTGATACTAGACAAGAAAATCTAGAATCAAAGGAATTTATTAAAAAAATTAAGAAAATATTTATAAATTAGACATGTGATATTAATTTTTGTAATTTTTAATATGTATAAAAATTTTGTTTTTAATATTTAATTTGTTATGATAGGATACTTATATATATATATTTCGACAGAAATCAGGATTCGAACTTTTTCATAAAGTTGGAAATATTTTTTTTTGTATATATATTGTAATATAACCCCTTTCACCACCTTCCGTTTGCTCGGTCTTATTTTCCAATGAGCATATTGCAGGAAGTAAACAAAGATTGAATTCACTCAATGTTTAATTTTACCGATCCTACAAATAATATTTCCTGCTCATCAGAGGATGTAGCACTATAGAGTCGGGAAACATCTAGAAATTTCTAGGTTTGAGATTGCCCAAACAGCACCACTAGAGTTCCAGCTCACTACAACCTTACTTACCAGGGCTTGGTTGCGCCAAGGATAGCTCAGGAGGCCCGAAATTTCTATAGACCAGTGCAATAATACAATTGATGCGAAATAACACAGACAAGAGGTATTAAAATTTCTTGTTCTTTATTATAATTTATTTAACAAAACAGGTTTGGATAATCGTCCTTCAAACATCAAGCTAAATATTTCATTGATGGTCCCTTGTATCTTTTTGGCCTATTTCCAATAATAGTTCATTAAGAATTAAAGAGTGTAATTTATTAAGAGTATACTAAAGTCCTTCTTTCAATAGTTATTTAACAATCTACATCTTTAGTTACTTAGTGTTAGCTAATTCAAAGAAAAGAGCACAATATATGAAGACAACAGAGATAATAATGAAGACAACTGATAGCATTTAATTCAGAGTTTCACTTAATTCTGATCTGTAGTCTTTCAGGTAGTTGTCACATGTAACTCATGTATGAAGATATTTTTTACAGATGAGCATTTCCATTATTCCAGTTAATTTTAGGTAAGTCAAAGCACAATAAATATATTTCTATTCATTGTTATCCAATTCCAGGTTCATTGGTTATCTATTTCAGGGTTTGAATCGATCAATATAAGCACATTTATATCCATTGGTTATTCAGGTAAAATATAAGTGTATGTATTTCCATCTGTCCAGATATTATCTTGCAAATGCATTTATTTGATATTCACATATTCTTATCCAGATTTGTCATTAATTCATGTGTGTAGACTTTTCATTACTTCATTTGGTAACTGGTATTTTCAATTTCATAAGACACATATATATATAACCTATTCAAGCTAGTAAATATATTTTATCTGTATACGCATCAATAACTCCAGGTATATCATTGTACATTTAACCGTGACATATTGTTTTGGTACTCTTACTTCTCAACTCGTACATATACCATGTTTTAATTCTGTGTTTATATTCCTTTTCTAGGAGTATTCAAATAAAAAAAATAAAATGATTTTCTTAATCTTTCAACTTATTCAAGTATGTGGTTCATTATACACGTATAACCATTAAATTTTATTTACGTACTAAATCATATTTAAATGTCTGAATTTATTCATAATATAGTATAAATTTACTAAAAACATTCATTTTGTATATTTGCTAATTTCATCTGGGTTATAAACACATTATAATTTTCATTGACGATCTCATTTTAAAAACAAAATCAATAGTTAACAGAATCGTTTTAAATATGCTGCTTTCTTTAGCTCTTGGGATAGATTGTTTAGAACAGAAAATAAGATAACTTTAATATTAGATTCTATTAATACTACAGACATTTCACTGTATTTCAATTGCATTTTAATTAAATATATTTTCATTTTAATAATATTATTTTCTGAGAAATATCAAAGCTTACTCTCTTCAGGATTGCTTGCTAGTGTCTTTGTTGAATGGCATTTAAATGACAGGCATTTTGCTTTAGTTACCCTTTTGCATGTAGATGTTTCACAAGCAGATGTTGGATAAGTTAATCATGGGGCAGGCTGAGAAGAAAAAGTCTATAATTTTCTATTCACACATCTTGGGAGTTTTAATCTTTGGATACTGTTTATAGTTGTGCTTGATAGATCGCTTCTTCTTGTAGAATGCTTACTGATAGAAACTTCTGTCAGACTCTCAGACTGTCTTATCATAAAATTATTCCCCTTTTATATCTTTCAACTGGATTCAGTAGTTAATCAATAGTATGCCTTGCTGAGAATAGCTTTCTCAGGGGTATGTTTTCCATTTGTCTTGCCTTGATTTCCATTGGATCTATTTTCATGTATTATTTAGCCAACAGCAACTAACAAAACAACAACAACGTCTTTTTAGATTTCTAATCTAGTTCACAAACGACATTTTAAATCCCAATTTATTAAACTTTTATTTATTAATGTTTCAATTTCATTAATAAGACATTTTGTTCTTTATTAAAAAGAACAATTCTTGTTCTTTAAATCTTTTATCATTTTCTTTCTTTAAACAAAAAAAAATTTTAATCACTATAGTTTGTTTACCTTTCTTGATAAACTGCATTCATGAAAACTACGCATTTTTTTAATTCTCCCTTTTAAATTATTTTGAGTGTGATAATGGAGCTCAATATAAATGTATCTGAAACTAATGTATCTGTTTGAATATGTATATAGGATAAAAAGGGTTAAAATAATTATAGATGAGTCTGTGAAGTAAAATGTGTAAACGCACATGATATGAATTATATTTACCATATGCTTGTTTAAATTTAATGTAATATAAACATTTGCATTTAAAATTGAGAGGTGAAATATTAAGAAAAGAATGTCAATAATTTATGTACAACTTGTAATTAACCTCAGCCATTTGTTAATAGGTATCAGGTAATTACATAAAAATTTGGTTAAATGGTATGTGGAATGTGACTAATGATAAAATTTTATGAAATAAAAGGGAAAAGTATGTATAAATATCCTATAATGGATTAATTAATCAGAGTATTAAGATTTTTTTTTTTGACTTATCAATTGTAAATGAATCTTAGGGGAAATTCAATGTAAAGGAATTTTGTTTTTGTTCATATTTGAGTCAGGTGGTGGAACTTTATCAAAAATTTTTGCAAGTATATGCTATTTAAAGATTGCATTAATAAAATGAGGAATTTTGTGCTTTATTTTTTTTGTTTGTTTTAATTTTGTACAAGATAAAGATTAAAAAATGTAAAGACTAACCATGAGAATAGTGAGTCAGCATTTTTCTTTATGTAAATTGAATGATAAAAGGAAAAGAGTCTTGGTTTTAAGTTTAGATATTTTTTTTATGCTGATGTTTAGTGATTCTTTTCTTCAAAAAAAAAAAGAAAAGAAGAAAACTTTTTGTTAAGAAATGGACTGTGGAATGTTGTTTTCACTCGTTCAGTATTGTGACAGTATAACTTTCAAAGAAATTATTTTTGATCAAGATGAGTAAACAGGAAAATAAAAATGAAATTCTAATTGAACGCTGAAAGAAAAAGATGTATATTCTGAAAAGAAAGTGAAATCATATAAATTCTGTGGAGTGGGAAAGAATTACTGGGGGAAATTCTTATAAAGAAAAAAAAGGAAATAATTTGTGCAAATAAGTATTCTGTACCTAGTAAAATATAAATATATCATGGATGAGAAATATATGTTTAAGTATCAAGAAATAAATATGATGGAGTAGAGAAACCCATGGTATACCAGATTCTTCATCTATATTATTCATGTGATTATGTTATTTCTGTTGCCATCTGCCAAATGTCTAACAAACAATTTGTCAAAATGAAATCCATCATAAACATTCAACAGCAGAGACATTAAATGTTTGTGTGGATTGTAAACATATGGATTGTGTATTACCGAACATCAGCCTGGATATCATAGAAATGAAAAAGAAAAAAAAAACTACTTTTAATCAAGAAAAGACTTGGACACCGTATGGATAAATGAAATGGTCCAAATAAAATTGTCACATATGGGTAAGCTTACTGATTTATTTTTTTGTGCGTTGTTATATTCCTGAGAAATAAGTTGGAAATTAAATTTTGCTTAATTTATTTCACTTTGTAAAATACCCATGTGTTTTTAATTTTCTTTTGGGATTATTAATTTTATAATTGGTCATAAAATTATGTGTATTTTGTTTTATTTGTTTCTTTCTCTTTATTATTGTATTAATAAATAAGGGAAAAAGCTCATGTGTATATCATTCCACAGACCCAAATTTATATATATATATATATAATATACATTTTAAAAAAAAAGGAAAAGGGTTTTGATATTAATGGTATTTGGGATAGTACATTCAATGTGTGACCAGATAATGGTAAAATCAGATGTATTATATGGGTTTTTTATTTAGGTTTGGGTGAAGGAGGTAAATCTATAAAATATGTATTTATAAAAGTATAATTTTATATTTTGTTATTGTTTGTTTATTGAAGTAACATCTTAAAAAAGAGAGAGAGAGAGAGAGAAATGTTTTGAAATAAATTGATAAAATTAATAAAATATATAATTTGTCAGTTGATCTTTTTTATAATTTGTTAGTAAATAGTATAAGTGAATCCTGTGTCTCTATTTCCAATTGTTTATTAATACTACTTATCCTGAGAGTTAGAGTAGAACCCTAAGCTACATACCAAGAATTAATGTGTATTTTATATATATGCTCCCTTATTGCATAATTCTTTTTTAGTTTAGAATTGGTTCCTTGAGGAATCGAGACCAAATACAAATTAGTTTCCATATAATTATAGATACACATGAAATAGCTAGGAAATATAATTAATTAACCTTAGTTTGGTTATCTTTATTCTATAAATTGAGAAATAGGAGGTTTTTTTTTTTTTAAAGAATGAATTCTGATTAAAGCTATGCATGGCTAGAGAGGATTATTATTGTCATTTGAAGTGTATGAGGTTTGGATAATTTTCCTTGTCTCTTATGTGAATAACTCACAAGGAGACAATGATCAGTACAATATATATTGTCTATATTACAGCTCTGAAGAAGACTGAACAGTTGAAACTTTCGGCTACTTTTGAAAGTATAGAATAATAAAATATTGTAGTGGCATGGCATAAAGCACATGGAAAAATCCTGATAGGGATTATTTATTTATACTAGTCATTTATGTAGCTGTAGAATAGAAAGTGTATAATGTTTACTATTAGAATGTAGAAGTTTTAATGAAGAGAGAATACATGGTGAAATTATGGAAGATATATATATATATATATTGAGAGGAAAAATTATGGTAAAATAGAAATCAAAGTCTTTTTTTAGTAGGTAAGAAATAAGAGAAATTAGAAATAAAATAGTGGAGAAAAAAAAGTGGATTCTTGAGAAATAGAATAAAAAGAATAAAAATAAAGGATAAGGATTTATGAATGCATAGCATATATAATATTAGCTAAAACTTGTTTTATGGATGACTTTAGACTGAAAGTAATTATATTGTATAGTATTGCAAGAAAAAAAGTAGATACTAACAGAGTCTGTGCCATACTAGTCACAGAATTTTCTTACTATATAATGAAAAACCATTTTACATCACATCACAATTTTGTCGAGAGAGTTACAAACATGTTGTAGAAAACTATTTCAATTTCCAAAATTATTTTATAAGCAGTACTTGTTCTATTATTTTATAGTTGCATTTTTTTATCATTTAATAGTTAAATTTTGAATCAGTGGGTTACAAGTAAAAATTAGTTAATAATGAGCTTATAAAAATAAAGAAAAATGTCATGTTCAATGAACTGAAAGAAATAATATTTGAAATGGTAAATTGTTCATTGTAAAATAAAGAATTTTGGAGCTAAAACTTGTTTTTCTTCCTTCAAAATGTCAGATTAATTAAAATATTAATATTACTTATGAAATAATGTTCTTTTTTAAGGATAGTAATAATAATAATTGAACAATGACAGACATTTATGATTAAAACATAAGTTTATTAAAACTAATATAAAAATGCTTAAAAAATATATATATAAAGATTTTAACGTACTAAAAAGTAAAAAAAATATACTAAAAAAATTAAAATATATATTTTCTTCAGTTTGTAAAAATAAAAGTATGGGATGATTATATTAATACTAGTCCATTAGACACACACACTGCTTGATTGGCATTATTGCTATGCAAAAACAATCAAATGTAATGTTACTGGACTGCCTGCCAACAATTTTTTCTTCTTTCTACAAATTATTATTTTTTTCCTTTTAGTTTTTTTTTTACTATGTCTTTAATTTTTTTTTCCTTACACAAACACATCTTTATCACTGATATAGTCAAAGTTTTATTATTTTTAAAACAAATTTTACCTTTTTTTTTTTTAATAAAATCTTGTTGTACCTTTTTTTTTTTTTTAAATAAAAACAACAAACCAAAACTAATTTTTCCTAACTTTTGTCTCAGTGATGACAAACTTGTTCTCCACCACCCCCACAAGAAAAAAAAAATAAGGCAAAACTTTGGACTTTATCAGCTTTCATTTCTTTTTTGGATTGATTTATGTCATAGAAGCACAACCTTTTGTTTTGGAAACTGATTTTTTTTTCTACCTACTAACAAATTACGACAACAAAAACAATACACAAACACATCTTTACCGCTGACATAGTGAAACTTTGATTTTTAAAACCAATTTTTTATTCCATTTTATTTGTATTTCCTTTTTTTTTAAATAAAATATTGTTCTACCTTTTTTTAAAAATAAAAACAACAAACCAAAAATAACTTTTGTCTCTGACTTTTGTCTCAGTGATGACAAACTTGTTCTCAACCACCCTCAAGCACAAAAAATATAAAATAAGACCAAAACTTTGGACTTTTTCAAATTTTGTTTTCTTTTTTTTATTGATTTATGTCATAGAATCACAACCTTTTGTTTTGGAAATGTATGCAAATCGAATTTGTCTGCTGTGGAGATTTCAAAACTTGTGGCCAGCCTCAGAAATGAGACGGTGAATTGTGCAAATTCACATAACCAGTGTCGCAAAGCACAAAACAGGCTGTAATATTTATTTGCATGATGCCTTCAAGGCTAACACAACAGAAACTGTTGTATTAGCCACAAGTCCGGCTGGGTAATTGCCACTGCAGTTACTCTGCTTCTGTTGTTGGCAACTGACACAATTTTAAAATCTGCTTGCCTGAGTGCTCTATTTTGTTTGTCTCATAATTTTTCTTGCGAAAACATGACTTTTCTTTTGAGCTCAGTCGAATTGTGTTCAGCTCTACCCTTTGCCAATGTTTTGCACATTGCAAGTTGTGTAGGGAAGGGTGGGGACAGTGTGACAATTTTTAGTGTCAGACTGCATGATTTAAGTAGAAATGAAATTACTCTACTATGGAGATTTCAAAAGTTGAGGCCACTTGAAATCAAACCACCATCAGATGATATGGTAGCCAATAGTGAATTGTGCGTATTTAAAAAAAGTGTTGCGAAGCACAAAACAGGTCATAATATTTCTGTGCAACACCATCAAGTGGGCTGCAATGGGTAATACAACAGAATTGTAGTATTAGCCATAAGTTTAGCCATGTAAATGGCATTTTTATGTGTTTATGCACATAAACAATGCCATCAAGTGGCATGCATGTCGAATGGACTAGTACCATAATAATTATATTTAAAAATTTACAAGTCATATTTTCAAAGAATTACACCCACTTTTTTATATCAATGTGTTCAAAATGGATGTTAATTGCAAGTTTATTTAATGATTTTTTGGGAATCTGACGTGAATTTCTAAACATGCTTTCATTACTGAAAAAAAAAATTGATTTTTAGTGCAATTTTTATTTTTTAGTCCATTGATATGAATAAAAATGTTACTTTAATATTTTTCTTTTACATTTAATCTTATATAGAAATAAGAAAATTTAGAAATAACTTAATACAGCTAAATGGCAGTACCATAAAAAATATTTAATCCTATATAAAATTTAGTATTTTCACAAATTTTTTTGTTAAAATTGTTTGCAAACAGTAAAAAAAAAATGTAGTCATTAGAAATATGTGTGTATACAAAGTTTCAACTATAATGGAAATTGGGAAGTGGTGAAAAATTGAGTTCAGGCAAACAATAAAAAAAAATCAGAATTAAGTTAAATTAAAGATTATAACAATAAAAACAGATTTCTGTGTGCATGTTTTGAAAGTATGAATATAAAATAATGTGACTAACAAATTTGAAAGATTTTTGAACCAAGATTTTGGTTTGCCTTGGGAAACTGATTACCCAAGGCTTTGATTAGAATGCTGAACATCTCAGCCTTTGTGCAAAAAATAAAAATAAAAATGAGTACAAATCTCATTTTCTAAGAAATATATGATGGTATTTAAAAGTTGTTTTTTTTTTAGTATAAAAATGAAATTAAGAAAAAAAGAAGATTATGGAAGTCTTCAATTGAAAATAAAATAAATTTCTATGAGAGCTGCAAAACTTTATTAGCTCCAACACTACCAATAAAATGGACTATTACTTCATAATTTACAATTGTTTATAAACTCATATTCATATTCACTGACTTCTCTTCGCAGTGTATTTATCTTCTCATAAAATTGTATTAGAGGATTTTTAAAATATCTTTAAAAATATCTTCAAATACTTGCTGCATATTCCAGAGTGATAAAATTTAAAGTAAAAGTGAGCCAAGTAAGGATTAGACATTCTCAAAAATTATAAAAATACCTCCTTTGAAGGAAATATGCTTTGGGCACAGAATAGTTGCAAGATGGATTTTGATGCATGACCACAGTCATGATAATACACAATTTGTATATTATATATATATAATAAGCAATTGTTGAATTATAATTGCAAATGGTTTGAAATCATCTGGTCTACATACAGAATCTGGATAAAGTAAGTAAAGATTTTCAAATGGATATTTTATTTGAGATTGTTAGACTCGATGAGATAGTGTAAAAAAGTCTGTTTGATAGAATCACGTGGGATAGAATTAATGAAAAAAGATCGGTAGTTCATGATATTTAATTCTTTTAATTTAGAATGTCTAGTGAGAGACCAAACTTTACAGTTATTCAGAAAAGTAGCAGTTGGGAAGCAAATAAATTTGAATTTGAGTACCTAACAGGGTTTGGCTATTAAATTGAGCAGCTCCATGGTATAAGTTATAGTATAAGATTTGGATTGACTTATTTAATGATAAAAAATTATCAACATTGATTATATTGAAGTTATTGCTAGCAGGAAATTATTTTATCAGCATAGACAAAGGCACATTTTAGTAGATATTCATTTTTTGTTATTAGTATTTTGTTAGACATGTCTAAAACAGATATTTTAATATTAAAAATTAGAGATTTCATAGATATTTTAAAGCTTGTTTTCATAAATTAATGTGATTTGTTATCAACTAGATGTGTAAATATGTGTCAAATTTACCATTCCCATGTAAATAAATATATTGAAACAGTAATGGGTTTTATACAACTTACTAGGTAATCAAACAGGTTTCTCATAATAGAATATAATAATATTTAATCGTGTTTTCACACTTCTAACATTGTTATAGCTTTACATTAAAAGTGTGAAAGCACGATTTAATATTATTATATTGGACAAATGTAAAGTATAAATATACAGGTTATTATTTCATAATAGAATAAAAAGTTGTAAAAATGTATTATTAAATTAAGAAACCACTGTTATATTTTCTGATTATCTTCACTCCTTCAGGCTGGAAGTAGTGTAATATTTGAGACAGTTTGAGAATCACCTTCCTCCCCTCATGAATGGCCTACACTAGGGCATCAGTGTTAAATTTAATTAGCATGCTATTTTTGATGTGAGGTTAAATGTTCCCCATATTATTAACTCTCAAACCAATTATAATTTTCTTTTATATTAAATGATGAATTTTTTACTCATAATTTATAGATAGTTAACTTAAATTCTTATCTAATACTAAATAGCATAAGAACTAACTTTGGACCAAAATTTATGGTTTTTTAAAAACAGATTTAATTACTATTAATACTGCTTAAGACTTGACATTTGCTACTTGCACAATATAATCATTCCATTAATTTATAATAAGCAAATAAAAATATCAAATAACAATAATTATAAAGAAAAAAAATTATACATATAAAAATATATATGAAATCAAATAATTCACACAATAAAATGTTTACAGTTTGTTTTTGCATATTTTAGAAAAGTCTCCATTAATAAATAAATAAATAAATTAATTAATTAATTATATAAGATGTCTTAAGGGAATTTATCATAGTCAGTTCATTTCCTTTGTCTTGACTTTGTAGGATATGTTCTTAATTCTTGCTTGGTCTGGCATAAAATAACGTCAATTTTTTTCTTGAATGGGAACAAGTTTGTTGCAGTTGTTTGGAGATAATTTGCAGATGAGCATAACTTCCATATAGTTCGTAGGTGATTATTCAGAAACAGACTAAGGATAGATATATTTAATTTATTAGAGCATCCTCTTTTAAGCAGTCAGCATATAGGGCAGCTAGTGACAATGATAGATGTATCAGGGAATCTTTAGCCAGCCATAAATACTATCTTTCCCTGCATTTTAATGCTTTCATAGGTTTTGTAACTGGGAATCAGTTTTTTAATGTTCAGTATCAACCATTTTGCAGGTTATTGGTTTTACTGTCTCCATAGTTGATGGTTCTAGGTTGTTTGGTTGTCTTGTTAACAATCAACTTTTTGCATTGGAGAGAAATAGAAAGAGAAAAAAAATCTGCTTGACTCAGCCTTTTATATACTATCTAATCTGTCACCATTGTTTTGCAATAAATAAGATTTTTTTTTTTTTTTTAGTTTTAATTTTTATTTAGAAGCTAAATTTAGATTTTAAATCTGCAAATATAATTATCACCAGGCCACCTTTGATTTATGTTTTTCAATTTAGTAATATTGTTTAACAAAACCTTTCCTCTTAAAAATTTTATTGCAAAATAATTTAAAATTGAATATAGTAAGTGTTTCATATTTTTAAGTTTTTCTGATGAGTCACTTCCGCTTCGAGTAATGGCTGGTAGTGCAAGTATCTTTCCTGCTTGATTTACGGGAACGATTGTTTAAAATAAAAAATTAAAATGGGGCGAAAGAATAAAAAGAACGAGAATACCAAAGTAAGTATTTGTGAAGTTAAAGATAAATTTAAAGTCTTAGATACTAATAATCTGGAGGAAAATAAAAATCATAATGAGAAAATGGCGTTTAAGTCTCTGAGAAAAGAAAGTAAATTAAGGAAATATAATAGTGATACTTCTTTAAATAAACATAGAGAAGAAAATGATAATAATAGTGATAGTATAAATTTAAAAGAACATACAAATAAATCAATAAATCAAGAAAACAATATAGCACTTACGGAAAAAGCAATTATTAGCAAAAAAACTGAAAAAAGCCTAAGTAGTAACGTTGGCCTAGAAAATCCAGAGTGCATAATACTAAATAATAATAAAAAAAGGAAAATGGATAGCGATAATAATTTTGACTCAAGTGAAGTTTTGAGCTTACAATCTGATGCAGGGAGATGT
>JAQFVV010000482.1:0-43410 GCA_028023455.1 Epiperipatus broadwayi | reverse complement strand
TAATAAAGTGTGTTACTTAAAATAAAAATAAAAAAATATTTTTAAGTTTTTCTATGTATTAAAATTACACAAAATATAAAACATACTTAAAATGTATATTTTACATTTATTAATTGCACTTTTGAATTAATTTGTCATTTCTTTATCAATACACTCACTACCTAAAATATCATTTCCCTTTTTTATTTTATTTTATTAAAGTTTTAGTTGATTGTGGAGGCAGAATATCAATATTAACATAAGTAATCAACAAAAACTGTTTTCTTGTTGATTAATAAAGTTTCTTTCCCATATTACATATACCTGCTAGTATTCATTATGCAACTAGATGGCATGACATATAGGAATTGTAGGCAGTGTATCCTAGTAAATAGGTGACAGGCAGCTGTTTTTCTCCAAGATGAATTACAGCACTATTTTTGAATCAATGCATGTATTATATAGTAATGTAATTTAGCTATTCATCACAAAATTTTGAAGTACTTGTATGTTTGAATCAAGAGTTATGACATGATATGTGAAAATGTTTTTTGCATTGTCACTCATGATATTACAATCTACTAACATTAAATTTTATTTTTAATTGAGCAAAACTGCTATTCAAATGTTTGAAATATTTCACACTATTTTGCAGTGGAGTCATGAGTTATAAGAACATTGTCAGATCATTTACAGATTGCTTGATAGTAGGGAGATCATTAAAAATGATCCAGAAGTTATGAAACAATCACATTTCATGTTATAATGCATGATTCTGACAAACAAGTACTTTAAAAGTTTTGGGTCAGTGTTGCTACATGAAACATGCATTGATTTAGAGATGGCACTGCAGACAACATGGAGAAAGAATCCATCACTTTTTCACTGAGAGACACTACATATATATATATTACAATGGTCAGGGAAGATCGGAAGTGGAAGTCTTACCGTATTTGCGTTACAGGGTGCCACCAGGCTATTTGGACCTGGAAAATTTATGGAGTAGGCAGATATGCGCTGTTAAAGATCCAACTTTTACGTAGATATTTTATTACAACAGTCAGCCCTAGTCACTAGCTCATGGAGTAGCAGAGGTTTAAAACATATTTATTAAAATACATTTTTAATAAAGATTAAAAAATAATAATAATAATTAAACATAAAGCATATTTTTTTTATAATAATTATTTTTCAAATTTGTATGTTGTCACATATATATACGTGAATAAAATCTTTTGTGTTATTAATACTGACAGTGATCTAGTTTTTTTTTTAAATCTTTATTAAAAATGTATTTTAATAAATATGCTACTCCATGAGCTAGTGACTAGGGCTGACGGTCGTAATAAAATATCTGTGTAAAAGTTGGATGTTTAACACCGCGTATATGCCTATTCTATAAATTTTCCGGGTTTAAATAGCCTGGTGGCGCCCTGTAGCACAGATACGGGTAAGACTGCCATTTCCGATCTTCCCCGACCATTATAAATGGCTGCCCAGCATGTGGCATGATATTCATTAACCACGAATACCCTGATCCAAATAAAATAGTTTAGGAAATAGTGTGAATAGCACCCTGAACATCAGAATAGTTATAGTAGGAATAAGTTATGATAAGATGTGACTGTCAGGTATAAATATGATCGTCAAATAACTTTAATATTTAAAAAAGAAAAGGAATGATTTAGTAATTTAAAAATTCGCCCATGGAAAAAAAAAAAAACTTTAATGCATTATTATTGTCAATTAGTATTAACCCTAACTAAAGTCTTTTTTTTTTATCATTTTTTTAAATAAGTTCGGTGATACGTAATGGGATATATATATGCATTACATTTAAATTTTAGTACTTAATTTTTTTTTGTAAATATCTAATACTGAATTAAAAGCACAAACATTCAAAATGCACAAATAATGAATTATTAATTTATTAATAAGTTTAATTTAAATATTAAAATAAAATAAGCTTTAAAAAAATTATAGAATCGAAGCAAAGATTCTAATCTTTAATTAACTATAATAAAAACCTTTTAATTTTAAAAATAACGAAGAGAGTTTAACAAAAATAAAATTACAAACAGATCCTTAGGGCAAAATGACCATTAAAAAGATGATTACGAAATAGATAAGAGTCGAGAAATAGAAACAAAAGGCTTGCTTTTCCCGCCCAAGATATACACAGACCACAGAGGAAAATCTACTGAATATGTTTGATGGATCCGCACATTCCTAGATAAGATGCCTCAGGACTATAAAAGGAAGAATTCAAAAGAAATAATTAATTAGAAGATTAGAATTTTGAACCCGTTGTCATTGCTGAAAAAGTTAAAAAACTATTACCGTTACCAAAAATGTAATTATTTTAATCGCTTCCTTCGGTTTGGCCGGCCGAAGGAAACTTTCATCTCCATGGATCCCAGCATCGAACCACTAGTAACGTCTTTGGAAATCTTCATAAAATCGTCATCAATATATGCATTACAATATATATACACACATTTGCATTTATTTCTTGCTAGATTATTGATCTCCAGTACAAGGGCACTCATATGATGAATATGATATCAATGAACATTATTATTATTATTTTTTATTTATTGTTAACCAATTTGTTTATATTATTGTTAATATAATTAAAATCTATGGAAAATATATTTTTCATCTAAAAATATAATTTATATTTAATCTACACACAATCAACAAAAAAGAATCCTACATTCCCCTGTCAAAAAATGGCTCATTTAAATTAACTTATTCACATTCTATTGCAAATCCCTATTCTTGTTTTTTTTTTATATAAAATTCACAGGCTTTTTGAACAACTATTGCTATGAATATGACTACCAGATAGTTAAAGTATTAAATCGAACTTTTCTTTATCGACATTTTATATATATTTATTTTGAATAATATAATTTATATAATTGCTACTAATATTTATTTTACAGATTATTAAGATTTTTTTTATATTTTTTATAAATAGTGGTTTTTATTTTAAAAAGTTTTATTGTTTAAAAATGCAAAAAATAAAAATGAAATTATTTTTTAAACATAAGTAATAGCTACTATAATACACTCAAGATCATATGATCTTCTTTTATGTTTTAGTCTTATGCTTCCAAGAGTAGTTATCTTCATCTTATTTTAGAACCATCAACTATAAGCTTGAATAATAAATGGGCTCCAGATGCTATAATGCTTTAAAATCCCATCTTCAGATCAGTTTCTGGCTTTTGCCTTTATCACTGAAGATTAGGATTTAAAGGTGAATCCAATAAAACTTATGTATATACTAATCATCTTTCATTCATTTGTAGCATTCAAATTAATAACTTGAAATTTAAAAAAAGAAACCGTATGATTTTAAAACCTGATTGAACTTATTTGCATTATTATATAGATTTGACACCAGGTTAGTTTCTATATAACTTAGAGACATCAGTTACTCTTTGGATAAGTAGATTAGTACAAACAACACATAACACTAATATGCTACCAATAGCAATTATTTTCTTTTTATTCCAGAGCCATCTATCATAAGCTTGGATAATCAATGGAAATTAGATGATGTAGTTCTTTAAAATCTCAATCTCTAGATAGGTTTCTGATTTTTGCTTTCTTCACTGAAAAGTAGAAGTCAGTACTAAATATAATGCACTTATGCATCTAGCAGCTACCGTTTATTTATTTTGTATTATTTAAGCTAATAGCCAGAACTTTTTTTAAAAAAAAATTAAAGATTTTAAATTCAATTCTAATTCACTTGCATAGTTATACAGATCTGTTACCAAGTTAGTTTCTGTATGATTTACTATAATATATTGTTCAAGAAAGTTTTTTTATTTACAATAAAATATACATCATCCATATATTTTTTAAATAATACTCTATAATTAAATCTTTTTTTCACAAATTGTCAATTTGATCTAATTATACAAATTTTTTTTTTTTTCAAATTTTGACCAATCACTTTACAATTAAGTTAAAGTTTCTGAACTATCTATTTTCTGTGAATATTATAAACTTACATCAATTTCATAAATGTAAATATAAAGACAAAAATATATTTAAATACTTTTTGTTATATCTATAAATTATCTTTATATTTTGAAAAATCAATGATATAGAGGTCCATAATTTTACAAGATGAGCATAGTTTATCAATTTTGTGCAAGTTTATGTAAGATTATTTATTAAACCACTAAACATCACATGATCACTATCTCATACTAGCACATAATTGTTATTAAACAAGGCAAAACTCTCTCCATACAGTAATGCCACTTTGTGCCAATTAGAGTAATCAATGGATGCCAGAAGGCTTGTGCATTAAATCCCTATCTAATGCCTACTTATCCAATATCCCCAGACTAGTTTCTGGCTATTGAGCTTAGATTGAAAATATTACTGGGTTTTCAATTTCATTCTCATAGTTTTGTAGTTAAGTGGAGATAAAAGGTGGCTGCTGGAGGGTTGCATTAGATCCTAAGATCTAGGTGCAGTGCTCTCAGATCCAAGGCTTCTCACTGATGATGGCCACAAGCCAGAAACTATTCTGGGGATATTGGATGAGTAGGCATTAGATAGGGATTTTATGCACAAGCCTTCTGGCATCCATTGATTACTCTAATTGGCACAGGGTGGCACTACTGTATGGAGAGAGTTTTGCCTTGTTTAATAAGATTATTTATATAATACAAACTGTATATTCATACATTACTATCTCTTAACTTTACAGAAATCGTTATAAAGATTTATGCAATCTGTAACATTTTGTAGTCTATGGATCTTTGTAGAGTAGATTCTTTAGGAAAATATTCACATTTTTTTTCCTGGGCTTTTATTTTCTTTACTTCTTATACTTTTCACTGAACCTACAAAGGAATATCTTTAATTGCATTTCCCCACTTTAATCTTTGCTAGATTCTAGAGTCCATTGAATTTAATTGAATTCTTAATTAAGTATCAAGCACAAGCTTAATAGATATGTTACACTAAATAAATTACACTCTAATTTACTTTAATGTTCTTCTATTATTTTGTGTACAGTATATAAATGCATGTTTATCTTTTAATTACTAATGACAAATATGATAAGAAGGATTGGAGAATATTACTTTATATTTGTTAAATATACAAATTACATATTTTAATCAACCATGTTGTTGATTTTTCTTCTTTTTTTTGAGAGAGACAAGTGTATAAAGTTTAAAAATATTGGCAATGAAAGAAGAAATAAGATAATCAGCATTGAAGTGGATGATCTTTACCATCTTAATAATAAAAGTACTTTTAAGCAGCCTGATAGATTATTCTGGAGAAAAGCTATTCTAGAAATCATTTGACATCAATTTGAAATATTTAATTATAATAATAAAATACTATTTAATTAAATAACTTTTTAAAATCAAATATAAACAAACAGTTATTCACTTTTATGCACATTATACAATGCAAATACAGTATTTTATTATTTCAAACTTCCAAAAATAATTGATCATTTTGATTGTCCAACAGTTTTCTTCGGAATGTAACACACACACTATATTTATAATATCTCATTGAGACAAAATTAAACTTATAAAATGAAGTTTTTATATATATAAAACAATAAATGATCTTTATACATTTTATATGCATAGACATAGCACTCCTCCCCTTACTCTAGAAATAATGAACTCAATAGTATATATAGTCTCTAAACTTAACAGGTGAAAGAATGATGCAGTTAATCTTTGATAACCTGTGCAAAATGACAGAATAGGCAAGTCAACAATTATAAGAATAGCACAGTCAAAGACTTTGGATAGAAGCAGTAATAGAATGAATGTCAGGCATGGTAACACTTGTAATGTCTACACCTGTTTTTTTTTGTGAAGAATTTGTGTAAAAACAGAAATTGGCAGTTGTTAAATATTATGATTTAGGAATTCTTTGACACATAGAAAAATTATATCGAACATGTAGAATATATGTTCATAAATAAGATGGAAGATGACTGTGAAAGTGTCTACATTTTTCTATTTTGTAGCCAGGATGTGATAAAGCTGGTTAATAGATTAACTGATCCTAAATGACAGGTAAGTTATTGGGATTCTAAATGGATATTTTACTCTGCGAATATCTAAATGGATAGCATGGCCGAGATTGCAGAATAGGAAACACCTCATGAAAAATACACAGTCTATGATTTAGCTTTAAGGATGTTAGCTAAAGACTCCAAGTTTGGCCCCAAATTAAATGATACATTATTTGAAACTTCTTATATAGCATGACAAATGATAATTTTAGGAAATTATTGCTGAGCAACCCTGACTTAAATTATAATGGGCCATTGAGAAATGTCTATATTTGTTTTGCCACAACAGTTGAAGAAAATTTCACTTATAAAACAAAAAGAAAAAATATTCAGGTCTCAGTAGAGAGAAAAAAGAACAAATGTACTAATGTTGCAGTAAATCTGGACATTTGAAGAATAATTGCAAACACAAAATAAAATGTGCAGAAATTGTGAAAAGAAAGGACATGTAACAGCTGTTTTTCATTTTCAGGAGTGCAAAACTATTAACAAGAAAAACATCCTACAAATCTAGGGGAGGGATAGATTATAAGAATGTTAATGTAAAGATGCTGAATGATATTAAAATGGAATATTGGATGTGAATATTTGCAGTCAAATAATAATAATGGAAGTGGACAGCAGAGCCAATTTGTTGCTGATCTCTAATAGTGGATAAAAATCAGAAAAAGTAATAAAGAGGTCTATACTTTAAAATACAGAACATGATAACTACAGACATCATTGGAAACTAAATAGATATATGGAAAGTTGTAGCACCAGTAAAGTTAAATTCTAGAGTGAAATTGTTTACATTATGCATGGTAAATAATTTCAGTTCATTTCTGGGAAGAATTTGGTTTCAACCACTGAGGTATTCATGTATATGCTGATGCTCTATTTTGGTTATTTGATAATAAGAAGGAATATGCTATTACTAAAATTAGCTATATAAATATTTTAAACTCTGTAACTTTAAACAGTTCACTTATAGGCAAGTGAGCTAAGGAAGACAGGATATGTCCAACTCATGAAAGGGATTACATTTGGTTGGTCTAGTACTATGCCCTATGGGAATGATCTGGAACATAAGAGACGATTTTTCAGTAAGCAATGGATGCATGCTAACAACAGATTACCTAGTCCCCCCCCAAGACAGAGTACATGCATTGAATATTCTGCATCAAGATATTACTGGAATTGCGAGGATGAAGGCATTGACCTGATCACACATATGGTGGCCAAATTTAACTGCTGTCGTCAATCAGATGCTTAACAAATGGACTAACTGTCAGCAAACAGCAAAAATGCCACCTAAGCAATTGGAATAGAAAAAGTTTATGATCCCTTGGACCTTTATCCATTTGGATCATACAGACTTTTAAACAGATACATAATACTGATATTAATGGATTCATTCTTCTGATGAACTAAATATAAATTAATAAAAGGAATAAGTCAGAATGCACAATAACAGCACTGAAGGAAATATTTGCTATGCATGAATATCTAGAGATAATAGTGACTGATAATGGCATATGCTTTATTTCACAGAAGTTAAATAGTTACTTGCAAGATAAGGGGATTAAACATATTTTTACTTTACTTTATCACCCTGAAAGTAATGGACTTGCGGAAAAAGCTGCTCAACATTTAAAGATGTTGAAAAAACTAAAATGAAGGATCTACCAGAAGTATTAGTGGATGCTTTATATAACCAGCCTTTTATGCCCATTATAGCAACAAATAGGATTCCGGTAGAATTCTGAACTCATCTACTCAAGCTATTACCACCTAATAGTAAAAAAGAAAAAAGTCAAAATTGGAATAAATTCCAAGTAGAAGAAAGTGTATGGATATGTGATATTTTTAAAAGAAAATAGATGCTCAATGTAATAGAGAAATTGTTATCAAAACAATTGGGAATTATCAAATTAGAAAATAGGAGAGAAATGAGAAAACATATAAATCACTTTTGCCCTCATTTTATGAGTACTTTGCCAGATGTTCATAGAAATAATTCATGAGTAAATTAAGTAGGAAAAAAGATCCTGTATTAGATGATTTAAATAATGATCTGAATCAAGATAAATTAATTGATAACAAAAAAGTGTTTCTACACTAGAGGAAAGAGAGAAAATTACTCCCAAAACTCTATATATACATAGACCACCTAACAAGTTTAGAGATTGTGTATATAATTGAGTCCATTGTTTGTGGATTAGGGGGAGGAGTGGAATGTCTGTATATATATATTAGTTTTGTAAATATGTACAGATTTTTTCACTTATAAAACATTTCCTTTTTGTGATTGGACACCATTTATAATGGGATGAGATATTATCTGGTTCCTGAGGTGATGACAAACCATCAACCACCCCAAGTAAATCGAAAAATATTTCAAATAATGATCATAATCAAAATATAAGTATAAAATTTCAAAAACTATATAAGTGATAAGATCTAATAAGTAACTGCTCTAGAAAATTTACAAGGAGATCTCCCAATAGCAAATATAAATTAATAAAAACTTTCTATGCAAATAAAGGCATTTACATTCAAATTAGTAGAGTATAAGTAAACTCCATGCAGTCAAGGTATAGTGGGTGGAAAGAAATATTTGTTGTCAGTTAAAATGATTGTTGAAGAAAAGGTTAATTAACAGAAATAAACCTAACCAAAAGTGAGAAATAATAGGGGAATGATGGCTAAATTGTATGTGCTAAGAAAGCACTCAAATTGCAATCTTTAAAGAATTTATTTGTATATGGTAATAGTATATTATCAGTTAAAGATATTTAAATTGCTGAAAGTTTATTATTATTAAAAGAACTATATTTATTTGCTAATATATATGTGTATGTGCAAGAAACTTTTAAATTGGAAAACACATGCAAAATTGGTTTACTCATTGTGTGAATATATATTTCCATCCTAGGATAAATTATAGATTATTTAATTTGAATTATTAAATTTTTAATGCTTTTTATCTCATTATTATTATTGTTGAATAAATATAGTTATACATAAATTTCTGTGTATATTGTTCTTGTAATCATAGCTGCCTGAATGGTCTTCGAGATTCTCAGGATATAGCATAAAACAAAAGCAGGGTATATTGTGTATGTTACAATTCTGAAACAGATTATTGGACAATTGAAACTGTCTGCTATTTTTGAAAGTTTTGAATAGTAGAATATTGTATTTGCATTGTGTGAAGTGCACAGAAGATTGTCAATATTATTTTTTATATTAATTCTAATGTAGACAATGTAGAAAAAATAATAAAAGGAAAGAAAAATATTTTATTTTTTAAATCTAATAAATGAGGTCATAAAACTGATTATTTAATATCATTTGATTTGTGACTATATTGCCACTTGCAAACTGTTTTAAACCAATAAAAATGCCCCATGACTGTCTATTTATGTATAACATATACTGTTAGGGGCAGTTTGATGATGATGCAATTAAAATGGCTTTTCCTTACATGGGAACAGAAGTATCTATTCATAGCTATATACCCAGAAACTCAGATTAACAAGTTAACATTCCTTTTCTTAATAATTACCAAATCTTTCTTTCAATCCTGATTCATTTCTTTTTCTTCTCCTATTTCATATTAACAAAAGCTGTTTCATCATTAGTCTATTCTTATATTCTCCATTTTTATTTTAGTAACCTAAACAAAAAATTTTGATATCTTTATCTCTTCGAATATTTTTGTCTTTAATTTTCTTCCACTTCCATACAATTAATTGTGATCTTTTATGAATAAAATCCTACAATATAAACTAAATCCTTATTCCATTTTTTATATGTTTTTCTTGCAATTTTCTTTACTTTGTATCAGCTCATATATTATAAGCTGGATCTATTAAAGGATATAGCCCTAGATGTGAATATAAAAATAAAACGGTGAATATTATTGCTATCTATTGATTACTCAAGCTTTCAATCGATTGATCTTGAATAGATTAAAGAAAATCAATAATTTTTTTATGTAAATTTATTATATGAATATATTTTGTAGGTTTCCGCATCTTCTGGAAATCCAGTCATATGGACTGAAGAAAAGAATTACATTTTTAAGCTTTCTTCTTTTCGAAATGATATTTTAAAATGGTTAGATGAAAGAGGTATGTAATATGATTAAATATTATTACTAAAAAAATGATATTCTAATTTATTTCCATTGTTTATTCTTAACAGATAATGTTATTCAACCGAGTAATTACATTCCTTTTGTGCGAGCTTGGTTAGAACTAGAATTGCCTGATATTTCAGTATCGCGGGATCGTAGCCGACTTCATTGGGGTATTGGTGTCCCTGGAGATGAATCACAGATTGTAAGTTGAAATTATAGCGACATTATAACCAATAATATTATTATTTTATAAGATCTCTCAGATATACTTTATATATTAAATTTGTTTAGATCTATGTTTGGCTGGATGCTTTAATAAACTACCTCACTGTATGTGGTTATCCTGATACTATTAAATCTTGGCCACCAATTATACACATTATTGGAAAAGATATTCTTAAGTAAATTTAAAATTTAAATATTTCTAATTTTTATATACCTTTATTGTAGTCCATGTTTTTATATGGGTACTTTTTATTCAGATTTCATGCTATTTATTGGCCAGCATTTTTAATTGCAGCTGGATTAGATCTTCCTCACAGTATCTTATGTCATGCTCATTGGCTTGTGGATCATCAGAAGGTAATAATTATTTCTTTATTTTAATTAATATATTTTATTTGTAATATACAGTAAATTGTACTTAACAATATTGTTGCAGACAGGAACTGTCCATCAATTTTTATACATTTATTGTTTTTTTTGTATTCATCATTTGTTTTTTTTAAATCAATATTCTTATTTTGATTATAAGTATTAGTCAAATAAAGCAAAAGAAAAGATTTTAATGCATCGAAGTGAAAAATTTTAATCTTATTAAGTTAGAGGTATGTGTTTTATATAAATAACTAGCTGTATCATCAGCTTTGCTCACATTAGTAAAATAAATAATATAATGTAATATGTATCTGTTCTTGCAGCTTATATATTTACATATTATTTACATGAAATAATAATACATGAGTTATCAACAGCAATATCACAAAAAATATAAATTTTTACAATCAGTTATACAACTGAATTTGATCAATTTTTAGAATTTTCATTTAAAAATATTTCTCATGTGATAAAACTAATTTTTGAAAATGGCTATGAAATTTTAATATTGTGGTATTTTGTTCATAGTAAGAAATTAAATACGTGATAGAAGCAAAATTTAATTAATTTGAAATATATTTGCAAAATCAAATTTTAACTTGCTTTACCAAAACTTATAATTTTCTCTATTTCTCTAAATATCTATTTCAATAGGCAAGCCACAACATGTTTTGTATCCATTTAAAAAAATTTCCATATCTGTAATCTTTTAATCAGTGCTGTCCTCTTATTGCATTTTTATGAAGTTATTCAAAAATATGATTTTGACACATTTTTATGTTACAAATTACCAAAGTTTTTAAAACTATTAAGTACCTTAAAGCAAAAATCCGTAGCCTATGTAATTCTTCAAAAAAAGAAAATCATGCAAGATTAATCAAGATTGATACCATTTTTTGTTGAGTTATTAAGTTACAAAGAAATAAATTTTCACATTTATATAATAATAAGGTTTATTAATAGTAATATTTGAAATTTTATTTGTGAAGATAATTTTCTGAATAATAAATTTATATAAGAATTTAAGATCTCTGATCATTGTTCTAATAGATAGAAGTAGATTATAGGAATAGTTATTTAAAAAATTTATCATACACTTTATTATAGAATATCTTATTTGGAACTTGAATGAGCTCCAAATAACAGAACCATCATTCCAAAATAGGCACAATTAAAGAGAGAAATAATTTATACTTTGTAAAGTTATTAAATTGTCTACCATATCTTAGAAATAATACACATAATTTTAAAACCTTTATCATTATTTCAATGTTACAGTGAAAATATCCATTGTTAGCAAATAAAATGCTGAAGTTTTGGAATAAAAAAATATGTTGAATATTTTTCTCTATTAATAGTCATCTTATTATTTTTGCACCATTTCATAAAATTGTTAACATCTTTTTGTAAAAGATCGCAATCATTGATTGTATTTACACATGTAAAAATAGTATAATCATCTTCATAAGGTAAGTTGTGAAAATTCCAAATTTTCTCCCAAATTATCTAAGTGAATGTTAAATAATAATAGTATTAAGATACTGCCTTGAGGTACTCCTAAATTACAGTAGTATGAATAAAAAGACTTGCTATTCACATAATCATTTTTTCCATAATAAAAGTTTTAAACCATTTAATCAAATTCAGAGAGAAGTCTAATTTGTATATTTTAAAAAGCAATATGTTATGGTCCACTTTATCAAAGACTTTGGATAAATCAAAATAATATTTAATCAGCATTGATTCTTAAAAGCATTAGCAGTAAGAGCAAATATTGTTAGAATATTAGTTTCAGTTGATATATTAGTTTTAAAAAAACCATGATGCACTGGAGATTAAAGATTATATCAGCAATGATTTTTTATAGACACATTTTTAAAATGTTTTTCTTAAGATTTGTTATGATGCCATTTTTATAGTTCATTAAATATTGGATTATTTCCTTCAACTAATATTAAATATTGAATGTCTTTAAAAAAAAAATCAAACTTTATTTAACCTTTCCAATTACATTCAAATCTTAGTAATATCACACAGGCTAGTATATAACACATTTCAAATGATATTATTCTCTCTCTTTTCTTCAGGTGTTGCTGGCCTGACCAGTGACAATACTAGTATGGGAATCAACCAGAACCTTTAAATTCACATAATCACCATCTCATGCTAGCACATAACTGTTAGTAAACAGGCAAAAACTCTCCATATAGTAGTGCCACCTTGTGCTAACCAGAGTAATCAATGGATGTCAGAAGGCTTGTGCATAAAATCCCTATCTAGCGTCTACTCATTCAATATCCCCAGACTAGTTTCTGGCTTGTGGCCTTAGTCAGTGAGGAGCGTTGGATGTGAGAGCACTGCACAAGGTGGCACTACTATATGGAGAGTTTTTGCCTGTTTACTAGCAGTTATGTGCTAGCATGAGATGGTGATCATGTGATGTTTAGTGGTTTAACACCAATCCTGCCTAATAGGATAATGGTGGCTATGGTTGTTAAAGAGTCAAATTCACCAAAATGTATGGGTGCTGAATTGAGTTCAGACCCATATGACTATATAAGCTATCGAGCTTAGATTGAAATTATTATTGTGTTTTCAATTTTATTCTCATAGTTTTCTAGTGAAGTAGAGATAAAAGGTGGCTGCTGGAGGGTTGCATTAGATCCTAAGATCTAGATGCAGTGCTCTCAGATCCAAGGCTCCTCACTGACGAAGGCCTCAAGCCAGAAACTAGTCTGGGGATATTGGATGAGTAGGCACTAGATAGGGATTTTATGCACAAGCCTTCTGGCATCCATTTATTACTCTGGTTAGCACAAAATGGCACTACTATATGGAGAGTTTTTGCCTGTTTAATAACCTTTCAATTCCTGAATATTGAATTTTATGGCACCATTCTGGCAGAATAACTCAGTTAATTAGAACTTTATCTTAAAATGCAATATTCAAAATGCTAAAAATCCAGATTTGATTCCTACATTAGTACTGTCACTGGTCAGATCAGCAGCACCTGAAGAAGAGAGGAAAATAATACCTCTCAAAATATTGTATTATATACTAACTTGTGTGCTATTACTAACAGTTCAATGTAATTGGAAAGTTTAAAATTTTTCTAAAGACATTCAATATTTCAATGTTAAATGATAGAAATAATCCAGCATATAATAAATACATTTTTCAAATATATGTGCAATTGTATGATGAACTGAAATAGATTTATAAACATTAACACTATTTCTCAAATCATTTTTAAAAATTGGTACAATTTTGGAAAATATATAGTATATACTTGCAATCATATGATGAACTGAAATAAATCTATATACATTAATACTATTTCTCTAACCATTTTAAAAAAATTGTTACAACTTTGACAAGTTTAAGAGAATTAAAAAATATGCAATATTTAACAAATAATAAATTATCATAACTTTAAATGTATGCAATTGAAACAAAAATAACTATCCCCTCCTGAATTATGTAATAACAATTATGAAAAGAAAGAATGATACCAATCTATTTTTTAGCTCTATTGACAATTTTAAACTTTTAATTTATGTGCAGACTAAATAATCTGAAATCACCATTGATATATTTAGAGGTTTGAGAATGTAACACAGAAAATAGCAACATATGCTACACATCCTTTATAAGTAGAAGAAGAAATATTGTCATAATCTAAACTTAAATGTAATTTAAGCTCCCCTTTCCCTCCCAAAAGGAAAAGAAAGAGTTAAAAAAACTATTTTAGAAATGAGTTTTGTAATGACTGCACAAATCAATTGTGAGCCACAAATACATCCACATATACAACATGTTGGTTTATTTTTCTTCTTTATATGTTACAATGTTGTCTTTTAATTTCCTCAGCAGATAACTTTTTGAAATACTTCTGCTAATTGCAGCTCTCCAAATGCATTTCATTCTTTGCCATATTTTTTTAATAGAAAGATTTAACATTGCAGATTTTAAGAATGCTTTTGAGATATCCTTATAAAATAGTTGGGGTCTATCTCTTCCACAAAAACCATGCTTAAATTTACCATAAAACACTCTTTTAGGAAGTTTTGCATTGTCCATTTGTTTTATATGTTAAATCCAACAAAGATATGATTTTACAATTGTGGACTCAATAATATCATATCCAGCAAGCTGAAGATCATATTGTTTGGTTTTTTTGATTTTGCCATTATATTTTTAAAATTTTACAGTGTTCTGAAAGTTTCTAATTCCTTTATATTGAACTGATAGGTTATCCAAGTTTCACTTCCATACAATAAAGTAATTGCTCTCTATATATAATTAACTTAGTTGCAGTAGTAATGTCCTATCCTCTAACTTGTTAAAAACAGCAGCACAACATTGGAGTTTGTGTTGTACTTCAACATCTAAGTTCACCTTTCTTCTTATAAAACTATCTAGATATATGAACTTAATTTATATTCTCAAGTTGATAACTATTCAGGCTAAAGTTTCTGAGACATTATTTGCTAATAAAGAACTTTAAGTTTTTGAATGTTAATTAATAATCAAAATCTTAATGTTACATTCAAAACATTAAAAATCTTCTAGAAATCATCTATAGAACTGGCAAAAATAGCACAATCCATCAGCATATAATATAAGTCTAGAATCCAATTCTTGTTTTTTTTTTAATCAATTCAAATTAAAAATTCCACCATTAAGTTTGTATCTTATCTTGATCCCTGTTTGATTAAATTATCTACAAAAATTCCAAAGCACACTGTCAAAAAAATTGAAAACAATAGTGGAGCAAATACACATTCTTGTTTAACATCAGTTTTCATTTCAAATGCCTCAAATTTTCCACACTTAATAATAACACTTCCTCTCACTCATTCAAATAGAAGCTGTATAATATGAATAAGCTAATTTTAAACAATGCCATCGACCTATATTATTAGCTGAATCAAATTCCTTGGCCAAATTAATAAAAACAACATATAAACCACTTCATTGTTCCCAACACTTTTCTTATTTGCCTAGCATAATGTTTGTTGATTTTGTAAAACTGCATTGAGTCTCTAGTAATCATTCATCTGTAGCTGGAAGCAATCTATTCAATAAAATTCTTGAAACTATCTTTGCTGTAGATGATAATGATATTCCATGATAATTATTGTAATTTTGTCTATTCCTTTTGTTTTTAAATTTGGAACAATAAAAGCATCCTTAAAATCAGATGGCATAATTTCATGGAACTATATATTGCTAAAAAAAAATTCCATGTTTTTGAAACTAGCATATCACCACCATATTTTAAAACTGCCTGGTATCTCATCAGGATCTGCAGTCTTTTCATTTTTAAGTTTAGAAATGGTTGTTTTGCTACCACTAAGCTGGATATTTTTTATCCAAATCTGAGTACATAAAAATGGATATATCATTAAATGTCATCTTTTTAATTTTTATATTATTAATAAAAAGATGATGAAAATTCTCATTCCACCTGTTTAAAATATCATTGTCATCATATAAGAAAGTGCCATTGCTGAATTTAATAGTATATCATTTATCAGGCCCATGTTGCTTTCAATGCATAAAAAAAAAACTACAATGATCACATTCCACCAATCATTTTAAGCCTTTTTGTCCGTCATTGAACTTCTACTTTCACATCTTTACATTTATTATGAAGTCCCACATTCAATCAATTATTCTGCTAAGCAGAAAATGCCATATGTTTCTTTTTAATTAATCACTAATAATAAGATCATTATCAGAAAACCAGTCATGATTCTTGTTGATGTTGCATACTTCAATAATATGATAATCCTGAAGATCCAAATTAACAATTTTAGTGGTCAGTAGCTGTTAAAATTTATGAACATCAATTTTCTTGTGAATGTGATTGGAATAATATATGGTTTTTGATACTGCTATCATTTTATTCTTGCAGTATACCAATCTGTGATCTGTACCACAATCTGTGTTGTAAATGCTTGCATAGTGTGAATTTGTCTTGTATTCTGACTCCTAGCTATAATGTATTCTATTAAATGCCATTGTTTTGAATGTGGATGCATCCATATTCTTTTATACTGTGATAGTAAGCTCATGTGTTATGCATAAATTACAGTACCAATATCGTTATTTCGAATAACTTTTGGCCAAAGTCTATCATTTGTACGAGTACATGCATTAAAGTCTCCAAGAAAAAAAAAATTGATCTTTTAACAGTATTTCTGTAATAATTCTGTTCAACAAGAAATAAAAACCTTTCTTCTCTGAATTTAAGATTGGAGCATAGGCACTAATAAAATGAGTACTAGTAGCATTGGGTATGGCAGATTTAAAATCATTAATCTTTCACTGATACAATGAGGAATTCTAACAACAGAAAATACTAAAGTAGATTTTAGAGCAAGTCTAATACCATTTTTTTTTCTTTCACTAACTGACCTGCCTTTCCAAAAAAGACTTGTATCCTTCCTTGTATTCTATTAAACTACCTTCCTTTGAGAATACAAGTTTCACTAAGAGAACTATATCATTCTTAAATCTTGACACTTTCATGACCATCAGTGTGATCATCCATTCTGGTCTTGAAGAGTTTGTATCAAGTAAAGTTTATATATTCCTTGTACTTATGTTTAGAATAAAATTAGATATATATTTTTTGAACTATCGCTGTCTTTTTCTTTACCTGATATTAATATTATTATTTCTACTGCTGAAATGAATAATCTTCTAGGCATGACACCCTAATCAAATTGTGCGAGACAGGTTATTTTTTGATCATATTTTTTAGGTTCTTCCATTTCTGATGTAGGCAGGGTAATCCCTAAATAGGACTGCTTAAACATACAATTTTTTTTAGCTAAAACTCTCATTTCATTGAAATGTAGTTCCAAGCTGACATATTAGTGATTGTATTGTCTCAAGTAAAGATCATAATTAAGAATTGGCAGTCAACTTCTGTCTCTATCATTGTTTTTTTACTTCTTGAGGGCTTGCACTAAAAAAAAAGTGAAGAAAAAGGAAAGTGGAGTCAGAAATGCTGTAAATGTAGTTGTTAAATCAACATTCTATCTGCAAGAAAGTAGTAGTTCTTGTTTGAATATTCTTTATTTGTACTTCATAATTGGTCATCATATCTAAAGACTTTTCTGCTATCTGTGTTAGAAAATACAATACCATTATTTTCTTGAAACAATCAATAAGAATATTACTATTAAAGCAATCATTAGGCAATCTGAATTTAGAAGGCAATTGAGATTTTCCAGATAATTCAGAAAGTGGACTGTAAAGAGGAGCTATAATGCAATTGATAATTTCTTTTAGTAATGCCAGAATCTTTAACAAAAGACCAAAATTATTTAGAATTAGCTAACAAGCTGAGCTCAATATTTTTATATATTTTTTGATGATTAATTTTCTGAACAACTTTAGTCAATCTTTTATAATTAACAAAATTATTGTAAAAAAAATAAATGTTGTTTTCTACCATATTGCTATGATTACATGCTTTCTTTTTAAAAAAAAATTCTCAAATTTAGAATTGTAAGAAAATGTTTTTTTCATATATTAAAATCAATCAAATCCTAAAGATTTGATGTAATATAATTAAAGTCTGTTGAGAAATATAAAGAACTCCAATGAAATTTCTTTATAGAAACCAAAGTAATCTTTTGTGTAGCATTTTTTAATATTTAGAGAATGAGATCATTTGAAATAATTTATATTAACAAAAAATTCAATAGGAGTGTGATTTCAATAAGTTAGAAAAATCAAAAATGAAATAGAAAAACATTTAATTTCAGGTAAGTTATTTAAAATGTAGTCATGTGTTTGTTGGTCATGGAAATTTAAGTAGGAATTACAATTGTTTTAAATTCAGTAAATTGCAAAATTGTAATATTCCATAAACTTTGGATGATAGTAATGAAGCAATAAAAGAAGTATTAGCAAATAACTGAGGATATTAAAATCTCCAGGAATCATAACATTTATTTAATAATTAAACAAAATTGCATCCTTTTTACAAAAAGGATAAAACTGGTCTGATATGAACAATTATCAAAGATAAAATTATTAAGAAAGATTTAATAAAATCGAAAAGTATGAACTTACAAATATTTTTTTTAAAAAAAAGCTGTGAGAGTTATAGTCATTTTGTGAGATCTCTTCATATGAAAAACTTTAGCATCCAGAAAAGTGTAATCATGAAATTGGTTATTAAATTATGTTCCTATATTAAAAATAAAATTATAATTTTCAAACTAAAATATTGTTTAATTTGATTTCCTTGATCCTCATTCTTCTAATGTTGGCATAAAAGCAACAAATTTAATCAATAGCAATAAAAAAAAAGATTTAAAAATATAATTATATATTTAATCAGGAAGTATTAATGTATAAACCAGAGTATCAAAAGCAAGAAGTTCTGCAGGACCAAAAATGTGAAGAAGTAATCTCCTGATGTTTATTTTTGTGAATAGAAATATAAAAAATTAAATTGATGTAATATTAAATATGATGATCTTATAACAAACAATCTTAATCTGAAGTTTATTTTTCAGAAGTATTTAAATTTTTGATGATTTCATTTTTGCAGACATATTAGAAAGAAAATCTTTATTATATTTATTATAATTTGTGCCAGAATTAGCATCATTCCAAAAATTATTGGTGTTTGGTATATTAGACCTGATTTTGAGAAAAGTAAATTTATCACTGCCATTTGATAGTAGTAGTAGTGAAATATGATTGCATTTTTGCAGACATATTAGAAAGAAAATCTTTATTATATTTATTATAATTTGTGCCAGAATTAGCATCATTCCAAAAATTATTGGTGTTTGGTATATTAGACCTGATTTTGAGAAAAGTAAATTTATCGATGCCATTTGATAGTAGTAGTAGTGAAATACCATTATAATTATTTTTATGTACATTATTTAAAAGATAATTTTATTTTTGTATGAAAATTAAAATAGAATAAAAATTTTGTTTGTAATTATCACTAAGAAAGTTAAAATGTGTATTAAATTGTTTTTTTTTTATCTCATCTGATATAAATAATTTTTTTTGAGATTTAACTGTCTGTTTATATACTTCAGTTCTGCAATATTTAGGGAATTTATTTAATATAAAAGATATATTTTCAATATAAGTAGATACATCTTGATTACCTAAAATAATTTTTTTTCACCAGTGTTGCAAGAATTAAATTCACAATTTTTTTTTTTCTATCAAATGTGTTAAAGAAGATTTGATATTGTCTTTAGACTTTTTGATTTTATATATACACTTAATTTGAAAATTATTATCATTATTATTAGTGTTTCTTACAATTTTGTCAAAAGTATTTTGAAGGGCATTTAAGTTATTATCATTTTAAAAAATGTTATATACAATTGAAATTGGGTTAAATATTGTGTTGATTGTTGTTTCCACATTGGTATTAGAAATAGAATAAGGTGTTCTAGCTAGATCACATTGTAATCCTGTTGTATTGAGTGACATATCAATTATCAAGTTATGAATCTGATGAAGAAAAAGACTATAATAAATCAGTAACTAGAAGGATTTATTAGTATACATCAACATATTTTCAATAAGTTGATGTATACTAATAATCCCTAATTTGGAAGACAGTACATTATCTTTCTTGTATAAATTATTATTATAATTAACATCAATAACAACAACAAGTGTTGTCAATAACTTGAGAAATTATGTGACATCGAAGTAATGGAATGATAGTGTGAGCAAAACATTTTTATTCAATTAATCAAAACAAGCGTTTACTCTGCTCAACTGAAAATTATTTCCGAAACTTTGAGTTTTTGAGTGCATTACTCATTACTGTAGCAAACTGTGTAGGATAACCATGTAATTTATTTATGACTACCATCATGCCACTTACTGGTTATGTCTCATGGTTACATCATAAATGAATCACTTAATACAAGATGTACAAAACTTAAATTTACTTGGTAACAAAAAATAAGATAACCTAATAATATATCTTAAGGCCAACTATTTACTTTTGCTTGATTGATTAACCAAAATCTTCTATATTCACTTAAATCTCCTATACATATGGCATGATTGGGTTCAAGAAATATTAAAATTATTTAAAACAATCCTAACGCTTTTCAATGCCTTCCTTTGACATATCATTAGTTGCTATACTATGTCTAAGTTGCTAATATTTGAATACAAATATAATGCAAATACTTAAGCTTTAGATGTAATTAGAGAGGAGTTGAACACAGACTTTAAAAGCTCCTTCCAGTCATCCACTCCATCTTTATATTATCGATACACATGTCCACGTACATGTGAAAAAGATAAATGATCTCCAATATACATATTTTGTGCTGAAGCAGCACTTATCACTTAATCCAGATCATCATTTCCCACACATACATTTAATCAGTGCTCATTTTATATTAAGACACCAAATCCTTAAACTTTAATGGACAGGCTTCAATCCTCTCCATTCTCCAACTCTTTGGCCGCCCATTTCATTGAAAGTCTGATGATGGAGTGCTCAAAGCCCCTCATATGCAGAATCTTAATACATCCATTTAAATTCACAGAAGAGGGATGGGCAGAATACAGACTGAATATGCAATATTTGAATACAAGTATAATATATATACTTAAATTTTACATGTAATTAGAGGGGGGTTGAACAAAGACTTTCAAGCTCTCTTCAGTCATCTACTCCATCTTATATAACTGACACACATGACCACATACATGTGAAAAAGATAAATGATTTCCAATATTCATATTTCATGCTGAACCAGCACTTATCGGCCCAGATTATCATCTCCCCCACACACATATATAATCAGTGCTCAAGTAGTGACCAATACACATGATCACATCCATGTGAAAAAAATAAATGATCTCTAATATTTGCATCTCAACACTGATTATATATATATATGTGGGAGATGATGAGTGCTGGATCAGCATGAAAAAATATATTTGAGATCATTTGTCTTTTACATGTATGTGCCCATGCGTTTTGGTTATATAAGATGGAGATGATTGAAGGGAGCTTGAAAGTTTGTGTTCAAACCCCTCTAATTACATATAAAGTGTAAGTATATATATTATATTTGTAACATATTCAGCCTGTATTCTGCCCATCCCTCTTCTGTGTATTTAAATGGACATATTAAGGTCCTGCATATGAGGAGTCAGATTGATTTAAAGTCAACAGAGTTATGACAGCAATATTGGCATTAACGGGTTTTCATCAGTCCATCATCAGATTTTCAATGACATGGATGGCTGAAAATTTGGAGAATGGAGAGGATTGAAGTCTGTCCATTAAAGTTTGAAGATTTGCTATCTTAATATACACTGAGCACTGATTATATATGTGTGTGGGAGATGATGATCTAGACTAACTGATGAGTTTTGATTCAATGTGAAATATGTATATTGGAGATTATTTATCTTTTTCACATGTATGTGGCTTTGTGTTTTGATTATGTAAAATGGAGTGGATAACTGAAGGAAGCTTGAAAGTCTGTGTTTAAATCTCCTCTAATTATATATAAAGCTTAAGTGTATACATTATACTTATATTCAAATATTACATATTCAGCCTGTATTTTGCCTGCCACTCTTCTGTGTATTTAAATGGACATTATTAAGGTCCTGCATATGAAGGGTCAGATTGACTTAAAGTCAACATAGGTATGACAACAATATTGGCATTAATAGGGGTTTTCAGCATTTCATCATCAGATTTTCAATGAAATGGATGGCTGAAGAGATGGATAGGCATCAAACCTCTCCATTAAAGTTGAAAATATCTTAACATAAATTGAGCACTGATTATATGTGTATGGGAGATGGTGATTTGGATCAACTAGTGAGTGCTAGGTTCAGCACAAAATATGTATATTGGAGATCATTTATTTTTTCCACATGTATGTAGTTGTATATCAGTTATATAAGATAGAATAGATAAGTCACTTATTTTATATAGCGTGATGTTTTTTTTTTTACAAACTGTAATATTTAAACAGCATTAAACTGTTGCACATGCACTTTGGATTTTAACTATAAAATGAATGAATACTGAAGTGTTGGTATTCATTCATTTTATAGTTAAAATCCAAAGTGCATGTGCAACAGTTTAATGCTGTTTAAATATTATAAGATAGAAATAAAATACTAGTTTTTTACTTCACCTTTGATTAATAAATAGTTTATTGCGCTTTACGCAAAAAAGTGAAGCTTGACTCAATCTTATTACAAGTTATATGGCTTAGCGCTTTCAGAGACCTTGTGTCTCCATAATCATAGCCTACTTTTAACTGAAGTTTAGTTTTGGTTGTTATAAAATTTGCATAAAATTTTACATAAACCAAAACTAAACTTCAGTTAAAAGTAGGCTATGATTATGGAGACACAAGGTCTCTGAAAGTGCTAAGCCATATAACTTGTAATAAGATTGAGTCAAGCTTCACTTTTTTGCGTAAATCACAATAGAGTAGATAACTGAAGGAAGTTTGAAAGTCTGTGTTGGAATCTCCTCTTATTACATCTAAGTTGCTAGTATAAATTAGATATAATACTACTAAATATATTTAAAATATGATTCTAATAGTGAAAAGGGAATTAGTGATTGGCTTTTTTCTTCTGTTGGTTTTTTCTTCTAAGCAGCATCATCTTCGAGTGATTCATGTGTTACATAGCAACATGATTTAACTGTTTTTTACAAAAAATTTTAGAACACTAGCAAGTGTGGATCATGAGTTATCACCTAAGATATGACATTTTGTTTCCTACCTTAATCTACAATGGAACAACATACATTAAATTTTGCTTAAAACTGGAAAAAACTGCAACTGAAAATTATTTGAGATGATTCAAATTGTGTGTTGCAATAAAATTATGAATCACTAGAATGGCAGGGAAAGCATTGAAGATGATCTACAAAATTATGAAACACACTATCACATTTCATATTGTAACTCATGATTTAAATATGCTAGCACTTTAAATTTTTTGAGATATCATTGGTTCAGAAATAGCACTTCAGATAGTTTGGAGAGAGAACTAGTCACCTTTTCACTGGGACACCCTATACATATGTATATTACACCAATAGTAAAATATACAAATTACTTATAATTTACACGTGGAGTAAATGTTTAAATATTTTATTAAATAATGTTTTAAACATTCTGTGAAGTTGTAAAAAAAAAAAATCTCTAAAAAAATCTCTCTGTCTTTATCCAAAAATACAACAGATAATCAATTTTTCTTATATCAGTTATTTGATTTCTGTTGATATACAGATTCTTTAAAATTTGTAATAAGTTTTAAGAATTGAAAGTTTTTATATATAATCTAATTGAAAACACTTATTTAAGGTTAATCATAAAACATTACATAGTTTTAGGATAAACAATATATTACTAAAATTAGAACATCCGATAATTACTTTATCATGAGTGTAACGATAAACAATATATTACTAAAATTAGAACATCCGATAATTACTTTATCATGAGTGTAAAATTCCACACAGATAAATATATATATACAGAATCTATTCACAAATTCTCTAATTGATAAATTTTGCTTTTAACCCATTGCTTATATATATATTCTCTCATTATAATATACATATAAATCAATTACTTCATCATGGATGATTACATGCAGTTTTGTCAGTCTTGGCTGTAATATAATCCTATACTTTATTATTTGGTATCTTAATATTTTATCAACATTTGTTAACAAAATAGTCACACTTTCATAAATGTGTAATCTTTAAATGGGTCATCCCAGATTAATCGCAGAATATTACCCCTTTATAATCCCTGATGTACTAAACTTACCAATTAGATTAATCACTGACTGTATTTTTTCAAATTAATAAACTTATTTTTAATTATAAGCATATATTTATGTATATATAAGAAAAGGTAGTTGTATTTCCAAAACATGGTAAAATGTATGCATACATTTTAGTCACATTAGTTATAATCATAATCTGTAATTCATTCCTAATATATATATATATTAGTAAGAGTGGATTTCCATTCTTGCTATTAAAAGGTGAGAAGGTTGCCTTGATAGCAGTGAGAAATATTGATTGCTATCTTTATTGCGAATGTTTAGGTGGTTACTGGTTGGTATCTAATTATATATACACTAAGTATCTACAATTTTACATAGTTAGATAAATTATTGACTGATTTATTTTCTAAAAGAGCTAGACCAAATCCATGAACCTGGAATTCCAAAGTCTATTATTTCCAGCAAACCATACAAAATAAAATATTCCAATGGTTTGTTGCTTGAGAGTTCAAATGAAATTTGAGCATCAAAAGTGACAGAATTCAAGTGAAGTCCATTTTAATCATCCTGTTGCTTGTTCTCAAAAAAAAAAAAGGAAAACAATTAGTTTGTTTATCAATAATGCCTAATCTTTATGTTGTATTGAATGAAGTTATCCATGACAAATATAAGCAATTTGTTAAGTATGTCAATGAAAGCACTTTTTAAAGTAAACTATCTTTAAAAATAAATGTCTTTAGAGCTAAAAAGTTTTAATATTCATTTTATTAGTGTTATAAAATATAATTATGTTGAAGATATCATTATATAGGCACCCTTTATTTTCAGATGTCAAAAAGTTTGGGCAATGTGGTCAATCCTTTTCATCAGATGTTAGAGTTGTCTCCAGATGGTCTGCGGTATTTTCTGTTGCGAGATGGAGTTCCTCAAAATGATAATAGTAAATTTTGACCTTTTTTTTGTAATGCAAGATGAAAATAACAAAGTTATGATGAGATGATTAAAGTAGACATGTGAAGAGTATGATGATGATGATAATTATTGAAACAGAATGCTCAGAATATAGATATATATTATAAAGCTCCTTTTCTTAAGATGCTTTTTTTTTTTTTTTTTTCAGTTTTCAGAAGCTGGCTGTTGCTTTACTGAAAGAGTGTTGTTATTTTTTTTCATTAATAGAAAAAGTTTTACAAATAAAGTCCTCTCCCCTTCCTATTTTTTTATTTTAGTTCTATTAATTCCTTCAATAATTTAAACTTAAAACTACTGATGTTTCATGTTTAAATGGTATTGCATTGGACATTTGGCTTATAAAATACTTTTTTTTTTTTTTACCAATGTGTGAAATTGAATTGTCTAGAGTAGTACATTTTTTTTTTATAGATCAACATTTTTATTGTCTTCTATTTGTTAGAGAATATATTGTGTCGAAAATGTAATTGGTTCCTCTTTAAACTGCCTACTGTACCATTTCTGAATCAGTATATGTGTTACCTAGCAACACAGTTTAGCTATTCACCATAAAAATTGTAAAGTGCTAGCATATCCGAATCATTAGTTATGATATTAAATGTGACAACATGTTATGTACCTTTATCAATTGTCTTCAGTGCTCTCCTTGATATCACAAAATCTTCCAAACCACTTGAAAACATTCTTGTACTTCATGGTTTCACTATCATACAATGTTTGAATCATTTCAAACATGTCAATAGCAATTTTACCTGATTTTAAAAAAAAAAGTTCCATCATGGATTAAGATATTGAACACACTGTGACAATTATATCATAACTTGTGATTCATCATTAAAATTTTTATGATAAATAGTATATATATATATATTGATTCAGGGATGACACTGCAGATAATTTGGAGAGAAAACCAGTCACTTTTTCACTGGGTCTCATTGTACATTTTAAAGTTACAAGTGAGCAAGATATTTAACTTAAAACATCTTGTTTTGCTAATAAGTTATCAGAACTTGATATATTAATAAATTTATTTGCAGTTATTAAAAACACCTATCTAACTACTAATTACAGAATATTTAAATAAAACACTGTTTTAAATTTAATTATTTACAAATCCAAAATACTAATTGCACATAAAAATTTATGTTATTAAACTTGGAGAAGGTAAACTCCAATACAGTGCTTGAAACATTCATTGGTTGATCACTAAAAAACTGATCACTCATCCTGCTATGTATATATATTTTGGGAAGAACATTTCTTATCAGCTGCTTAGTGTATTGCCAATCTTTATTTTTATATTGATAGCATTTGCATGAATTATTTATTGAATGGTACTAATAAGCAGTAGATGAGAGATTTTTTTATTTTTAAAATACATGTAGCCTGCAAAATGATTGGTCAGTTTTTTAGATAGTATACTGATTAAATAATGAATGTTTCGTGCCTTATGACTAGACCATATATTTATACAGGTATGTTTAAATAATTCTTTTTATAAAAATAATGTCACAATATTTTTAAAATAACTATTTTTTCAAAATATCAAGTATAATCATTTTATTTCCACTATATTAAATAAGTTTGAAATAAAAAAAAGTTGTTTTTTCTTTGATTCACAAAAAAAAAAGTAAATTAGGGGTATACTGGTTCATTTTTAGAAATATTAGTTTCAGCACAATTTCTATAATAATCTGGCTTATAGTTTGCCTGTTGATCTCATAGTTAGTGATCAGTGTCTGTCTGTTATAAGTGTGATTTCATTATTGAAAAGAATAATTTATTTTTATATTAAATTGTAAGATAGTTTATTTGTTAAATATGAATTTAATTATGTTTGATCATGTGACAGAAGTTGAGACATTTTAATAATGTAAATTTTTAATTTTTATTGGGTATAGCTGTAAAAGAGAAAAAAGGGGGGATATTTTTTTTTCTTCCATGTGTAATTTCATTTTTTATAAATATATTTTATTTGTGGGGGAAAAGAGTAGTGATTAAGATCTTTAGTTTTGAAAAAAATTCTGGGAAAAGTTGTTTATCAGTTGTAGTATAAATAGAATTTTTGTTTTAAAAAAAAGATAACCTTTCTTATAAAAAGAATAACAATAGGTCAAGGCTTAATATAGTAATTCCTGAGGGTAGTCATGTAATTGGATAGACGACTCTTGCTGAAAGTTGATCATTGCTGACTCAACTATATAGCCAATTTCACTAAAAGAAATGTAAGAGAAGAAAAATACCCTGGGAGAAACTTTCAAGTAACCTTATGTAAATAATTATTAAACTAGAAACTTGAAGTTACAAAAATTAAAATAAAAAATAGCTGGAAAATAACTATTGAGAAAGCTATAACAAACAAACAAAAAAAAAAAAAAACAGAGCCAAAAGATTGATTATATTACTACCTGCATGCAAGATGTGTAAGAAGGGACACTCAAGTAGGCAATTACAAAAAATAATTAAAAAGAAGAAAATCCATGGTAATATGAGTATATACTTCTGACATTTACAAATGTTATTTTACTGGGAAAGAAATCATTGAAAATGTTGAATACTTTTTTTAAGAGTTTTGTTGAAAATGTTTTTTTAATTTGTTAAAACTGTATAGTGATGTTCTCATTTTCAAAAGAATAAGGTGAAGAATATTCAAGTTGAGGTTTTTTTTCTTCTGAAATAATTTTTTATAAGGTTTTGATTATTGTAAGAAAATAACTCATCTAAATTAAATGGTAATCAATTAAAAAAAATTAGAAGGGAATAATTATATAGGTTGAATGAAATTATGTGTGTATTGTGTAAATAAGGTTTATAATATGTATCAATTTTGAATTTGTCATATCATTTTGTAAAAAAAAAATTATCATTTATTAATTAGTTAACTTTTACTGTATTAAAACAATAATAATATTAAATAATTTCCAGTCATTTTTTTGATATTTTTATTTTTCTAGCTATCTGTTCTGTAAATTATTTGTGAGTATAATTGATTTCATCATAGAGTCATGTTTTAATATAAAGGCCAATCTAAATGTAATAGAAAAAGAATATTACATAGGGATATATATATTTTCTCTTCTTACAATTAAGAATTATTAGGGTATTACTTAACATTACTTGTGATATATATAAAATTAAGAGCATGTTAATGAGCTCTAAACAAGCTTTTTTTTTTTTATTTATGATAAATGCTACTACAAGAGAAGGCATTCAAAACATTTTTATCTTGGACTGTCCCCATCCCCAGAACGGTTTCGACCTATGGGTCTCTTCAGTGAGGAGTTGGGACATTAGATTCAAAAAACCAACTCAAGCAAAGCATTTATCTAAAAGTTAATTGTTAGAAGCCTACTAATATATAGAGTATCTGAATGAAGTTCAGGCCCATATGATTTTTTCAGTTGGAGAGCTGACTTTAAAGACATGTAGATGTCTAAAAGTTTCAGATCTTCTTCTAACAATTAACTTTTAGATAAATGCTTTGCTTGAGTTGGTTTTTTGAATCTAATGTCCCAACTCCTCACTGAAGAGACCCATAGATCGAAACTGGTCTGGGGATGGGGACAATCCAAGATAAAAATGATTTGAATGCCTTCTCTTGTAGTAGCATTTATCATAAATTAAAAAAAAGCTTGTTTAGAGCTCATTAGCATGCTCTTAATTTTACATATTTGTAAGTGCAAGCTATATATAAGTCATGTGACATCTGACTTTATTATTAATATATGTGTGTGTGTGTGTGTGTGTGTATGTTTATGGACATCCAGATGATTCTTTGTGAAATTATTTGGCTGGCATTAAAATCATAAAAATCACCTTTAAAGTCCACTCATTTTATATATTTTATGATGATTACTATTTTATCGAAAGCCAATACTCTTATGGTATATGATGCTTCAGAATATTGATGATAATCAGCATTGATGTCATGATGCATTCATATTTATGTAATTATTTTAGCACTTAATTTTGAGCATGGAGATGAAATATTGATGATTACTTTTATAACATGTTCCAAGTTTATTTTTATATGTCCCAAATTTGATATCGACTAGATAATGATTAGCCTAATATTTTACATTTTGTGTTTAAATCTTATCATAAAGGATGGCCATTGATTATTATTGTTGGTGGTGCTGTTTATCATTTATTTTTACTTTTATTATTACATATACAGTGTATTGCTTATTATTTACTTCAGAAACTGATTTTTTTGCTCATTTTCTATGTTCAGAAAACCAATAATGTTCTTAATGATGTTGATTTCCATTTACCCTATACATCTTTTTGTTCTGGACCATTACATTACATAATGGTATCAATGGTTTCAGAATTAACCAGCATGGATGTTTTTATATCATGTTTCTGAAGATTTAGCCTAGTTGGTCTTAATAATGTTAATGAAGACTTTGGTTTAAGGGAGTTTGAATATATAAGATTTTGTGATTTCAAAATCAGATCATTCTCAAAGTTCTCTTGAAGCTTTAAGCTGGAATCTGAAATCAAAAAATTTATACTGAAGATGAAGTGATGGATTTCTCCTTGTCTAGCATCTTTTGTTGGAAAGCTGTGTATTCTTTATAGAAATCAAAGATTTTTTTCTTGTGACAGTTTTAATCTGAGACAGAAGTTGATTTTTTAAAGTTATGCTTGCAGGGTCAAATTGGTTTTTTTTTAAAGTAACTCCAACACATCATACAAAATGATAGGTTTAATAGAGTATTTAATTTGCCTCACTTTTTCTGGAGTTTTTACTGGATTACTGAAATCTTCTACTCTGGACGTAATGACATACTGCAGCTGCTCTGTTATTGTGTAACATTCGTCAAAATGATTATAGGAGTTTTTATAGTATTATAGAAGTTGAATGTCATTGAAAATAACTGAAACTTGTAAAAGCAGTAGTTCTCATCACTTCATGTATGCCTTTCATTCTTTTACTAAATCCAAACTGCTTTTCAGATATATACATATAATTATTATATACATGTTTATTTAGTATTTTATTTAGCATTAAACTTATTATTCTAAAATCCTCATGATTCTACTTCAGTGGACTTTTTTAAAAAAGAAATCATAACTGTTTATGGAAAATCCATTGGTAGTACTTATTTTACAAGTATCCATTAATTCTGTCATCTTCTGCTTTCAATAACTTCCAACTTATAGCTAATAAAATCTCATTTTCTCATATTGTTCAGTCTCATTTGTCTTTGTCTATACAACACAGTAATATGTAATCTTATTAACTTAACATCTAATATCTTAAATTAGAAGCCATCATTCATTCTAGTTTTCCCTCTAATTTTGTTTTTTAAGTTAATACAAATGAAGGTTGACTGTTTTTATCATGTAAATTTTACGTTTTTATGATAAATTTTTATATTTATCCTCTTTGCTAATAACTTACCAATTATTGCTTCAATCAATATTTGATTCTTATGATCCTGCCTATCTAGTTTTGATTGTTTTAGTCTACTGCAGATTAAATCAAACATGCCATTTCTTTTAATTCTTTTATTATATCTTATTATACTTCTCTCTTAATTACAGTTGTCTAATTTTATCTTTTACACATTATTCACTATTAAAATTTTATTTATACTTTCACTTAAATATCTATTTCATCTTTTTCTCTTTACCATTTTAGTAATTATCTTATTAAATTTATTAATTTTTATTATGCAACTCTTTTTATATTTTCTTTAACAATTTTTTGTCTTCCAAGTAACTTTATTTTATTTATCTTGCTATTAGTTACAAGTTTTTTTTTTTTAATGCTTTTATTAAAGTTGGAAAATCAGTTTGTTTGTTAACTTTTGAATTTTTTCAAGTTAGAATGATATTTTAAAATTGAGGTTTAATATATTTAAATTGAATAGAATTGCTTGAAAATGATATATAACTAAGTTATATCAGCCTAATCCATTTGAAACACTTGTCTTTTCAGTATGTCAACTAGTTTGATAGATGTAGAAAAGAGGGTAGGGAAAATATTTAATAACTTCATATATTCCAGTTAAAAATTATTCTTAGAATTTTCATTTATTTTAAATAATGTTCACCAGAAGGCAGTATACTTTTTTTTTCAATTTAATAACATTTTTAAAACTATTTTTAACTCCTAATATATATATATATCATATTTAGTATGTATACATTATTATATATATATAATAAATCAGTAACTAAGTTTTTATTTAAAGTTGACTGTTTCTATTTTTATTTTAAAACAATTGTCTTGTTTTTTTTTTTTTAAAAAAAAAAAAAGAGAAGGTAAACTAAATGATTGTGAAAAGTTAAAAAAAAATTGCAAAAGTTGCCCGGGTTGCGTGTTCGCATCCCGGCCGATGCTATGACACTTAAAAAAAAAAAAACCCCAACTATTTTAGAATAAAAATAGATCTATCAAACAATTTTAAATAGAAAACTTAGTTTCTGATTTTGTGTACATATATAATCATACTAAATATAAAATATACATTGAGAGTAACTTACTGCAGAAATATCTAATGACTTGTATATACTATATGTGTGATATTGATTTAAAGTAAAAGTATATGTATTAAGTTAAGTTCTTTTACACTATATACATAAGGAATATACATTTTAATTTATAGCAGAAATATCTAGTGATACATATATATGAACTATAAGTATCCAGTCAATTTAAAGTACAATATAATTTTACATTTTCATTTACTGTGCCAATATTAAAAACTTAAAAATAATAGAATCTTTTTTATATATTAAATGCTTTTATTGACTGTGCACCAAAAAGAAATAAAATAATTATTTTTTCAACCACAATTGGAGTTTTTAGATTTAACTTGAAATAAAAGTATGGGGAGTTAAGAAATTAATTAAATCAACTCCTTATAAAAAATAGGGATTGATTTAATTAATTTCTGATCTCCTTATGCTTTTATTTCAAATTAAATTTAAAAACTCCAATTGTGGTTGAAGAAACAATTGTTTTATCTTTTAGTGCACAATCAATAAAAGCATTTAATATAAAAAAATTATATATCTCTAATATAATTTTTTTTTTTTAAATTCACCCTAATATTCTTCTTTACATGGTTTAATGAAATGATAGAGAGGTGGACTCAGGAATTAAAAATCCAGTTCTGTTACTTCCAATATTCAAACTTCTTACAAATTCCTGAGCAATAAATCCTTCAATTATTTTATTTTATAATGGCCTATTTAAGAACTTGATAGACTTTCACAATTTAGTCAGATTTTTATTATGACTGTATTGGAAACCAAAACTATCTGTTCCGTGATATGAGATTCATTTTTAATATATCTGTCTTTCTGAATTAATGTATAATAGAACATGTATTGTTAATTTTTTGACATTTTTTTAAACTATGAATTATTACCATGCTATTATAAATACTTTTCAATCTTTTATTGATTTCCTTTTTTTTTTTTTTGTTAATGTTAATCCATTATCTTTTAGTAAACTTCTCTTTCCCGGTCAATTGCAATATTTCGAATATCTTTTAATATTGAATATTATTTTTTGGTTTTATTTTCAATTTTTTTTTTTTTTGTATATCTGTCTCTTCTTAATCATATTGCTCTAAACATTAGATTGTTTGAAGTGGCTTTTTTTTTTTTTTTTTACAAACAATGGGACTTTCTCATTTATAAAACTATCTTTCTATTTTGAAAATAATCCATGAAGATCCAAAACATGCTTTTACATTTCATGTCATAATTCATGATCCAGACATATAGCATCTTAACATTTTTATATTGAATAACTAAGCTGTGTTGCTAAGTAATACTATTGATTCAGAGATAGCGCTGCAAACAGTTTAGAGAGAATTAGTATTCACATTGATTATATGTAAAAAAAATGTTAGTACTCTTTTCAAGCATAGTTATGAGTGTTCAAGTCTTTGACACACCTGATAAAGATGGATTCTATTTGAAACACATATTTATAATGTAAAAGATTAGTTTGTTTTTTTATATTGGATAGCATTTATCAATATTTAAGTCAAATACTGAAAGACAAGATGAATTCATTCCAGTAATTATATATTGTAATGGTATGCACCTTCTCAACAAGATAAGTTAAGGCAGTCACATCTCACTATAGTCAGATTTAAGGACTTCATATAGGATGCCACGAATGATGTGATTTAATTTTGATATAAAACTATATTTATTCCCAATAACTAATTTATTATTAATAAATTATTATATCTAAACCACATCAAATCAATTTCCACCTTAATTAACTTTACCGTTATGCTCAGATTTCGAACGCAGGGAAGTTTAATAATTTACTCTCTTCAGGGGTTCCTATCAATATTCTAAAGTAATATTAATAACAAATCTCACTAACTCTTTAAATTAAATAAAACAAAATTGAAGACTTCATTTAATTTAATATAAAAAACATAATTATTTATTTAACAATTAAATAACTTAAATTTTACAATATATAAAAAATATTTATATATCTACCTCCTTATATTAAAAATATAAATATTCTATTTACTTATGGTAGATATATTTTCTAACCTATAACACTATGTGATTACATAATGTATATAAAATATAAGTATCCAAATATTAAGACTTTTATATTAACACTATTCTATAATAATTAGATTATACAAATAATAATCCAATCATTTATATATAATATCTTCATTCGTTAAAATGATTGTATGTAACTTATATTTATTAATATAAAAATATATATTTCACAACAATGTTAATCATTTATTCACTTATCATACATTATGGTTATTAGACTATTTGGATTAGTATAAACAATGTAGTGTCATGTCATAGAAAATAATAGTATGTGAATTTAAAAATAATTTAATCTCTTACCTCCAAGTTCACTTTATCCCTTTCCCATATTAATATTTCTTAACCTATATTTAAATCTTTATTAATCATAAATATAAATAAAAATATTTTAAATTATTAATTCTCTCTTATTATTCATTTCTTTAATAAAAATGAATACAATAATAAAGGAAATGAAATTAACCTTTCCCAATTATAATTTTCAAAAAACTTAAATGGTATTTATAAAAGTTAATACAATAGTCTCAGATGTTCCTGGAATTCGCGAATGAAAATCCTTCGAAGATGCAATTTTTAATTCCTTCGTTGTTAGACATTAAAGAAAATAATAGGATATCCCAAGTTGACATTTAGTTTCCTCTTTGTATGTAGATTTCATCTTCTTAATACACAGTTCCTTTATTAACAATTATAATTCCATTTTGAAGATCTAACTTTTATATAATTTTATAGGCATTCAGCAAAAGATGTTATTCACACATATATATTTGACTAGGCAAGTGCATTTTATATATCCTACAATAAATAAGTGTTCTACTCACTCTGCATTTTCCTTATAATGTAAAGTACATTAAATCTAGTTGAAGTTTTTATAAACATGTTCTTTTTTAAAATGAAGTTTACAGTTTAGAACATGTAATTGGAACAATTTTTATAGAACACGAAAATATATTCAAATTACTTTCTTTAAACAAATATTAGAAATTTCTTCTAATAAATATTAAATCATTCAAAATATAGATTTTATCTTACACTGTTCTTTTAAATCGAACATAGTATAAGTTTTTTATGAGGATATAGCTGACAAAAAAACATAGAATCCTTAGTCTTCTAATAAAAATGAGAATTAATATTTTTATATCAAGCTGCATGAGCTTAAGGAAGCATGTCGCATTCTACATTGTTACAATACAATTTGATATTAAAACACTAAGTTAATTTCATTTTCTTTAATTTGATAAACTATGTGAACCCAGAGGTCATTCATTACCTTGTCAACCATCTTTTCTCAACAATTTTTTTTTTCATTTTAAAGAATGAAAAATACTAACTTACTAAATTATATATTTATTTTCATAAATATAACAAGAATACAAATATAATGTATACATATTGATTATAGGTATGTATGAGTATATATATATATTATAGGAGTGTATATATATATATATATATTGATATGGTATTTTCCACCATCTTATATATAAATAGATAGTTATTTTACAGTTTCAAGGATTTCAATTATTTTATAAGTAAAGTCCCATCCGCCACGTGAAAACATATACAGAATACCATCATTGACTCAACAAATCATCTTACACAGACATTCTCAAAAGTATATTTATCTCTACAAGGCAATGTGGTCTTACTAAACATGAAAGTAATGTCAAAAATAGCCTACCTCCCCATCATATCCGTATCGAAGACATTCATTAATAAAATCAATAGGATATGTGCGGATCTGTTCTGGAAGCGCCACATTGCCTCCATTAGTATTTCAAGAATGCAATACCACAGAAAACTTAATGGAATGTCTACATTGCATTCAAGCCATTAGCTATCAAAAAGACCACACACTAATCTTCAACCTTATTCAAAAACTTGGCAATCCCCTCATATTAAGAGAGGTAATACCTTCAAACACCCCCTCCTATCAAGGCTGGTTGGCTAGACCAACTAATTTCCCTACTAAAACAACATAACGCTCCTGATGTATTCAAAACCAAAATTAACATGGGATGCACACAATTTAATAAGCCCTAAACTACCTCAAATTAAACCAAGTCTTGGCTATTCCAATTACAAAATCACCACCTTATTCAAATTTTGGACATTGGAACCCAAATTCCTTGATTATCTAATAAAGGTGAACCTAAATGCAATGTATACCAAGTGGTCCCTTCATTACAAAAGAGGTATAAGAAACATAATTTGTCCAAACTGCTTAATGCATGAAGAAACATATGAACACATTATGCTTTCTTGCATGGGATTGGGAAGGATTAAACTCATAATATCTCAAAATAGTATTATTGATTACTATAAAATTCTATCAATCAAAGAGTGTCTTAAGGAAAGAGACTTTCCCTCCATTAGGATTGTAAATCTTTGTTACATATTCTATATGGATGACAAGATGTAAATTAAAGTTTAGCATTCCCCAGCCGGAAGCAAACTCTTTCTTCCTTGCAACACTTTCAAAACTACAAAAGAAAGACAAAATGCTCTCCTCAAAGTATCTACACAAACATACATGGAAACTGTTCAAAATATCTTACCTACAAAATGACTCAAATCTTAATGATTGATAAACTATATAACAGATAAAAAAGAAACACTCAAATATCTGATTAATGTATAGACATAAATTCAAACGTCCTAAACACACACTAATTTTTCTCTGACCTATGATCTGACTAAACAAACAAATCAAATCTCGCCTCATTCTATACAAACTCTTGGAGAACTTATAACAATATAAACATTTATAATTATCATAGAAAACTTTTGTATATACCTATTATCAATAAATCTATTTTTTTTAAATAAAAAAAAAAGTAGGTTAAAATATATTAAATTTGAAAATTATAGATGTGTGTGTATTTGCATATATAACCATTTTTATAAAATTTTATTTCCCTAAAGAATCAAACTTTCAAGTTTGATTTTTTTTATTATATGATAATTGTTCTAGCAAAAATATTTCATTCTTTAAGTACATAGTTTCTTTTATATTTATGTATTTTAATTACTAATTGTAAAGAAAAAAAAAGGAAATGAAGAAAAGAAGTACGATTTGTAAATCAAGCTCTATTGTTGGGATTAATTTAAAGATCATGTCTAAAGTCATATTGAGTGCACATACTATGAAAGGCTTAATAAAGATTATTCTTAAATAAAACTTTCTCACATATTTACCTGAATTCATTTTGATTATTTTCAATCAATATATTCTGGTTACAGAATTGTTGACAAAAGTGTAGTTGTCTGGTATCAGTTACTTTGGGATTAATAACTGTGTTACAAACTAAATAAATAAACACTATGACCTGTAAAAAATTATCTCAGTCTAATGCTAGGTAATCATCTAGTGGCACCCTTGTACAGATTATTCAGTCTGGGTGATTGTCGAGAGAAATTGAGTAAACAATCACTTTATACCACCACAATATATATATATAAATTATAGTAGCTACAAATTGTAATTTAAGTTATAATCCATAGTTTAAATACTTTTTTTTTTTTTAAAAAAGGAAAATATTAGTAATATAGAAACATATAATGAAAATAATTTTTGGTCTTATTTTTTTTCTACATTATTTTATTAATAATTAATAATATAGTGATTTTATATATATGTAATATTGTGGAAAGAAATTAGTCTTCACACATGCGCTATAGAATACCAACACTGTCAATAAATATTTTAAAAGCACAGATGGTCCACCTATGATTAGAGCTCATTCTATAAATAAATCAATTTTTATTGACTGTGCCTAAATTTGGGCTTGAATCCATTTTATGAGCCTGATCTTTACAATGGTAAGTTATTTGCACAAATTCAGTTTATATATCACAGGGAAGAAAAAGTTTTTCATTTTTTAATTGCCTGAGATGCTGAATCTTATTAGTTTGAATATATGTAATAATTAGTAGTATAGCAGTTATATATATGTTGTGAAAAGAAATTCAAGTAATTTTCCAATTTAAAAATCAGGCTCATAATAGCTTAAAGCCCTGATTTAGGCATGGTCAATAAAAAGTTACTTTATATAAAGAATAAGCTCTAAGCATAGGTAGACCACCTATGCTTTTAAAATATTTTTAATAGAGACTGTATGTATTCTATTGAGTATGTGTAAAAATTAGTATTCTATTAATAGTAATTTATTTTTTATTTATAAAGGAATTATAGTAATAATAATAATTACTAATTTATTATCATTATTTTCGTTTTTTCTTTAAGATTACAATAGTATAAAAGCTATCAACATTGTGAATGCTGAATTAGCAGACACCCTGGGCAATCTTCTCAATCGATGTCTTTCTTCATCTATAAATCCACAACAGAAGTTTCCTGTCTTTCACCCTGCTGTCTTTGATCAATTCTGCAATCCAGAGGGCAGCACTTTGCAAGAAGCTTTGCAGAAACTACCAGGTAAACATATTTTCATCTGATTTTAAAAATATGTCTAAAATGCATAATGGTACAATTAGGTTGGTTAACTGTCATATTGTTTCAATAACAGTAGGAGAGAAACATTTTGTGTTAGTATTGTACTAGTCACATATTAACCACCAACAACCCAAGCCACGGTCGGATTCAAACCCAGTTAAATCAAAGAATTAAATCCAAGACCAAACTGAATTCAAATGCAACTCATGAGCTCAGATCAAATTAATGGACAATATATGTCGACGGCACATGACTATGCGCCAAGAAACTAGCTCAACGGATGATGATGATTCCTGGGACCCTGATCTGACTCTACTAATGACTATGGATATTTATAAATCAATCTATATGTATATGTTCGGGTTGCCAATACAGACAGCGAGCATTAATATTAAAATAGTTATTAAATAATGAAGAAAGTTAAAACCAAATGTGTTATATAAAATGTTTAATAATAATAAATATTTTTACCAAAATCACATTTTTCTTTTATGTTTGCCGTAATATCATATAAATATAATTTATCCAAACTTCAAACACTTTTAGCAAACTTTATTTGTACATACACCTACGTTTCGACTGACCTGCAGTCTTCTTCAGAGCTATGATATAATGAACATATATATATATATATATATATATATATATATATTAAAAACCTGAAATAAATAATCAAACCCAAATAAAACAATTAATATAAAATAAAATGTACTACATAAATGAAAAATAAATATAAATTATACATGTGTATTCTTAACTTTATACGTATATGCATTCAAGGACAACTATTAATCTAAATATTATCTATTTTATTATTATTAACAATCTACTAATTATCTGTATTCTTCATAAACTTAAACTTTATGATTAGTAATTAAAATTCTTTTAATTTTAAATCACATTTATTATTTTCTTACTCATTCTTCTTTTAAAATTAATATTTTGTATTTATTATTGCTGAATATTTAAAACCTATAAACTTTATAATCTTTACACTTACTAAGGCTATTCTGATCTTCAAAATAAAATAATGAAAAATCGTTTTTTTTTCAAAAAATTATCTTATACCCTAGCTCCCTCTATTACATATTATTTAAACTAAATATATATCCCCTACAACTCTTTATTTATATATATATTTTACACTTTAACTTTTATTATATAATACTCATAAATTTATATTATACTTCTTTATATGTTTATATATATATAAACCCTACAACTTTATTTACATATATATTTTTTTATTTTATATATTTTAACTTTTATCATTATTTTTATATAATTCTTATAAAAAAAAATTTTTATACTGTTTTATATGTAAATATTATGCTAAGTTTATTAATTTATTTATTTATTATTATTTAATATCTGTAAATATACCCAAATTTATATTAGTACTGAACCTAACCATTTTCCTCATCCCCAACTTATTTATTAACAATTATCTCTTTACATATGTTACCTTCTATATATCTTATTTATATAACTAAACCAATCTCAACCTAATCCCAAGAATCTCTATTAAATTCTGGATTTATCTTCTCTTATTAATATAGCTTCTTTTGTTTTCCTTTCTTTAATACTTTTTGTATATAACTTCATTTACACAAAGTTCAATAAAAACTGAAGTTATTTACAAAAAGTATAAAGAAAGGAAAATAAAAGAAGCTATATTAATAAGAAAGATAAACCCCAGAGATTTAATAGAGATTCTGGGATTAGGATGAGGTTGGAATTAGTTGTCAAATAAGATCTATATAGAGGTAAATATGTAAAGAGATATATTGTTAATAAATAAGTTGGAAGGATGATAAAAAATAATTAGATTAAATCAGTGAATGTAAATTTGGAGTATATTTACGGATATTAAATAATAATAAATAAAATAAATTAATAAACATAGCATAATATTTACATATAAAACAGTATAAGAAATTTTTATAAAAATTATATAAAAATAATGATAAAAGTTAAAGTATATAAAATAAAAAATATATATGTAAATAAAGTTGTAGAGGATCTATATATATATAAGCATATAAAAAAGTATAATATAAATTTATGAGTATTATATAATAAAAGTTAAAGTGTAAATATATATATATAAATAAAAAGTTGTAGGGGATATATATTTAGTTTAAATAATATGTAATAGAGGGAGCTAAGGAGTATAAGATAATTTTTTGAAAAAAGCGATTTTTCATTATTTTATTTTGAAGATCAGAATAGCCTTAGTAAGTGTAAAGATTATAAAGTTTATAGGTTTTAAATATTCAGTAATAATAAATATAAAATATTAATTTTAAAAGAAGAATGAGTAAGAAAATAATAAATATGATTTAAAATTAAGAGAATTTTAATTACTAATCGTGAAGTTTAAGTTTATGAAGAGTACAGATAATTAGTAGATTGTTAATAATAATAAAATAGATGATATTTAGATTAATAGTTGTCCTTGAATGTATATATGTATAAAGTTAAGGATCCACATGTATAATTTATATTTATTTTTCGTATATGTGAGTACATTTTATTTTATATTAATTGTTTTATTTAGGGTTTGGTTATTTATTTCAGGGTTTCTCTATGCTCTATTTTATGTTTTTTTTTGTTCATTATATGTCATAGCTCTGAAGAAGACTGCGGGTCCTTCAAGCATAGGATGTATGTACAAATAAAGTTTGCTAAAAATGTTTGAAGATTGGATAAATTATATTTATAAATATTTTTGTTCAAATTGTTTACTTGATTAACATTATTGCCTCCAGGTCTTTAGAAACCAGGAGTTACAATTTACAATAAGTAATGGCGATTATGCTCACATGCCAATAACTAATACAATGAGTGGGAGAAATATATATGTCTGTGCCCGATAAGTAAACACAGGTAAATAAAGGTATTTGGCTTGGAAAGAAATTATTATTCTAATTTTAAAAGAAAAAAATGTGAGATTCATTTTTACACATCAGTTAAAGCAATTCCACCGAAAAGCATGATAAATATTTGGGCATAACTTTGATGTTTAACAAAGAACTTATTTAATTATAGATGAAGATGAAGTTGTTTTGACTTTAATAAAATCAATTCATTGCAATTTATGAGCATGGGTTTATTGGAACTGAGAAGTAAAGCGGTACTGATGACTTACGAGCATTAAGAACAAATCCCCCGAGAGAAATATAATGACAATTGGTGATTTGAGAAGTAGGAAAAGGCGGCTTGTGATGTCACAAGTCTTTTCTGCCCTATAAAGGATTTGTGGAATACAGGGAAAGCCAGGCTGGGACATGGCTGCGAACCTTTGGTGTTTCAATATAATAACAAGTGAGGGAGGAAGTGATTTCTTCCTAGGTAATTAAAGTAACAAGATCACCGATGACAAGCCTATGAAGGAGGAGGTGGCTCGCGCCAGCAATGTTCAGGAAGTGATGATTCAATGATCATCATATTTAATTAAGAAAGCCAAGTTTCACGGGAATGCTCTACCGTAATAGTCTGATCATGTCAGATTAAAATCAAATGTGCTTAAAATAAACGTGCTTAAGCACTTAATTATAAAATTATACTAATCATGCTTTAAATATCATGCCCTCCCTGAATATTAATGTAAAATACAAAATTTAAATTAGAATATATTGATTTTATTTTCTTTATCAACCTTTTGCAAAACAGTTTAACATTATTAATATGATTAAATAAATATTTGTGAAATCAATAAAATAGGCAGGAGCATAGATTAAGAAAAATGGGCTAATAAAAGTTATTATCATGAAGTTAGTAAAAATAGCAAACATTTAATAAATCCTTCAACTTGATTAATTAATAGAACCGTATTAAATTTGAACACAATGGGCAATAAGTTAACTATGAAATCTAATACAATATTATTTTCATAAGGTAAGTGTAATGAAAGAGATTATTATCGAGTTGAAGTATTATTGGCATATAATCAAAAATAAATGATATTAATAATCATTCAATAAATATATAATATAGTTAGTTAAATGAACCATCGACATAAGTAAGAAAAGGAAAGTTAACAAAATATTAATTTTAAAGACTAGAGATAAAATAGAGAATTACTTACAAATTAAGACATTATAAAACAAGAAGAAATTTTAACAGTAGTTAATTTAAAAGGTGGTTTAAAGTAAAGTTCAGAAACTGGCCAGAACGTCACGGTTAAGAAAAGAAAGATATTACCAGTCCTTCCATAGTTTGTTCCTTAGTTTACAAGGCAGAGTCCAATTGGGTTGAGATAATAACGTAGGCGCGCATTTTAACTTATATGAATAGCATTTGGATTGATTTCTTTCAGGTTTCGGCAGCTCACGATTGGTATGGACAAGTTTCAATTTGCAGCTACATTGAAGATTTTTTGGGAACTTTGGGGTCCAGCAATTAGATCCCCAAAGTTAGCCATGCATCATGCTGAAAACACTATAAGAATTCACAATTTAAATTAACATAACTTCAGGTAGCAATTCTTCTGTAAAAAGTATGGCTTCTCTCTTCTTGAAACTTTTCCGGGCTATTTATACCTGTCATGTAGTTTCTCGCCCATTCTGACTCTTGATGCCTTCAGGCTAAAGCTTTTTACATTATCAAAAGTTAAAAATTTTGTTAATTGATTTCAGATCCATTCTTTCAATAAGACTTTCAAATCCATTAACTTTGAATTCATTTTCTAATTAGAAAATTAATTTGTAAAACTGAATAAACGATTTTAATTGAGAACCGTCCTTACATTGTAAATTATTATTTTTACTAATTAATAAAAATTCCCCATTGTTTTTGGGAAAGGACGATCTGAAAGCTTATCGAAAG